>PPOD03000261.1:10633-21341 GCA_003708425.3 Jamesozyma rosinii
TCCGATCTATCGTCTTGGGGTTTCCTCTTCAGGTTCGAGTTCTTTAGGCTTCTGCTGTTTTTGTTTGGCCGCACCAGCATTTGGATTACCAGCAGGCATACCAAATGGGTTAAAACCAGCTGCACCACCGAATCTTCCGGCACCTGCCAGTTTTGCCATTCTTTCTCTCAGAACCGCTCTACGAGTCTCTTCAGAGTCTTCCTCTTCCGTGTCTTCTGACGCACCTGCTTCTTCAGATTTCTCCTCCTCAATAACATTGTTTTCAGGTTCTAAGTCTTGACCATCCGCATCTCTCACTTCAACCTGGTCTTCTTCGACTGCCTGTTCCATCTTTTCTTGAATTGCATCGTCTTGCAATGTCTGGTCTACATCTCCAACTCTTGGAGGGGGTTGCACTTCAGAGTCGTCTTGACCGTTAGTGTCAACTGGTTTAGGTTCCATAACAGGTTCATCTTCTGCAGCAACAGTTTCATTTTCCTCACTAGGAAGTTGGTGCTTACGATGCTTATTAGAAGCAGCAGCAGCGGCGGCAGTACTTTTTACTTGCTCTTCTCTTTCAGCTTGTAGCCTTTGTTGTTCTTGTATTAGAGCGATTCTCTCCTTAAGACTGACCTTTGGAATGTCCTGTTCTGGCTCATCATCTTCCTTAGCCCTGTTTACAGGTTCAGGAACATTTGCAACTTTTGGGGCTGCTGGGGTTTTCTTTTCGAACATGGTTTGCTTTGGCATTGGAACAAATCCATCCTCCTTAACAGTCTGCTTCAAAGGCGCATGAATATGACCAGGCGCTGGAACTGCACCTGGAGCTGGCGATGCGACCGAAACCTTTGTAGGCACTTGGGCTTCCGTAGGCGTAGGGGCTGGCTTACTGGATTCTTGAGCAATAGGGGCTTGAGATTTAGCCGGAGCCGGAATAGTGCTCGATTGTGGGGCATTATCATCGGCAGGTGTAGTAGCAACTGGTTCAGGTACGGCCGTAGCGGAATGCTCTGAACAAAACTCTTTGGGAAAATACCTTCTACGAGATTCCCCTCGTTGACAGGATCTGGATATTCCCCGTAGTACCATTCATCGTCTTCTACAGAGGTGACTGTAATGATCTGATCTTTTTGAAAGTTTAAATCGTCCTCGAATTCAGATTGATAAGGGAATTGGGCAATCACTTTAAATGGCGTGGGAGGTGCACTCATTGTGGAAAGTAATCAATATCAATTAGGCTGTAAATAGTAATATCTGTCTCTATCTATTTGAATTGTGTTAATATACCGTTAGACAAGTAACAAACAGACACTAGAAGTCAATATAATTGTGCGTATATGCTCACTTCTCCATTAAAATTGTTCATTGGGGGCTGATCAATTATTTGATAAATTCAAGTCTCACCCCTTTTACAAAAATCCAGTGCGGTGTGTATGTGCAGGGTAACACATTTTGAATGCAGAGCTGGATGATATTGCGATGGGCAGGATACACAGGTCTGCATTGCTGGCATTACTAAAACTGTATATTTCGTTGGATTGCTACTTGGATTCAGGATTAGACTTCGTTTACTTTGCTAACAAGAATGGTTGGTGCATGTTCCAGTTGGCTACGAGCAGTTCAAAATTACTGAAGGTGAGAGAAGAACAGGCTGCTGAACTTGAAATATCGATGCATACCCATCGATGTGCACTCATGTCCACCAGTACCACCTTTGGAAATATTCTGGCTTCGAGGATTAGTTGGCATTGATGCTTCCCATTCTTGCTTTCTGTAGGGTATGATTGTTTATGTGACACGAAAATTCGTACAAGAAAAAAACACCAAATTTAGAAGAGATGTTCTAGTCTAAGAATGAGATGCAGTCTTACAATTGGCAAGAGTTTAGTAAGCTGGAACAACCCCCCTTCGTGTGAATCTAGTACACAGCAGATTATAATTGTATCCATTTAATTTGATACGAAGAATAGTGTATATTTCTCGTTATGCACAAAGACGAAAACCATCATATGGACCAACATAGCGGTTCTGATAGTGGCGGCGATTCCATGAGAACAGCCTACAAAGATTTACTAATGCAAAGACTGATTGACAGAGGTGCTGATAATGCCCGTACCATGCAAAACCAAGATAACGTTAATGATATTGAAGACGAAGATCAATATTATAACAAATTTAAGCAATCTATATACGAACACAACATCAACTCAGACGAGTTTAAGGATCTTGAGGAGGAAGATAGTGAAATTGACAATTATGAAGATGAAGATGAAGAGGAGGATGAAAGTTATATAGACGAGGCTGACAGAAGCTTTATTATGCGTGATTATGATGCGATGCCTCCAGGTTACAAAGACGATGAAGAAGAAGAGGAGGAATATACTGAAAATGATGACTATGTCACTGATTATAGTAGTGGGGAGGATGATTATGATAACGACGCTGCAGAACAACACCCAAGATTTTTATGGTCGAGATTTTTTTATTTGTTGTTATTTTTATCATTCATTCTGCCAAGTCTGTCAAAGATCACAACCCTTGGCGTGTTTAACAGACATGCTACATCAATTATTCCTACATTTAACAAACCAACCTCCAACTCTGTAAATACTGGATCACTAACAAGCATTCAAAAACAGATCAACCACCTTTACAACGAACTAAGTACAAGGGATGAGAAACAAAAGGCTGAATTTGACGGAAAGATCAAGATAATAATTTCCCAATTTGAGAAGAAGATCAGGCAACTATTGCCAAAGAACTTGCTAAGTTTCCAGTCAGAAATTGACGAGATGACTAGTAAGATCGATTCATTAACGCAGATGAGAGATACAGGAAACCCAAGCCCTCTGACATTTGAGAACATCACTGAATGGCAAGACAAACTAGTTGATGTATTGAACCAAAACTTACCAAACGAAATTCCGGTAATAGTCAACGATTCTTCGTCAGTATTAATTATTCCAGAGCTCCACACATACCTACTTAATATTGTCTCCAATGTGATAGAACAAGCCTCTACCAGAGAAAACAGCGAGGAGTCATACAAGAATGAGATTAGTAAATTGAAATACGACCTGAATGATTATATAAAAGAAATCCTGAACAACCAATTCCAGTATGTCGATAAAAACTATTTTATGAATGAATTGAATAGAAACCTACAAGAAAACAAGGTTGAAATATGGCATGAAGTCAAAAACCATTTGGAAAACTGGCAAAACGAACATATCAATGTGGGACATCTTGGCACTAAACCGGCAAACGACGAAAGCTCAATGCCTAGAGAATATTCGACCATTTTTTTAAAAAAGCTAATTAGCCAGATTTACAACTCTAATCAGCACCAATGGGAAAGCGATTTGAATTTCGCTACATATGTTCAAGGCACAAAATTAGTACAAAGATTGACATCGTCTACATACAAAGACGGCACTGGGCTTAAGCCGAACCAGCTACTGCTCGACTCTAAATTTGACTCGTCTTCAACGTACTGGCAGTGTGCAATCAACAAGAAGGAACACTGCACTTTCACAATCCGGTTTAACAAACCGTTACATTTGACGAAAATCTCGTACCTGCATGGACGCCTGCAGAATAATCTGCACGTCATGAACTCTGCGCCAAGACTAATATCGGTGTACGTTTTGCTCAACAATGATCGCAAGGACCGTGCAAACTTTGTCAAACTAGCCAGCCAGTTTAACCAAGGACAAACCAATCAGAAAGACAAGAGCTACATCAGGATCCAAACATATGCATACGAACTCGCTGACAGTCAAATCAAACAGTCCTTCCAGTTGCCAGATTGGTTCATTCAGTTCAAACCCCTAGTCCGGTCCATACTATTCGAAGTCAACGAAAATTACGGTAACACCAAATATGTCTCATTAAGAAAGTTCATTATCAACGGCATCATCGAGGAAGATCTACAAATCATCCAAGCAAACAACTTCCCGTACAGGTTCGGTGTCGCTGGCGACGGCCATGTACCAGACTACAGCTCCAGCAATGACGAAGACGATTTAAAGGGTGATGCAGTCAGCAGGGGCACTCCTATTAATAGGATACCAAAGGCTAACCTAAACCACGGGTCTGACAGCGACAACATCCCACTGCAACACCCACAAGAACCACCAATCACCAACATCCCATCGTTTGGCCAGGATGAACCGGCTGTGTAATCGCTCAACCCCCCTCCCGCCCCCTCTTCATCGTACAGCGTACACTGAGGAAAGGGCAAGAGCAAGGATTGAGAATATCTGTTTACTCGAAAGATAAGCACAGAGAGGTAGTGCTCAGCCTCAGGGTGTACAGCGAGAAGACTCCATTTAAGGAACTAAACCAAGTGTGTAAAGGGGAGAGCGGCCTTACCGACCAACGGTTACACACCTTCTCCTAATTCCAATTTCGTCCTTGCGCCATTATCGACCGTGTTTCGTTGTTGGCTAAAGCAGATCAAATTCCTCTTTTTTTCCCCCTTTGGGTTCCGCCATAATTACCTCAGAAGAAAATGTCCAAAAGGGGTTTCTGACTAAGAAAAAAAATATGTTGAACGGTGCGGAACAATTTAATGGACGTAAGCACCGCACGGAACATCCCAGAAGAACCACAATCGATGCACCCCTCCCTATGACTGCACAGTGAGCAGTCAGATATTTCGGTTGCCGATATGATGTTTACTGATGTGGGGAACGAGTGAAAAAAAAACGCCAGAATAATCAACATGAGATGCATGCCATGGGAGAGAATAAAAGCATGGAGAAACTGAGCCTGCTCAGTACTTGATGTCGTAGTTTATTTTATTTCCTTTCGTCTATTCTTGATCCAGTTCTCTAATCAGAAGTATCAGTACAACAGCAGGCTTTACTAGTAAAAGATCTGAACCACAGTTTAAGAATATAATTCTTTTACACATACATATATAAATAGAAAACAACAAAATGGGCTTCCTAAAATCTCTACAGAGTCCAATATTCATTAAAAGGACATCTAAAGTGGCTGCTAACACCTCTCCTAACACCCCTCCTACAGACAGTTCCTCGTCGAACAGTAGCAACACCAACCCACATAGTCTTCCTACCAAGCCAAGCTCTATCGATGCTACCACAAACGCTGTCCCGCTCACTCCGAACTCTACATTCGTGTTAAATCACCCAGACACATTCCAAAACTTGCCGGATGACGTCCTTGACTCTGTCAGACCTCTTGCCGCTTTATTGAAATGCCAATCAGAAAGGGCATACTATGGATGGAGTCTAGTTGGGAACAACAAGCTCGACTTCTACGCAACACTCGGGAACTCGGGAGTATCACACCAACTGAAGAGTGTATCACTTATTGGCACGACTGTGATCATTGAGACATACGAATCTGTACAATACATTCTCCCTATTATTGACGAATTCTCCGCACAATCAAATATCAGGTCTGATTTGAATTCTAAATATATTGAATTTAAGAAACCATCCATCATCATATCTGTCAACGGCAATGAAACAACCGAGCTGCGCACATTACAAAAATTAATTGCATTATCCATTTTCGAACACATCTCAATCTTCAAGGCTATTACTGGTACCGTTATTTCAAAGCTGGGCTTGAAAATGCCCGATATCAATATGGTGTTACACTCCAGCTTCAACTTCAAGGATTGGTGCGAGGTCTATATCGAAGGCGAGGGCTGGGTCAAGGCATGGTGCCACATCAACAAGAAATCCAAGTCTACCGACAAGTATACTCCCAAGGGCAAGTACCAGATCAAATTTTACATTGACAACAAGTCCACTTCCCCATCCTCGAAACTAAACCTAATTTGCTACATCCCAGACACGAACCATGTCCAGGATATCTTTTTCTATAACACCCAATCTTCTGCATCAGCAAATCCAACAGAGTTTCTCAAGAACCTAAACACAATCAAATTGGTAGGCGAAGTACTTTACCCAGCTGACCAACATGCTTTGAGATCCCCCTCCACCAACACCAGCATAACAAAGAGAGTCCTCTCCCAAAGAAGAGACGTCTCTACAAATTCAATTAAGGAATCTGAAAGATTTGTCAAAAATAGAAACGGTCTTTTGATAAGACCTATTGCACACAGCGGCCTGAACCATCTAGAGGCAATGATCAGATTTATCATTCCAATGATGGATGTAACAAGAAAATACGGACGCCCAACACACTTCAACACAGCCAGGAACGATATAAATTCGTTGATGTTTGGGCTGCCAAGATTGCCCAGCGTCAGTTATTTCAATCCAGATGAGGGCCAGATGCTACTGAATGAAAATATAATGGAATCCTCGGACTCGGACGAAACTATGGGCCACTCCATGCAATGGATAGGCCAAAATCTGAAAGAGATAAAGAGATTCAGCCATGAATACTGAATGGGACATACACTTTTCATATCAGAGTTTCTGACTACACAAATGCTATTTAATGAATTTTTTAAAGTATATATGATACCCTAAATACCCGCTTTTTACCTGTTATTACCACTAAATCAATTCAGGACTGTTACCTCAAGATGCATATTTTTTCTTGGCAATTGGATCCTCTGTGTGGCTGTTCCTACGTTTTCGTATCCTTTTGTATACACCTCTTGACATCGCTAGCAGTTCCTCAAAACAATACTCTGACCGGGATCCAGTTCTGTATATCAAATTAAAATTACAGTCGATTTTCTCTGGTTGCTGGCCCTTGACGCGCAACTCCTTGTAGATTGGACCACTCCTGCCTATATCATCGTTAAAAATCATATTCTTTCCCAAAGTTGACCTGCCTAGATGCTCAACAGAACTGCTATGCTGTCGTATTGTTCCAATGTTGACATTCGGCACCAGCGAATTCTTTGGAATTCTGTTCTCTTTATTCTTTAGGGATTTCGGCTCTAGGTCGTCTGAATTAGAGTCCCTGTATATCCTAACTCCAACATCGGGTTCACCTCCAGAGGCTGCATCATCTTCGTCGTCCCTAAAGACTGCTGACTTGGATGAGCTGCCTCTTAGGGTCTTGACATCTTCCGCGACTTTATCTCGCGAATCCATGATCGTTGCTCTCTCTCTATTAAGTATTGTCGGATTACCACTTCTTGCGAAATACTCGTTCATCTCAAGTTGGTCATCTGCTATCGTGATTCCCTTTTCGTTTAGCAACTGTTCACAACTAGCCAACCCTTGTCTCAGCGAGTCGATAGGATTCGCGCTTTCGGAGATGCCAGCCTTGAGGATTTGATAACTGTCGTTGAACCTCTCCATCTTGAATAGCAGATTTGAGAATTCGATGTAGAACAGGGTCAGCTTGTTGCCAATCTTGTTTCTAAACATATACACGAATATGTCACGTTTCTCTGCCAGCGAGTCTGCATAGAACAGTTCAATATAGGACAACCACACGTTCATATACCTCTCATCATTACGATATTGCAGCATATCCTTACAGTGCATCAAACACCGTTCCATCACGCCAAGCATCCCACTCTGTTTAGAGTGGCCCCCCTGCGGGTATGCATGGTCAATCCACTCGATATACTCTTCAAACAGTGCCAGCGGGTCATCTAAGTCACCCAACGTCTCCTGGACCCTGCTTTCAAACCTGGCCCGGTTCTCATCTAGCTCTGAACACTTCTGCAACAACACATTCGCCAGCCGTCTAGCAGATCTGCCTGCCACCTTCGACAGGATATTCTCTTTCTCTTTCTCGATGTCATCGAAATCAACCGCTCTAGCAGCACCACCAGACATTCTTCAGCCAAACAACAGACAACAGCACACTGCAAATCACACCAGCTAACGACCTACACCGGACCACCAACCACCAGTCACCAACAGCCTCTTCTTTGTACCTGTCAGACTCAAGACCCTCAGAGCCTACAAGCAGCTACTGGAAAATATTTGTCTTCCACCCGGACACTGCAGCTGAACGCACCAGTAACCGGCTCTTGCTGCAAAGAACAACAACAGGAATTTTCCAAGGAAATTTTTCGTTGATTAAATAATCTGCAAGTATACGACGGAACACACTGTATTTAACTGCTGGGGTTGGCTCGCTGGACTCTTGTGTTGTGTTGTGTTTCTTGCTTTGAAGCCTCGAGTAACTGCATTCCATAGAACCAAGCACTAACCGAATGACCAACCAATTTACCCATACGGATTCCGAAAGGAGATCCTCCATGGTATTCTCCACCAGTGTAGGAAAGGGTGGCCTGTTCATTCCTGCTGACTATATACCTAACACCTCCAACGATTCCATTCTGAACGAATCGGCTGGCGAAGAAGAGGAGCAGGACCTTGAAAGTGGTAATGGACGCTCTCACAATGACAGCAGCGAGACAGAGTACCAGTCATTGCTGAAGGACAACAACTCTAGAACGTTGCAAAGAGAGCATGTTCCAACCCCAAATTACAGCTCGACAAGCAGTGACAATGGCGGCAATGATAACTCCAATGGACCGAGAAGAAACTCAAACAGTAACGTTTCTTTAGTCAAGAGCCTACTAGAAGAGGAGCGCGATCTACTGATCGACAATAAACTACTGGACAACGACCAAGAATCCCTCTGCAGAAGTCATGGTACAGTCGAGGAAATGTACGGCAATGTTGAGCCAATTGTCACATCCACTGAAATAATAAACACATGGGAGAACGCAATCGAGTCTGGTAAGACCATCACAACCTCGTACAAAAGGGAATTTAAAGTCATAGGCTACAATGCACTACCGCTAATCTTCACATTTATCCTGCAAAATTCCCTGTCATTAGCATCGATCTTCTCTGTGTCGCACCTGGGAACCAAGGCGCTGGGTGGTGTCACTTTGGGTTCCATGACAGCTAACATCACAGGGCTGGCAGCCATCCAGGGTCTTTGTACATGTCTGGACACGCTATGTTCGCAAGCATACGGTGCAAAGAACTACCACCTAGTCGGTGTGCTCATCCAAAGATGTGCTGTCATCACAATCATAGCGTTCTTACCAATCATGTACATCTGGTGGTTCTGGTCAGAGACAATCCTATCATGGATGATTCCAGAGAGGGAACTATGCTATCTGGCCGCACAATACCTGAAAGTCACCTCGATTGGTGTTCCAGGGTTCGTCTTTTTCGAATGTGGTAAGAGATTCCTACAATGCCAAGGGATTTTCCACGCCTCTACAATCATCCTATTTGTCTGTGCCCCTCTTAATGCCCTAATGAACTACCTATTAGTCTGGAATAAAACTATTGGTATCGGGTACTTGGGTGCCCCATTATCCGTCGCAATCAACTACTGGCTAATGGCCATTGGCTTGCTGCTGTACACAATCTTCACAAGCCACAAGAATAAACCTTTGAAGTGCTGGAACGGTCTGATCAAAAGCAACCAAGTCTTCAAAAACTGGAAGAAAATGCTAAGCTTGGCATTACCGGGTGTTATCATGGTCGAAGCAGAATTTCTCGGATTTGAAATTTTGACTATCTTTGCCTCGCATATCAGCACTGACGCTCTAGGTGCCCAGTCAATCGTCGCCACAATCGCGTCTTTAGCTTACCAGGTGCCTTTCTCAATCTCTGTTTCAACAAGTACAAGAGTGGCAAACCTAATCGGTGCCTCGCTCTACAAGAGCTGTATCATCACATGCAAGGTATCATTATTACTGTCATTTGCATGCTCCTCAATGAACATGTTCCTCATCTTTGGGTTCAAGGGTCAAATTGCAAGACTATTCTCTAACGAAACCGAAGTCGTCAATTTGATCATCTCAACACTACCATTACTAGCATTTATGCAGTTATTTGACGCATTTAATGCATCAACAGCAGGCTGTTTACGTGGGCAAGGTAGACAAAAGATTGGTGGATACATCAACCTCTTTGCATTCTACTGTGTTGGTATCCCAATGGCATACTTCCTAACCTTCAAATGCAACTGGGGTGTTGCCGGCCTATGGGTTGGTATCACCTGTGCATTGATAATGATGAGTATTTGCCAAGGCTACGCAGTCTTCCATGGAGACTGGGAACAGATCTTGCATGCAGCAAAGGCAAGAAACGCAGAAAGTGCAAGAGCATAATAAATATCAATAAGGTATACGCACATATACACACATACACACACACAAATATATATATTTATTATTTCATTCATACCACCCTCTGTATTTATATACCAATATTACAAATGTACATTAACAAATATACACTTGGGCATTTATCAAATTGCATAGCTAATAATGACTTGCCTCTGTGCTTCCCTTCAAATCAAGCTGTTTGCAGTTTACCATACTGATATCATCGGGTATTTTGTTTAGATTGTTATATAGCCATGGTACTGATTTATTTCTCTTTTGCCTGTACGCTTCAAAATAATTTATTGCATCAACAAGACTAATATTGAATTTTCTGCTAAAATTCTCGATTTCAATTATTAATGCCCTTCTTCTTTGATAGGTACGTATTTTGTTTATTTTGCTTAATTGGCCCTTCCCAAATCTTCTTTCAAACTCTTTGATCTGAACCTTTAGATTATTCTCAAAATCGTCATACAATTGATGAACCGTATCGGGATTTTCTAATATTTTGAACTCAAACTTTTTAATATTAGTTGTGTCTTGAAGGGCCTGGGGATGCTCATTGATTTCAGCACAATCATAAAAAATTTCGTCGGTTCCTTCCTCAGGACATTTATGAATTCTTTTCAGTAACGTCTCTACATGAGATTTATACTGTGAACCGAGACTCGGATC
>PPOD03000261.1:29345-68528 GCA_003708425.3 Jamesozyma rosinii
CCCCGTGTAGAAACACAGGACTGCCATCATGGGGTCTCTTAACAGCAAGCCAAATGGTCTTCTTGACGACAATACCATTGCCGATAGCAGATTTGTTTCCTTACGGATCAATTCCAGTGGTGCAAACCACCTATCGTCGCCGGTCTCTTCTCTTAACCGTTTTGCTTTCTTGATCAGTAACATGGGGACGTATGTCTCCGGTGTGGTGAACACAATTAGCACCAAACACACACCCGATGCGATTAATAGTGTGATCAACGTCCATCTGTAGTCCGTACCGTTGAATGCACCGGATAACAAACTTCCCAAAGTGGGGCCCATCATGGCGGACATGGTGAAAAGTGCCATTGGAATTGTCACGTTGCTCTTATCAAAGACATCGGTGATGGATCCACCAGCCACACTCAGGAAACTTGAACCAAAGAACCCGCTGAGAAACCTGCCGAACATGATGCCAACGATAGTAGAGGACCATGTAGTCAGACATTGCCAGACCATGCTCAGTGCAAGTGAGAAGATGAACGTGTACCTACGGCCATATAGTTCAGAGATCGGGGAGAAGAATAGAGGCCCAACTGCCAGACCCCAGACGTACATGACCAGGGCCAGTGTGCTGACCTCATGGGAGACATGGAATTTCTTCATGACATGTGGGGATACGAACGTCCAGCAGGAAGAGATCATGGTGATCACCATGGAAGTGAGTGTGATCAGAGTTGAGATGTAGTACTTATGAACGGTCGACATGCCACGGGCGATATCCTCGGGATCAGCAGGCCCGTCGGCATCAAATGTTACCTGGAATGCACTATTGGTCTCCAATTCCTTCTCTCTGGACCCAACCTCCAACGAGTCCGTGCTGCTTGTTTGGGAAATCTCCCGATGAGCATCGCTCTGCTTGATGCTCTCTGTCAATTTTTCACCTTCTGCTTGCTTAACCAAATACATTGCTTATAAACCTCGAATGCTTGGTACTCTCTCCAAACACAGCAACAACCAACAGCAACTGCAACACGCTCTACCCTCTCCCTTCCCACCATCCAACCCACTATATATACAGCATCGAGCACAAATTTCACTACAACAAACTTTTTTTTCAGTGCTGCCAAACGAACGGCGATACCGAGTGCCTTGTTAATTCCGGGTGCCTGGTCGGAGATCGACCAGGAGATAAGATCCAGCGATGGCACTCCATGATAGTCACACGTATTTGAGTGGCGGTGGGGTGCAGGTTGGACTATAGTATTGGCCTTCCATCCAACCCATCGCTTACTAACTCTGTGCTCAGAAGGAACCACAAACGCCTACGCACGGTGCATCACTGCTATACGGACACGCGTGGGGATGGCTGCACCACCGGGTGCAATTCCTGGACCAGCAGCAATAAGTAGCGTGTGAACAATTACTGAACCACAACAAACACGGCCACCATTCTCGTTGATGTCCAAAACAGTCGATGCTTCTATCGTGGGCTTCTTCTATAGTGTATCCTTTTTTCTAAGGGCTCCGAAAAGCGACGCTGGAAAAATGAAGAGTGAAAAGTGAAAAATTTGTCAATTTGGTATTAGAGATTGCAACCATCGTGAGTTGGGCTGTTAGTTAAGATAGGGTAGGACAGGAAAATATAGACCACGGTACCGATATTCAGACTCAACACTGCACTATGTCCGACCAACGTGAAGTTTTACCAACCAATGTCACCCCGCTACATTACGATCTGCTGTTTGAACCAAACTTTGAAACTTTCAAGTTTGCAGGTTTAACATGCATCGATTTGAAAGTCAACGACAAATCTTCTGACGTTGTCACTCTAAACACTTTAGAGATTGAATACCACTCTGTCAAGATTGGCTCCGTTAAGGCTACCGACATCAAGATCGACGATGTCAAGCAAACTGCCGAACTTCATTTCCCAAAGGGCACTCTGGCTGCCACAGAGACCGTCAAGCTGGAAATTGAGTTCACTGGTATCTTGAACGACCAGATGGCCGGTTTCTACAGAGCTAAGTACCAGGACAAGGTCACTGGCGAAACCAAGTACATGGCAACCACCCAAATGGAAGCCACCGACGCCAGAAGAGCCTTCCCAAGTTTCGACGAACCAAACTTGAAAGCCACTTATGACATCACCTTGGTCTCAGACCCTAAGTTCACCCATTTGTCAAACATGGACGCCAAGTCTGAAACCGTCAAGGAAGGTAAGAAGGTCACCGTATTCAATACCACCCCGGAGATGTCTACCTACCTAGTCGCATTCATTGTCGCCGAGCTGGCATTTGTTGAAAGCAACGAGTTCCGTATCCCAGTCAAGATATACGCTACTCCAGGTGACGAACAAGATGGTAAATATGCTGCTGATCTAGCCGCAAGAACTCTGGCATTCTTTGAAAAGACCTTCGGCATCCCATACCCACTACCAAAGATGGATATGGTTGCAGTCCACGAATTCTCAGCCGGTGCAATGGAAAACTGGGGTCTTGTCACATACAGAGTTATCGATCTGCTAATTGACGAAAAAGCAGCATCTCTAGACCGTATCCAAAGAGTCGCAGAGGTTGTCCAACACGAACTGGCCCACCAATGGTTCGGTAACTTGGTCACCATGGACTGGTGGGAAGGTTTATGGTTAAAAGAAGGGTTTGACACCTGGATGTCATGGTACGCATGCAACAACTTCCAGCCAACATGGAAGGTCTGGGAACAATACGTTGCTGACAACCTGCAACGTGCCATCGGCTTGGACTCTTTGAGATCATCGCACCCAATCGAAGTTCCTGTCAAGAACGCAGACGAAATCAACCAAATATTCGATGCCATCTCCTACTCCAAGGGTTCCTCTCTACTAAGAATGATTTCCAAATGGTTAGGTGAAGAAACCTTCATCAAGGGTGTCGCCGCATACTTGAACAAGTTCAAATACAGCAACGCCAAGACTGACGACCTATGGGACTACTTATCCAAGGCCTCAGGTAAGGACGTGAAGAAGGTTATGAACATCTGGACCAAGGAAGTCGGGTTCCCAATGGTTACAGTTATCGAAAACGGTAGCACAATCACATGTGTCCAAAGTCGTTACCTAAGCACTGGTGATGTCCTACCAGAAGAAGATCAAACCAACTACCCAGTCTTCCTATCTGTTAAATCTAAGGATGGAGTTGATAACACCCTAGTATTGGATGAAAAGATCAAGACTTTCCAACTAAAGAACTCTGATTTCTACAAGATTAATGCCGAACAAGCTGGTGTCTACATCACCTGTTACCCAGTTAAGAGATGGGCTACACTTGGTAAGCAGAGAGACCTTCTATCTGTCGAAGACCGTACTGGTTTAATCGCTGACGCCAAGAACCTTTCCTCCTCTGGTTACACTGCCACTAACATTTTCTTAAACCTAGTTTCAGACTGGAAGGATGAGGACTCCTTTGTCGTCTGGGATCAAATGACAAACAGTATTGCTTCCCTAAGATCAACCTGGTTATTCGAAGATGAAAAGACCCAGGATGCCTTGAAAGCATACGCAAGAGATTTAGTTTCTGCCAAGGTCCACAAATTAGGCTGGGAATTCAACGAATCCGACTCATATGACGCACAACGTTTAAAGGTCACTTTATTCAGCACCGCCTGTTCTGCAGGTGACGAAGTTGCCATCAAGTCTGCTGTTGAAATGTTTGAAAAATTTGTTGCCGGTGACAAGGAAGTTATCCCTGCATTGATCAAGCCAGTTGTTTTCAGCGTCGTCGCTAAACAAGGTGGTGTTGAAAACTATGACAGATTATTCAACATCTACCAAAAACCATCTAATTCAGATGAGAAGATTGCTGCATTGAAATCCTTAGGTAACTTCAGAGAACCTGAATTAATCGAAAGAACCCTAGCTTACCTATTAGATGGCACTGTCTTGAACCAAGACATTTACACTCCAATGGTTGGCTTAAGAAACCATAGAGAGGGTGTTTTAGCTCTATGGAACTGGTTAAAGACCAACTGGACCGACGTTATCAAGAGATTACAACCTGGCTCTCCAGTTTTAGGCCATGTCCTAAATGTCTGTATCTCTGGTTTCAGCTCTTACCAAGCTATCGACACCATCAATGAATTCTTTGATGATAAGAACACCAAGGGTTATGATCAATCATTAGCCCAAGCTATCGATGCTGTTAAGGCTAAGACTGCCTGGGTCAACAGAGACCGTGATGATGTTAACAAATACTTGAAGGAAAAGAAGTACCTAGCTTAAATATTGGCAGCTTAATGTCCCTCCTTTTTATATAACACCATTAATCGATATCATAATTACGTATTTTTTATAATTAACAATACATGAAACCCAATATGAACCCAACAATTCACAGTTAACGAACAACTATCCATCAAAACAGTGCTGCATCTTTTGTTTTTACATGGAAGAAACTTCCGATGAGCTGAAAAAAAAGTTCCAGCTGATGAGTTATACAACTGAAAAATATGACAATACTTGGAAATCTGTTTCGTCCATTACTCTACAAGACATACAGTATCTAACAAGGAATTACCAAGGGTACTGGACGAAACTATGACTGTAGATTTGCAATATATTGAAGATTTTCTATGCACTTTGGCAACTGAAAAAGTTGGCCCTATCATTAAAGAAAAAGCAGGCACTCAGCATACATATGACTTGAAGACAGGCTCCAGACGTGTGGATATAGTCACATTAATAGATAAACAAGTTGAGAAGTTAATTTGGGAATCTTTAGCTGCTGAATTTCCGGATTTTAAATTTGTTGGTGAGGAAAGTTATATTAAAGGTGTCACCAAGATTACCAATGAGCCAACCTTTATTGTTGACCCAATTGATGGAACTACTAATTTTGTTCACGATTTCCCTTACAGTTGCACTTCAATGGGTTTAACAGTTGATAAAGTTCCTGTTGTGGGTGTCATATATAACCCTCATCTGGATATTCTTATCTCTGCTTCTAAAGGAAACGGTGTGCGAATTAATGGTGAACCATTTGATTACAAAGAAAAGATCGCATCAATGGGCCCGTTGGTTCTAAACAAGTCTGTTGTTGCCTTGCAACCAGGCTCAGCCAGAGAAGGCAATAACTTCAAGACAAAAATGAGAACGTACGAGAAGCTTTTGTCTGCAGATGGTGGGTTTGTGCATGGATTCAGGAATTTGGGGTCTTCTGCAATGACTTTGGCTTACATCGCTATGGGTCATCTTGATTGTTACTGGGATGGTGGATGCTATTCGTGGGATGTTTGTGCTGGTTGGTGCATTTTAGAAGAAACTGGTGGTAGAATCGTAGGAGCAAATGACGGCGAATGGGATATTGGCGTCGATAATAGATCGTATCTTGCAGTAAGAAGTGCTGGGGAGACACAACAAGAAGATCAGAAGAAATACATCGAAGACTTTTGGTCTAACGTCGAGGGAAGGCTAAGTTATGATTAGCAAGATAAATAAATCAATTTGATAGATATATAGAAATGCATGAAAATATAGATAACATACATGTTTTTACATGAAAAATAAATGAATCGCTACTTATAAAGATATAGACAACCGTCTACACCCCATAAACCATACACACCGACTAGTGGCATCCAACCCTCACCACCTGCCAGTTTGTCACTTAGAGCTGCTGCTTGTTTTAATCTCTCTTCTTCTTTGGGTTTACCAATTGTAAAACCACGGATACAAAGCATACCTTGCCTCTTTTCTATATTCAAAGACTCATTTTCATCTGTTTTAATAAGTTTTCCTTCTAGAGAAGTTGTCAATGCACCGACACAGGTGACATTCGAATCGATTGGGCTTGGTAATACCCTGTAATCGTAAAAATTCGTATGGGCAATTGGACCCATTACTACATACGGACAGTATAGTTCGAGGACAATCCGTGATCCGAACAATGCTCTTAATCTATTCAACTGAATTGTTGTAATCTTGGAGGATAGTTGACCTGCTTCCAACTTTGGAATTTTGCCATTAAATGAAGATACAGAGTCTTCTCTGACAGTCAATTCAGATAAATACATACACCTTAGTGAACGTAACGAATTTGAATTCAGTTGAGACCATTTAGAAAAAATACCTTCACTCAACAGAGCAGTAACACATGATAACTTAAACGATTGCATTGATGTGCTATATTTGCCAAGACTATCGTTGGACAACTTAATCATTGAGTTAGGATCGGAAATTAGTAAACTGATCTCATCCAGCTTGCCTAAATTCAAAGAAGATTGATCCAAAAATTTGACAGAACCACCATGTAGTAAGACAGAAAGTATCTTTGCCCAAATCTGAATATTAAAGTTTGCACTAGATTCTGAGGAGTATATTGCACCAATAAGATCTTTAGAACCTAACTCATGCCCTGTTGGAAAGCTTTTAATAAATGCGGACATGCTGCTGACCAAGTTCAACTGAGTGAATGTGGTGGTGCGATTCCAAGTCGAAGTTATATTGATCAATGGCTTCAGGTCGTCTGAGTTATCAGCTGGAGGAGTGTATTCAGACTTTGAATCCTTGGAATACCCGCTAACCAATTGAGACCACGTTCTCACGTTGTCATTGGTAGTGATATTATCAGGCTGAGGCTTTTCATCACAGACAACAATTACCTTATACCAATCCAGACTGTCCCCCAGCATTCTGTACGATTTCCAAGAGTCTATAACCAATATATCAACACCATCTACTTTGTGACGAGGTATCGAAGCTAAGAAATGAGGAAATGTTTTACTCCCATTCTTTCTCACAGAGCAAATCATCGATGCGATACTCAATACAAACCCTTGCAGACTCGAAGAAGATACTGATATGCCAATTTCCTGAATGTCTTGTGTTTTGAACAGAGTGTTTACCAAATGCTTGGCCATACCATTGATCTCACACATAGGAAGTTTCTTGCCGTCTGTGAACGTGATACCACTGCCATTAGAGGTGGACATTTCCATTATCGCATTCCATACATCCATAAAGTTACCATTTCTAATCCTATACCCTAGGGATAGTCCTAGCCCAGTGTTTAGTGGGAACCCAGAGGGCACCAGGAAGTTTCTATAGAATGCTGTCTCATTCTTCTTACGGACTGAGGTCACATTCGATTGTCCGTTAAGTGCAACATCTGACAGATCTCTGCTGTACTCTAGGACAATATGAGTCAGAATCCAGTTTGTGGCCAGGAGTATTAGCAAAACAGTTGCCAATATTTTAAAACAATATGCCCATTCCATGATCCTTGCCTGATTACTTGATGTGCCAAACAGGTAAACTTTCTATATCTATCAGACAAAAGGAACTGTTGACAATTAGAATTAATATATATCCCTATATATATATGCACTGAATTTGACTGCAACTGCTCTAGATTAGTAATCGATGTGAACAAAGCTGCATCTTGAATTTTACCGATATATCATCTAATATTGAAGTGTATTTCTTATAAACGAATCCAGCAATGCCTTTGGGAACTGGCCGTAGAATAACACAATTATTATACAGAAAAAGGGAAACAACTAGGCAAGAAATGATATTAATCCAGGATACATTCACATAGACATTCTACTTTGGATATTAAAGAAGTACAAGTGGTTGTATTGCTATAATACTCGGCAGATCAAAAATACATCGCTTTAAACGAGGCGTCTAGTATTTTCTGTCTCGCAAATTTTACGAGAAAGCGAAATATTTCACTTGAAGAATGAAAAGAGTACAGAGTTCAGAGAGTGTGATGAGCTGTTGGGAACCACAGAGGAGAACAGCCCAGTGACAAAAACGAACCAGAGAATATGGCTAAGGATATTGAGATTTCCACTTCTGAATCCACCTTTATTTTAGAGGCTTTAAGACAAAATTACAGACTAGATGGACGTTCGTTTGACCAGTTCCGTGATTTGAAGATTACATTTGGCGATGAATATGGTGATGTGTTAGTAGAGATGGGCAAGACCAAGGTCCACTGTCGGATCAGCAGTCAAATAACAACTCCGTATGAGGACAGACCGTTTGAAGGTCTGTTTCTGATATCAACTGAGAGCACTCCGATGGCCGGCCCACAATTCGAAAACGGTAACAACACAGGCGAGGATGAGGTTTTGATCTCAAGAATCATTGAGAAGGCTGTCAGAAGATCGGGTGCACTGGATGTCGAGGGACTGTGCATTGTTGCAGGAAGTAAATGTTGGGCCATAAGGGCCAACGTGCATTTTCTAAATTGCGATGGTGGGTTTATCGATGCCTCGTGTATTGCTGTAATGGCAGGATTGATGCATTTCAAGAAGCCTGATATCACAGTACATGGAGAAAACATCATTGTACATCCAATTGAAGAAAGAGAGCCAGTGCCATTGGGCATATTGCACATTCCAATTTGTGTAACCTTCTCTTTTTTCAACCCACAGGACACTGAGGAAAACATCAAAGGTGAGAACAATTCAGAAATTGCCATTATCGATGCCACACTAAAGGAAGAACTACTGAGGGATGGTGTGCTGACCGTGACACTGAATAAGAACAGAGAGGTTGTACAGGTTTCAAAGGCCGGTGGACTGCCAATGGATGCCCTGACCCTAATGGAATGTTGTCATAAAGCATATGGAATCACAGAAAAGATAACAGACCAGATCACAAACCTGATAAAGGAAGACCTCAAAACTAGAGATAAATACTCTGCTATTCTCAGTTCCGAGAACAGCCGTGACGCCACGTAGGACATCCCGCCTCTAACTAGACATGAACAAGATATAGCATACGTATTTAACATAAATAACTACAACCACTTTGGGCCCCTACACACCCCAGGAGGACCCATCTAGGACCTCCATGCCTTGTTGCAAGCACCACTGGGTGTGCTGCCTGACTGTCGGCACACAGAACTCCGGAGAGCTTCTCGAGGAATATTTTCAAGTTACCCCGCTCTCCATACACACATTTCTTTTTGTACCCCACATCTGTGCTGCCATAAGCAAAACCTGAAATAGTAGATTGGAAGCCCTGTCCCCTAGATTTTGCCGTTTAATTGGTGAATGCTCGAGGGCATATTCAGGTTGTGGTAGTGCTACCACAGTAATGATACAAGAAACTCAACGTGCCTCTTTGTTTCTTGCCGGGAGGTGCTGTTTTGCGTGTTGCGGCGCCTTTGCGATTTCTATATAAACCCAGCTTGTTTCTGGATAAATATTTCACAGTCTTGACAAAAATCAATTATTTGGAGGAAGAACGAAAAAAAAAGGAATATATACTTGTATTTTCCTTAATGACACTTCATTTATCACACTTTCTCTCTTGTACTTAGTGATTTCTTCTTGATGTGCATATATACCACAGTGTAACTCAACCAAACTACACCCCTAACACCTAACAATGATCCCAACCGTATACGAAATTGATACCGACGTCTGCTTGTTCGACCTGGACGGTACGATCGTCAGCACCACAGAGGCTGCCGAACTAGTCTGGGTTAAGATGTGCAAGAAGTACAATGTCGATTCTAACGAACTGCTAAAGGTTTCTCACGGTACCAGAACTACTGAGGTATTGAGAAAATTCTTCCCAACCGTCGACAACACTGACAACCAGGCTGTCATTGGCTTGGAGAAGGACCTGGCTGACAACTACATCGAGACTGTGAGCTTAATACCGGGTGCCAAAGACTTGTTGCTGGCCCTGGATAAGGACACCGCAAAGAGCAACCTCAATTACAGAGACAGTTTAAACAGAAGAAAGTGGGCCATTGTCACATCTGGATCACCATACTTGGCATTCTCATGGTTCAGTAATATCCTGAAGGAGGTCGGCAAGCCTGATGTTTTTATCACTGCCTTTGATGTCAGCGTTGGTAAGCCAGACCCTGAAGGGTATGCTAAGGCCCGTGACGTCCTATCTAAGGAATGGGACTACAAGATCCCATGCAGAAGTGTCGTCTTTGAGGATGCCCCTGTGGGAATTGAAGCTGGTAAGAGAATGGGTGCTGTGACGATTGGTATTACCTCTTCGTACGATAAGAAGGTGTTGTTTGATGCAGGTGCCGACTATGTGGTCGAGGACTTGACTCATGTCACTGTTATTGAGAACACCGAGGACGGAAGCATCAAGCTGCAAATCAAGGATCCAATCCAAAACAACTAAACAAGCTTTGTTTATAACGTATATATGTGCCTATAATTATATATAATATATATTACAACATTGTAATAATGAACATAACACACATTCGACTGACTCTTTAATTTTCCTTTACCAAACATCCTCGTGGTACTTCCCAGAAGTCTTGAACATCTTGACCATTTCAGTTGCTTCCTCAGTTGTGATTTCCATTCCTTGAGAAATGATATCAACGATTGTTGCATGGACACCCTGGGCCATACCCTTCGCATCCCCACAGACGTATATGAATGCGCCTTCTTGTAGCAGTTTCATAATTTGTACACTTTGCTGCTTCAACAGATCTTGGACGTAGACTTTCTTTTGATCAGGGAGTCTTGAGAAACCAACAAACATTTCAAATGAGTCATTCATAGTCTTTGCATATTCTGGCCATTCTTCCTTGTAGAGGTAATCCTCGTTATCTCTGCATCCATAGAACAGGAGATGCTTTCCCAGTGTGATGCTGGAGGATTCATTTTGTAGTTGCAAGTATTTGACCCTTTCCCTTATAAACCCACGGAATGGCGCAACCCCTGTTCCTGGACCAATCATTATGACAGGTGTCTTTGGATTGTTAGGCAGTTTAAATGTTGAACGGCGAACATGGACAGGTAGTTTATATCCCTGGAATATGCTACGTGGGCCGTCCAGATCGAAACTGATATCTGGTTTCGATGCCTGCTCTTTACATTGGGCAAGTTGAATATCTCTTAGTAGATTTGTAGCGACACCGTATACACTTTTATCTTGTGGTGTTTGTGTTCTTTCTACCATGGAAGTAACATGTATTATGCTCTTTTCGGAGAGCGAGGAGGATGAGATAGAGTAGTAACGAGGCTTTAGTGATGGAATGCATTCGATCAAAGCTTCGAATGGCACAGTTGTCCATGGCTTGCTATCCGACAAATATTGCATTGCATCTGCTACGTTGAAATAGCTTGAAGTAATCTCCTTGATGAACTGGTCCTTATCCTTTGACAGCTCTGAGAGTCTTTCCTTGATCTGGTCATTTGGAGCGAATTGGATCAATAAACTGAAGAATTGTCTTGAAATAGGGCCTGTATTTCCATGTAATGCTGCACTGCTGAACGGACTGTTGCGGGGGTTGGAAATGGCAGTTCGACTGTTGGATCTAGGGGAACCAAGTTAAAAGTTTCATCTCCATCAAGATTGAATACGTGTAAAAACTGGTCTACCTTTTCAATAGGGTTTGAAGGCCAGATTGCCAGATGATCCCCAGTGGAGTATTTCAAGTTCGAGCCCGAGATATCGAATTCTGAATGAGTGCAGTTTCTCTGTGCTTTTTCACTGAATAACTCTTTTGATTTTGTTATTGGTGAAATGTAAGGAAATTCTGCATCAAATGGGCCGACCTGGTGCCTGTCTCTTTATTGAACTGCAGTTCATTACAGGGTAGATATTGTTTGCAAGGCTCACCCATTGAGACGGTGTCCCATATTTTCTCGTTATCGATAATCATAGTTTCATACTTGAATGATGGTTCGTAGACGAGTTCGTGTTCCTTCAGGTTTAATTTGTCCTTGATGCTCTCCAAGATGTGTTCCTTCCATGCCATGTAGTCCTCGTCGGTGGTTGCGGCACCGTCGTCACCTTCTCCGAATCTCCCAATAAGAGATGCACCATTCTCATTCAATCTTTTCAATAGTTTCTTTGCTGCACCGTTGTAGAATTCGTAAGTAGAGTTACCTAGTCCAAACAGTGTGAAATTAACAGGTTGGAGAGTTTTGTCCTGGTCATCTAGACCGGCTAAATAGTCTTCGAAAGCCATGGCACTATCTGGAAAGTCTCCCTCACCATACGTAGAAATAAAGAAAGAGACAATAGTGTCCTTGGGAATGTCACAGAGGTTGTCAAAGTCGAAATTCTCAATGTCTGCACACATCACGTTCAGCGAGAACTTAGCAGTGAGTTCCTTTGAGAACGCCTTGGCATAATCTTCAGCTGTCCCCGTCTGCGACGAATACACTACCAGGTAGTTCTTGTCATTCTCTGCGAGCACAGTAACGATATCCCTCGAGCCAGTGGGAGAACTGGCCGATATGTCACTCTCGTCCATAGAGAACAGCCCTACTATGAGCGATCTGTTGAAGTATACACCGAGAAACAGGAAGAACACGGTGAGAATCAGCACGTCTATCTTATCCATTGTTGACTAGTTGCAGTGGTACTTCCCAACAAACACAACACAATGCATAAAAACATTTACCAAGTATGTATCCATGCACACTTGCATTTATATACATCTCCATATATATATATATATATTTCACATACAAATCTGCACCCAGAAGCGGCGCAGAAATCGCCTGACTAAAAAATCACTGGGCGAGCCTGTTTTTGTGCTTAGGGCTTGTGCTTAGGGCTTGTAGGAACACCCCAAATTTTTGATAAAGCCCTAACGAGGGTTTGTAAATATACCCTAATTTGCCCTCACCCCAAACCCTAACTATAAGAGCCGCATATTTTCGATTTTGGTGCTGAAGAAGAGAAGAGGAGTGCACTGCACTGGAGACCACAAGGGAAGTACAAGAGAGGAACACACACACACGGGAAGATATAATGACCAGGACTGCTGTGATATTTGTGGAGAAAGCTACACCGGGGACGCTGGTGGATTTCAAGGATGGGCTGGCGAACACGCTGCTGACGGTGGACGAGAAGACGTGGCAGCTGGAGTTCAAGACGTACCGGACGCAGATCAGGAACTACAATAGCGAGCAGTTTTCGAAGCTAATGTATTCGATGACATTGTCGCACCACGAACACTACAACGTCATAATCAAAAACAACATGGGTGTGCTGCTGGGCTCCGATGCGAGGGAACCGCAGTGCGAGGCGCTCGTGGACAATGCGTGCTCGACGGGGTTCCCAGAGTCCATGGACGCACTGATCCTAAGTAAACTGACCAACATGTGGGACCAGCGACAAACTCTCAAGGGCGACGGTGGTGAGGTCTTTATGACGATGGACTGCTTGACGATAAGAGGCATCAACCTGTTTTCGTCAACCGGGTTCAAGGGCCTGATCATTGAGATCGAACAAGGACAGGGGCAAGAGAACGAGACCGCGCAAGAATTTCATAGCAAGGTCGACAACATCAAGGATATAATGCACAGCATCGGCATCACCGACAACGACTACCAGCTGTCGATGGACACACTTGAGTGCAAACAGACTCCAGGCGACACACACTCGCCAACGTACCTGTGCGACCTAGCATACCAGTACGTGCGTGTCCTAGAACACTAGTCTACCTTTCCCTCCCCTCCCGTCACCTCGATGGGCTCCTCACTCATATAGATGAGTGCATCGTTGTACTTCTGTGCTTCTGCAGCTGTTTTGACTGCAAAATAAAATTTCACTTTGTTGCAAAAAATCAGAAATTCGTGCGAGTCCCAAAGAAACCGAAACAAAGAAGCAACATCTCCCTTTGAGAGTCACTATCACTCCATCACACACTTGTATATATACGTATATATGCCTCTGTACTGTATACATCCCTGATAAAGTACTACCACTAACTGCAAGAACACACTCCCTCATACACCCAATCACAATGGTATGTCCCTCAACCCTACAAGCACGCTTATCACATGCTGCACACACTCACATTACACTATACTAACAAACACAGTCACAACAAAATGGTATTGCCACCCTTCTAAAAGCTGAAAAGGAAGCCCATGAAATTGTCTCTGACGCCAGAAAGTACAGACAGGACAAGCTGAAGCAGGCCAAGCTGGATGCTGCCAAGGAAATCGAGTCCTACAAGCAGAAAAAGGACCAGGAACTAAAGGACTTTGAAAGCAAGAACGTTGGCAACGTCAGCGAACTTGAAAAGACCGCTGAGAAGGAGGTCCAATCCGAACTGGACGAGATCAAGAAGATCTCCAAGAACAAGGAACAGGACGTTATCAACTTGCTGATCGACGCAGTCACAAAGCCTGTCCCAGAAATGCACGCCAACGCCGCAAAGTAAGCAACCCACCTACATACACACCTACATATATACACGAATACACATACACACACATAGTTATATATCAATATAGTTACCAGGCCTATGTCTACTGGTACAATTACCTATAACTCGACTCAACAGGCCCTCTGAGCTACGGGCCCCTCTCTTAAACGACGAAACTGTAATTTTTTTCGGATTCCATAATCAGAACTGGAAAATTATCCACTGGTCGTATAAACAACTGTGCATATTCAACATACACACACACATATATATATCTTTTGCTCCCCCAGATTTATTCAATAGATCACTACCTTATCGTCAACTCAAGCATTTCAGTGTTTAGTTTTAGAAAGGAAATGTCCAATATCTATCTCAATTCCGAGATGCTGAACCAACTAAACTCCTCAGTGCAAGGCCACATCAAGGACTGGCTCCTCAAGAACCAGCACAATTTTGCCATCTTCAAGAACCAGGAACAACTGATCATGAACTCGAACCCGAAACTATTGGCATTTTCAACATTCATTGCAACACTGTTCACCGTCTATGTGTTCTATAAGATAATATTTTCTATCAACTACAAGGACCCATCCGAATGCAAACCGGTCAGATTCTCTGTCCCGGTTCCTGAACCAGCAAAGGAAAACTGGAAGTCAAAGAGACTCTCATCCCCAACCATCACAGACCCTAACGGTGACCCAACTATTATCCAAACATACTGTACCGCCACTGGCCAATTGCTTGGCACTTTCAAGTCAAAGACGTCGAAGGACATTGATGAAATGATCGAGAAGGCCGAAGCAGCCCAGAACGAGTTCAAAAACTCTTCCATTCAAAGAAGACTACGTATCCTAACATCTCTGAGAGATTACATCCTGGAGAATCAAGACTTGATCGCCAGAGTCGCATGTCGTGACTCAGGTTAGACTATGCTCGATGCCTCCATGGGTGAAATCCTTGTTACTCTGGAAAAGCTCAATTGGATCATAAAGCACGGCCCTTCAGTCTTACAACCAACAAAGCGCCCTGGTCCTACTAACTTCTTCATGAAGTGGTACAAAGGTGCAGAGGTCAGATACGAACCATTGGGTGTTGTGTCCGCCATTGTCTCATGGAACTATCCATTCCACAACCTAATGGGCCCAATCATCGCCGCATTATTCACAGGTAACTCAATCGTTATGAAATGTTCAGAACAAGTCGTCTGGTCCTCCGAATTCTTCACTCATCTGCTCAAGGAATGTTTGAAAGCATGCGACGAAGACGAAGATCTGGTCCAACTATGCTACTGTCTACCTCCAAATGCCTCTATTGATGACAACGCTGCCAACCACTTCACATCCCACCCAGGCTTGAAACATATCACATTTATCGGTAGTCAGCCAATTGCTCACCATATTCTACAATGTGCAGCTGTCTCATTGACACCTGTTGTTGTAGAGTTGGGTGGTAAGGACGCCTTCATTGTCCTAGACAGCGCTACAAACCTCGAAGCTCTCTCTTCCATAATCATGAGAGGCACATTCCAATCCGCTGGTCAAAACTGTATTGGTATCGAAAGAGTTATTGTCTCCTCCAAAAACTACGATCCACTAGTCTCTATTCTCACAAAGAGAATCACTGGAACTCCGCTACGTCTAGGCTCCGATATCGACCAACTTGATGGCGCTGTTGACATGGGTGCAATGATTTCAGATAACAGATTTGGCCAACTGGAAAAACTCATCGACGACGCCGTAACAAAGGGTGCAAAGCTAGTCTACGGTGGTAAGAGATACGTTAACCCAACCTATCCTCAGGGCCATTATTTCTTGCCAACACTTTTGGTTGACGTCACATCTGAAATGAACATTGCACAGAATGAAGTATTTGGTCCTATTCTAGTTATTATGAAAGCTGAGGATACTGAACAATGTATTGAACTTGCTAATTCCGCACCATTCGGTCTCGGTGGTAGTGTCTTTGGTAGCGACTTCAAAGAATGCAACTATGTTGCAGACAGTTTGAAAACAGGTAATGTAGCAATCAATGATTTTGCCACCTTCTACGTGTGCCAACTGCCATTCGGTGGTATTAACGGTTCAGGATATGGTAAGTTTGGTGGTGAAGAAGGTCTATTGGGATTATGCAATGCCAAGTCCATCTGCTATGATACTTTACCTTTTGTCAAGACTCAGATTCCTCCACAATTAGACTACCCAATCAACAACAAGGACAAAAGGGCCTGGAACTTCGTCAAAGCGTTCATCACGGGTGCTTACACCCCTTCATTATGGCAAAGAATCAAATCCATTGGCTCACTTGCTAAACAATCTTCTTAGGAGTTTTTCTGATATTTGGAGTTATGTATATACAAGGCATTTTATATAGTAGCATGTACGTATATATTTTATTTAGAAGATGAGACAAAGCATCTAGCATCAAAAACTATCAATTCATGACACCATTTTCAACCTGCTTAAATTGGTCCTGCAGTTTTTTTGCATAGTCCTTATGCACATTTTCCAGCTCCTTCAACACTTTTGAAACGTCATTATTCTTCTTATCAAATCCTTTCATCTTATTCAAAATATCCCTCCGTATAAAAGCCAGGGAGTATTTGAAGTTACTCGAGTTCTTAAACTCTTCGAACACATTCTTTAAATCCTTGCAAACTTCGAGACGAGATTCCTTTGTTGGTGGAGGTAATGCAATCTTTAGTTGCTGATCATTATTACTGACCCTTTCTGGGGTTAGGTTTAGGTTAGCACCCATGATTAAGCTGATAACATTCTTTGTTTCCTTTGGGTCAAACACAGTTACCAATAGGGCATTCTTACCCCGTAGGGAAGTGTTGGCGACGTCAGTGAACTTGGTACCGTTTGCTAATTTTAAACTGTCAAATATTTGCGGGTTTGTCTTACCTTGCTTCATCTCGTTAAGTTTTTTCTTTTGGAGATCTATAGTTTGTGTGTATCTATTAGTGGCTTCTGTCAGATATTTCTTGACATCGACTTCAACAACCTCTTCATCAGCCTCGGCTGCGTTATGTCCCTTGGATCTTTGAGAAGGCTTCTTTTTCAACAATGTTGTTGTCAATTGAAAGTGACGAACTTGAATTGGTTTGATTCTGAATATATTTAGCATACTGAGGCGTGTGTATATTACTGTGCTCTTATGTGAATCGGTGGGCAGTTATATATTTATCCTTCATATATTCTGGTTTATAATGATTGGCCACTCGATTCCAGTTATTTGATGTATGCTTGAAATGTATGGAAAATCCTTACCCTGCCAAATATATCGAAATATATACAAATACGTTTGTGCGATGTTTCAGTGAATAATGGCACAGTGAGAATATGATTGAAAGAATAATTGAATATATTTATTTAGTTGTCGTGACTTACATATCTTTTACTTATTCGTAGTTAGATGGGTACTTGTAACCGGTTAAGTCGTAGAAGTTTTCCTTGATGTTTCTGATGCTTACAAACCTGTTCAAGATATTACCACTACCAGCCTTGTCATTCGTACCACTCATTCTTGCACCACCGAACCATTGTTGTGCAACAACAGCACCGGTACATTTGTCGTTAATGTAGAAGTTACCAGCACTGAATCTCAACAAGTCACTGGCAGTGTCGATTGCTTTACGGTCCTTGGCAAAGATGGAACCGGTTAGACTGTAGCTTGTGGATTCGTCGATCTGCTTGCACATGTCAACGAACTTTTCGTCTGGGTATTCGTACACAGTTAGAATTGGGCCAAAGAACTCTGTCTTCAAGAATTTATGGTTAGGATCTGTGCACTTGATGATTGTTGGACTGATGAAGTAACCCTGGGAGTCATCATACTTGCCACCATAGACGATTTCCAAGGTAGGATCCTTCTTGGCTTCTTCAATGACATTGACCAGTTTCTTGAAACTGTGTTCATGGATCACAGGACCAATGAACCCGTGTAAATCACCACCACTGATTGGACCAGCGGAGATGTTAGTTGGGACTAGCTTGGATTCCTTTGCACTTAAAATTCCAACCATATCTTGTAAGAATTCATCTGAAATTGACTTTGGTAAGTACAAACGGGAAGTCGCAGAACACTTCTGACCTTGGAATTCAAATGCACCTCTGATGGTGTTGAAGATAGCATTTGGTAAGTTTGCAGTGTTGTGAACTAGATGGAAGTTCTTACCACCAGTTTCACCAACAATTCTTGGATAGTCTCTGTAATTGCCATTGACTAGATTGGTCTGGATCTTACCATATAGTTGCTTAAAGATCTGTGTAGAACCAGTGTAGTGTAGTGCTGCGAATTTTGGATCGTTGACTAGTTCGTTGGTTACGAATTCAGGCTCACCTGGAATGAAGTTGATAACACCATCTGGTAGGCCAGCTTCTTCTAGGACAGTGTATAGCAGATAGTTGGATAGTGCAGCATACTGGGAAGGCTTCCATAGGACAGTATTTCCCATCAATGCAGGTGCTCCGATCAAGTTACCAGCAATTGCAGTGAAATTGAATGGAGAGACAGCATAGACAAAACCTTCTAATGGTCTGTACTGCACTGTGTTCCATTGACCCTTAGGAGAGATGTTTGGTTGTTGGGAGTACAACTCCTGGGCGTATTTGACGTTGAATCTAAAGAAGTCAGCCAATTCTGCGACACAGTCGATCTCTGCTTGGTAGACGTTTTTACCTTGACCTAGCATACACGCGGCCAGCATATCGTGGCGGTACTTTGTTGAGATCAAGTCGGCTGCCTTCAAGAAGATTGCTGATCTGTCGTAGAATGAAAGATTGTACCAGTTCTTCTTTGCTTGCACAGATGCCTTGATTGCATTTTGGATGTCTGTCTTGTTAGCCTGTGTGACGTTGGCCAGGACTTGCTTGTGGTTAGAAGGGTTAAGCTGTTGGATGATTGAACGGTCTCCCTTTGTGTTGTGATAAATACGTTGACCATTGATGACCAAAGGGATTTCCAACGCAGCGTTATTGAACTTCAACAGGGATGCGCGTATCAAATCCCAGTCAATTGCATCATTCTTGTTGAATGCCTTGACTGGCTCGTTCTCGATTGTTGGTGGAACTTTGACGTTGGATAACTGTGACATTGCCCTTCTAGCGTGCTGGAACCTGCACTGCTTCATAAGGGAGGATCTTACAGAGAGCATGGTTGAGTATGTGTATATTTGAGTGATGGGTTTTGACTATTTATAGGACACAGAAGACGGCAAGTATATAATTGCGTGTTCTTGTGATACAGATATAGCAGTGTTCTTTTGCCTAGTATCAAAGGATATATAAGGGGACAATTAAAAAAGGGGGTGCTGACTATGGTCTATGGTCTAATTTTCCTTCTATTGTTGAAAAAAAAGAGCACTACAAACAATTGATTTCAAGATGAAAAATTCAGTATTCAATTGAAGAAGAAAAAAAGGGATCTTATATAATATCTATCAACGGTTTTATACCCTTTTGAATCCTCGAGCTTTTCACGGGAGTCGCTTCCCGGATTTCGTGGAGGGTGAGCTGGGTAACAGTGCGGCTGTGCACGGCAAAGACTTCCGTCCATCCGGAGAAGTGGGGCCGGGATCATGCATGTCCCAGAACGGCAACGGGCAGCGATGTAACGTGGCATTCGCTATTGGTTTCCGGATTTTCAGCTCTTGACCAGTTGGAGCTGTGATTCCTTCGTGGGTGGTGACAGATGTTTTGGTCCATAGTAGGATTTGGCTCTGAGGAAGCCCAGAAGGAAGTTTGAGCTGAACCCCCAGGTGAGGAAGCCGACTACGAGGACTGCGATGGTCTTCCAGCCGATGGGTTCGACGAACGAGTTGATCAGGTTGCCGAAAAGGTTCATCATGAGCAGAGATCTGTTGTTGAAGAACATGCTGTTGTCCCTGTTCATGCATTGGTACCATTCATGGCAGCGGTCGGTCATTGCCGGCAGCATGTAGGTATCTTGGCACCTGTTTGCGTTGTATTCTTTGAAACATAGTTTGGATTCGTTGGCAAGTTTTGCCTCGTTCTTGTGCCATATCGAGTTGAGGTCTGTCTTTATTATTCTCATGATGTACAGTGCTATTATTGATATTGTGGCCCAGTTTGAGAAGAATTGTAAGTACGAGACGGTGTTGTAGAATGTCTTGAATGCAGGTGCAGAGTTGGAGGACCATGGGTTCGGCAGGGAGTACTCGTGGTCCTTCTCGTCCGCCGGGTGTGTGTTGTGGGTGTGCTGTGCCGGGTCCGGGTTGTAGTAATAATTGTTGTTGTTGTTGTTTATTGAGACATGTATTGGCTGTTGTCCGTGGCGAGATCTTAGTTCGTTCTTGAGCATGTCTATCTGCTCGCTCGATGTAGAGCTTGCACCTGTGTCTAGCAAATTTCCGTCTGGATGTGTTAACGAATCATCAATATTGGTAGCAGCTGCTATACCTAGTTTTGTTGGCGATAGCAATGACTTCAATACGGACGGGTGATCGTGGCTGTGATCGTCCTGTGGCTCTGTACGTTCCTCACGTCTGCCTCTGTGTTTTCTTGCAGCCGGCTTTTTGTGCTGTTGGCGGTTCTTCTTGGGTATACTGAATGAGACCTTCTGCTCGTGGTCACTGAAGTCTACGTCTACGTCTGTGTCTGATACCATATCAACATCGATATCTTCGTCTGTGAGTCCGCTGTAGTTCGAAAGCGTGTCCAGCTGGACATTATTCCGCAACGGCGACGGATTGCTGGGGAAATGTGGCATGTACCGGTTAATGATCTGGGGCGGCAGGGCCGAGTAAGGGTATGTAGATGCATCATTTCCATTGTCACTGCCACCAGCTTCCCTTTCGCCATCACCATCCGAAATCGACAGGCTGAGTATACCTGTCAAGTCATTCTCCTCTACATCATCCTTTATAGATAACGAGCTGAATCCATCCATGGTTCTTCTCTTCCTTGTTAACAAACAGTATTTCCCTTGTATGTGTCTATCCTGTATCTCCCTTTACACCAAAAATACCACCGATCCCTGAATATACCCATCTGTATTATAGTCCATCCGTCAAACAGCAGCAGCACAACTGATCGATTCTGCTTACATCAACTTTTTCAGTGCGGTACAAAAATTACGTGGCCGTGCTTCGTGTCCCGTGATGCAACGCCCAATGCGGACCTCGCAGCCTAAACGACTCCACGGATCCGGGACGCTTGGCCCGCAGCGTCTGGCAGCTATACGAAACACACACAGCAGATACATATTCACGCAACCATGACTGGAGGGCCTCCGGCTGCTAATGCATCGAGGGCCCACGCGATGCTATGCGTCCGTCAGGACGCAGCTGCGTTCCACAAATTGCTTTTCTTGGATGCCGTTCCTTCAGAATTACCGCATCTGGACATCAAATGTCGCGCGTTCCTGCACAGTAAGCAAAACAGGAACGCCGGCTCAGACGGGGACGCAGAGGGGCAAATTTTTTCAGAGATGTTGTTCTGGTTTTTGCTTTTTTCTTGTGTTTTGGCTTATCTAAGACAATACTGTTTATGCTAGTGGAGTATTGCATGAATGCGTATTTGCTTGTGTGTATATATATGGAGTAGTGTGCCTCTTGGATGTATGTGTCTTGTTTGTTCGTTCGTTCGTTTGTACTCTCTAGAGTCTCCGTAACTCAGCACTTCATTATAGCACAGATACGCTCTCCATAGCAAGATTGAATTCTACTACTAACGACATAGTTCAGGAATCATTGAACGCGTTGAACAACTCGTCTTCCAAGTTCAACTTCCTAACCTCCTCGATCGAGCCGGTCGTCAAGTTGTCCCTGAGACCAACTCTGTTTGAGGGCATCCCAGACGGTATTGTTGCCATTGTCTCCCCTGTCATCGCATACTGGGTCTTTTCTCTGTTCTTCCACATCCTAGACACATTCAACCTAGCGGAATTCTACAGAATCCACCCAAGTGAAGATGTCGACAAGAGAAACAAGACCTCCAGAATCGAAGTTCTAAGAGAAGTCCTGTTGCAACACGTCATCCAATCCGTCTTCGCATACGTCGCCTACAAGTACGACCCTGTCCCAATGACTGGTTTCGAAGAAAACGAGATGTGGAACCTAAAGATGAAGGTCCTAGGCTTCCTAAAGAACTTCAACATCGACTACTCCATTGTCTCAGATGTCATCATCGACCAAGCCATCTTCTATTTCTACACCTACGGTATCTCTGCCCTAAAGATCGTCGCAGCTTTCACCTTCATCGACACATGGCAATACTGGTTGCACAGATTGATGCACGGTAACAAGGCTCTGTACAAGGCCTTCCACTCCGTTCACCACACCCTATACGTTCCATACGCCTACGGTGCTCTGTTCAACCACCCAGTCGAAGGTTTCCTATTAGACACTCTAGGAACTGGTATTGCTATGCTGATCCTAGGTCTAACCCCAAGAGAACAAATCGTCGTCTTCTGTTTCGCTACTTTGAAGACCATCGATGATCACTGTGGTTACGTCTTACCAATCGACCCATTCCAAATCATCTTCCCAAACAACGCTGTCTTCCACGACATCCACCATCAACCATTCGGCCTAAAGAGCAACTTCGCTCAACCATTCTTCACCTTCTGGGATGAACTATTCAACACCAAGTTCCAAGCCATGAACACCGAGTTGAAGCAAGGTAAGAAGGTCGATATCGCCCAATACAAGCAGTTCCTAAAGAACAGAGAGGCCGAAAGATTGACCAAGTTGAAGGAATACCAACAAGCTATGGGTATGAAGCCAACTGATGAAACTGTTGGTGACAACGACCAAAAGAAGAAGAACTGATCGGTCTGTCATTCGTTTCCTCATCCATATATTTATATATTTATTTATTCGTTTTTACTTTATGCTATATACATTTCCAGGTATTAAAAGAAAAAACTAAACCGTATTTGAAAACAATTTATCAATGGGAGAATTTACAACAAGAACTTTGGCCCCATACCTAAATGTAAAAAAACTTTCACATCAATAAATTAGAAAACACATATCCTCTCAATGAACAACTAGTACGATCACAACAAGGAATCATCGCACACTGATCAAAGATGGATACGTATATAAGACCACTGACCCCAAACTCCATCATAAAGATCACCCCACAACCAATCTTTGTGATAAAATCAAAAATTCTTACACCACCTTCCAATAAGCTATTTATCAACTTATGCCACTCCAGCGAGATTCCACTGCCCAACCTGCCTTTCAGCCCGAGGACAACCTATAATGATATTATGAATAACCAATGGGAGATACCGATTATCACGTCGCCATCAAGGATTGACATCGATAAGAAGGGAAACCACTGCACAGTGTTCGACTGTATGATCAACTCAGAGTTAGTTCCAACGATTCTAGACATCAATAACTTCCAACTAAAGCAGATACTAGTAGAATGGTGTATTGAGAGCGTGGAGATCAGAGAAAATATCGTAGTTGACAGAGATTGCGTCAAGTTCCCAAAGATGAAGTTTAAAGGAGACACACTGCCAGTGTTGGAAATTAGAAGGGATGTAATGGAAGAGCAGACAAACCACAGTGAAGAAAGCGGTGCTCAGGGCAACAGTGCCGCATCTTTTCTACAGATGAAAAGAGATTTAGTGGATAACGAAGAGATGGACACTCAAGAGAATGGGCTAAAGACACTGTTCCCACACCAACAGAGTCCCTCTCTGGAACAGAAGAAACACACGCTCATAGAAGATATATCGAACACCCGCCCTCAAAGTGAGATGAACAAGGCAAGTAGCATCACTAGAGCAAAGTCTGATGTCAAGTTCGATGTTGTAATGAGAAAGACTCACGATAACACACAATACAAGCTTAGAATCAAAATAATGACGAACATCAACTCAATCTCAGATTTAAAGTTATCGTACGACCGACTAAAAAATGAGCTCATTGTGCAGAATGTAAATCTACTAGACTTTAACGAGAAGAGGCTCACTATCCCGTTACCGGATTTTGTAGCGGAGAGCAAATTAAATATTGACCATTTCAAAACTTTTTTCATCAAAGAAGAGAACATTTTGTATATTTTCATATAACATATATATATATATATATATATATATAGAATAGATTCGTTAGAAATTGAATATATAAGAACCATAGCTTTATTTTTTATTTTATTTTTTCTAATTTTTAGTTGTTTTTTGGAAGTTTTATGATAGAATGTAGTTACACTTCATTAATCCTGAACTGGAGTAAATGCTAAATTATCCCTGCTGGCAATATAACAATCTTCAACGTTTGTTTCATTACCACTATCACTATTACTGTTTTCTGAATAACCCAGAGCAGTGTTAACATCGTCACCTTTGCTTAAACCTTTAAGTTTATTCAGCTCGGTACTCGAATAATTACATCTGACTCTACCAACGGTCTTTAGAGGGAAGTTGGTATCTAACTCACCGTTTGCTAATCTCTTACCGACCTTTAGATTAACACAATCCAGTTCGTGGAAGTTTTCTTCGACCTTTAGGATACTCATTGCAGGCAAACCGTTAACGAAGTTTGAATCGACACTATGCGCATCGTCATCGTCGTCATCGTCTTCATCAGCAAGCAAATGATCGTCTTCGACTGCAGATAATGGTTCTGGAGTGTGTGAGACCGAATCAATCTTGTCCTTAATGTTATCATATATGGCCTTGTCGATAATGATGGAACCTTTCGTTACTAGACCATGCAGTAACCAGAACTGTCTGTTTTCTAGACGTTGTTTTTCGCTGGTAGCTAGGAACTTTGTGTGGAACGGTATGCCCAACTCTTTTATCAACTTCAACTCGCTCTCTTTGTCGGTTTCGTATTTCTTGGACTCCATGTAATCGATGATTTTGAGGATGTTTGAAGGCTGTTCGCTCTTCATGACAATAGTGTGCACACCGGCCTTTGTGGCTAGATCAGCTGCAATGACCTTGGTCTTCATACCACCAGTTCCAACACTGGAGCCAGTGCCACCGGAGGTGTTGACACCCTTTAGAGGGTTCGAGTTACCGCTTCCTAGCAAGTCTACGGTTAGGATAGGCTTGGCGTCTGGATTCGTTCTTGGGTTATCCGTGTACAGACAGTCGACGTCGGTCAGCAGGAACAGGTAGTCAGCGTCAGCGAGGGCGGCGGTGACACCACTCAGGGTGTCGTTGTCACCGAACTCGATCTCACTGATGGATAAGGTGTCGTTTTCGTTTACAATTGGGGTGACGCCCATTTTCAGCAGTTCCAGGATCGTGTTTTTGGCGTTCTTGTATTGCTTCCAGTCCAAGATATCGTTTCTTGTCAGTAGTATCTGGGCAATTTCGTTGGAGTATTCTCCAAAGAGCATGTCCCAACGACCGATCAGTCTACCCTGACCGATTGCGGCGATGGCCTGTGTCTCCGTGATAGAGGTTGGTCTGTCCTTCATGTGCATGACGTTCATGCCCATAGCGACACCACCACTTGAGACAATGATGACCTGGTGGCCGAGTTTCTTTAGGGCAACAACCGTCTCCACTGCTTTGGACATGGTTGACAGTTTTGGCTGTTTCGTTTCTGAATCAACCAGGGAGGAAGAACCTAGTTTTATGACAATAGTCTTTGGGGTACAGTCTGCCATGATATGTAGTCTTGTATAGTGTGTTAGATGAGCCTGTTATAGAGAAGTGGGGGTACTGATCTACAGCTAGCTAAGCAATAAGTGAGAGAGGGGTGTGTGTGCAAGTACGACCAACAAAATACCAGTGAATTATATACCACCATGAAAATATACATATATATACTAGAATAGAGTCAAGTGTTATTGCATTCACACACACACAGAGACACAGACACTCACGCACACAATATTGGGGCAGCAGAGCACGCGGTATATTAGAATATGCCATGTGCGACAATTATTACTACATTATTTGTCCTCTCACCACCTGTGGGGATGGGGGGTGGAAAATTTTTCAGTCCAGTCAATTACATCGTAGCTAATTTGGGATCCACTCCGGCAACTGCGAGACACACAAGGACAGGGCAGAACAAGACAGGGCAGGGCCCCGGGCTGGCTCAGAAGGGGAATCACCGTCTACAAGCCCTAACTGCGAGGCGTTATATCCTGCGGTACCTTGCGGAACTGTTTCACTGCTGCCCCAACAAGGGACCTGAATAAGCCTTGCGGCCCCATGTTGTAAGCAAATCTGCTTACCAAACCGCGTGGATTTCTTCGATTTGTTCTAGAAGGTCGTGCAGGGGAAAAAAGCAATTGATTCCCTAGACGGCTCAATAAATCGCCCAATGCGGTATATGACGTAGGGTGTTATGTGGTGGGTGGGTGTGTTTCACCGACGGAACGGCGACGGGGAGGCCGGATTGGGACATGCCGTTCGGAGGTGCCGAAAGGGGAAATCAATGCTATTTATAGTCTGTAGTAATGTTCGTGTATTTAGATTGCTATGGACGTCTCTGTGGTGGGGGGAGTAGAGGCCTGAGCAGGAGCAGGAGCAGTTGTAACACTCGGAGCAGGCGTCAAAGTCGGAGCAGGCGCTGTATAAGCAGGTAGGGTGTCCCAGAGTTGCTTCCTGGCGGAGTCGTAACTATTGGTGCCGTTGAGCATCAATGTGTTTGACGTTTCCACCAGCAGCTGCGTGCTCTGCTGCAATGCTGTGGGCTCTAGTCCTGCCATGTAGTTGGGGTCTGCTGCACTTGTAACTTCCGGATTCTTGATACCTGTCAAAATAAGCTTCAACTTTGTGTGGAGGTTGTGGGCGTAGGCGTGGGCGTGGGCGTAGGCATGGCCGAGGGAGTGGGGGTTGGTGCTCGACAATACCAGGGTCAGTTTCACTAACAGATCCTGTACAACAGTAGCAAGCTCCTGGTGTGCCTGTTCTCCGGCATGCATGCGCTCCCATATCCCGAGAAGCATATCTACAATACTGGCAACTATCTTCATGAGCATTTTGGATTGGACAGTCTGTTCTATTGTTGTGGCGTCAGGGAGGGGCAGGAGCATTGAGAGGACGGGTTTGATGGTAGCACATACTTTAGTCAGCGCAGTTCCGAAGGAGGCGTAGTCCTTCATGATGTCGTACTGCAGCAGGAGGTAGTAGTCCATGTATAATGTGAAGTTTGTGTGGTTTAGTTTGTTGAGCGGGTCCAGGTTGGCTGTGTCGATGACATTGAGCTTGTCTAGTCTAGACATGACACCGCCGACGGTGACATTCTTGGCAGTCTGTAAATACCGTAGCAAGTCGGTTTGTATAGTGACCACCTTGACATCGTCGTGGCTTAGTTCGTCACTGCACAGGAGGGCGTCGAGCATCTCGGTGGTGGCGAGCGATGGCACTTGGCCTGCGAACAATGTCCTCAGGAGGTAGTACCATGGCACGAAGTTAATGGTTTTGTGTGGGGCAACACGATTATAGATGTGCATGTCCTCGTCGTTGGTGCTTAACTCGTTGTCTGCTGGGGATGCACTGCTATGTATGAAGTACATGTAGAAGTTGTAGAGTGCGACGAACTTGACGATCGGTTCTGCGTTGCTGTTGAGGACGTAAGGGTCGGCGATTCCCAGCATGGACTGTTTGATTCTGCGGAGAGATGTGGCATCGACCGATGTACCGGTTGTGAGTGTTGCTATGGCCTGCTCGCACATACTGGAGAAGTAATGCATGTCTCCTGACCCTGGTGTTGGTGGGGTGTTGACCTCTGCGATGAGTTTCACCTGGAGTAACAGGGGTGCGAGTGTGGTGATTGCCGTAGTGGTGTTATGTGCCTGATCCAATGCCCTTTGGATCGTTGAACCATGTTGCTCTAGTATACGTTGAACATGATTGTAAAACTTGCAGATGTGAATGTCGCGGTAGACCAGGTATGGCAACGTGAAGAAAGTGTTTGGTGTGTCGTTGCAGAAACTGATCTTGTGATTCAGCATATCCTCGCTGTTGAGGCTGAGCATGACCAGAGGGATGCTCATCTGAACCAGGTGCTGCTGTTGTTTCAGTTGCTGCTGGTGTTTCTGGTGGTTTTGTTTGTGCTGTGTAGTGGTGTGTTTCTGGTCCGGCTGGGTCGTGGGTATTGTGGGGATATCCACTGGATACTTCTTCAGTTGTAGTCGTTGCAACTCTAGCAGACGATCCAAGAGGAACTGGGCCTCTTTGTATTGGACATCGTGCTGGGTATACACAGTGTGTACTGTATTGCTGATCGTGTGGTCTTTGTATATTCTGCTTGCGTACCTGTTCTTACGTCTGCTGCGAACCTTTTGCAATGCTTCATTGAGTCTGAGCATGTGTGACTTGGTGTTGTACTGTGCTATCTCTGAGAGTGTGATCATACCCTTTGCTGCGGAACCCGATGCGGCAGTATCATTAGCTGCGGATGCATGACTGCCGGTTCTTGGATGCTTGTGATGGCGGGTGGTGTTCACCATAGGCAGAGGTGTCTGTGCAGGCATTGACATTTGCATTGGCAAAGACACAGACGGAAGCTGCACTTGCACCTGCACCTGCTGTTGCTGCATCTGTGGTCTGTGTTTAAACACCTGTGTCTGCGCCTGTAACTTCGCCTGGAGTTGTGCTTGGACAAGCGCCTGCTCATTGATCGTCGCCTGAGAATGATCCTTTGGTTTTTTGATCAGGGTCTCTGGCACATCTGCGATGCTATTTATCTGAGGGTAGTGACAATGGGCGTCCTTAGTCTCCTTACAGCGAGTGCATTGTGGCAGCAACATGTTGCAGTATGCGCCTGCATGAACACAACTGGTGCAAGGAACACCAGTGGCAATTGGTGCATCTGCTGCTTTATCCGGCACTGGACCCAGGGGTGAGTATACCTTGTTAGCATCAGGGTAGAGACATTGGGGCTGCTTGTGTTTGATGCAGTTAGTGCATACTGGTCTGACTCTATCGCAACCAATCTTCTTTCGCCTGCACTGGGCACATGCGGGGAGTTTCTTGGGCTTGTACTTCCTGATCTTGACGTCCATGCAAGCAGAGATAGAGGGACAGTGTATATATCTGCCCGTGTGTGTGTGTTTGGCTCAGTCGATGCAGCTGAACAATTTGCTGACTATGGAGTTGCGGCTCTTGTGAAAAACTTCGAACGAACGAGGTGGAAAAACCAGCGGTGGATAGAAGAGAGACCCTATTGAGAAAAAACAGACGGGGCTGCTGGCTGGGGTGGTGAATGGGAGTGCTTGTAGATGGAGTGCACGCCTGTGGTGGTGGTGTATATATATGCGTGAGTAGGGCAATTGACCATAGGACACACAGAGTGCCAGTGGCCACACAGGAAGAACGATTCTCTGCTCTTCTAGAGTTGTTGTTTTCAAAAACGTGGAAAATTTTGCTGTGCGGGCGGGTAACACTCTGGACACTACGAGATGGAGATGGTGGAGATGGTGGAGATGAGCAGTGCAAGGAAGGGTTCTAGCATATATGCATGTAGGTGTACACGTGTATGTAGGTTTATATATGTATATATATGTATATGTATATATACGAGAGGCACTTTGCTATTACAAGTTGCCTTGGACCTTCTGGACACCGACCTCGCCAGCTGCGGTGATCTTGACTGCCTTTCTTGGCTTGTCGCCTCTTGCGGTCTTGACACCCTCGATGTACTTGACAACATCCATACCCTCGATGACCTCACCGAAGACAACGTGTCTGCCGTCTAACCATGGGGTTGCGGCGGTGGTGATGAAGAACTGGGAGCCGTTGGTGTCTGGGCCGGCGTTGGCCATGGAGAGCATACCTGGCTTGGTGTGCTTCAGGGTGAAGTTCTCGTCTGGGAAACGTTGACCGTAGATGGACTTGCCACCAATGCCACTGTGGTGGGTGAAGTCACCACCTTGGATCATGAACTCAGGAATCACACGGTGGAAGGTGGAGTCCAGGTAGCCCATCTTTGGGTCATCTGAGGTGGCTAGCTGGAAGAAGTTCTCGACGGTCTTAGGGACAACGTCGCCGAACAGACCGATCACAATACGGCCGACTTCCTTGTCGCCGTGCGTGATGTCGAAGTAGACCTTCTTGGTGACGGTGGCCTCGGTGGCGGCAGCGGCCAGAGCACCAATTGTGCTGAATAGAAGTGTGAAGAGAGAAACGTAGTAGCTGCAGAACTTCATGGTTGAGTTTGAGTTTGTGGTTCTTGTCTTGCTCTAGTAGTTCTAGTGCGAAGGATTCCAAAGGCCACGACAGTTTCTCCCTTTTTATCGTCTTTGTGGATGAAAATTTGGATGCGAAAATGTGGAAAACACACCCGGACAAGGGCCACGTGACCGCATCACTGGATGTACTCGGGCTTGGACTTGATGCTGGTGGCCATTAGACGGTCCATGGTCTCGTTGGTGATGGTGTTGCGTGCGCCACGGGTGCTGGAGTTGTCGAACTGGGTCGTGTTGCCGGCCGTCGGGGCGATGGTGCCTATGCTGCCCAGGGTGCCGTTGGCTGTGACGCTTGCCGGGACGCTCATCGTGGCGATGCTGCCGGTGTTGGCGATGGTGCTGGCTGTTGCGGCGGTGGTATTTGAGGTCGTCGAGGAGGAGGTGCTCGAGGACGAGACGGGCGTCTTGAACTGTATGCCCTGGGACGGCTGGAACTGTGTCAGCGTGCGCAGGTTGCGGAGTGTTTGTTCCAGGTGGAAACTCGCAGACATCAGCCTGCTCTGGACAATGCCGTACACTGTCGGGGACTGGTACACGTTCGCACCGATGATGTAGTAGTCCTGCAGGGGCTCTGTGGTGGTAGGCGACGTCCGGTTCTGCTTCTTTATGACCCAGAAGTCTGGCTCGCGCACACATGCCAGCACATACTCTACACCCGTCAGCTTTGAGAGTTGGGTCTCCAGCTGGGCATGGTGCGGGTACCGTTGCAGCACGTCCCTGCGGACAGCGTCAATGTGTCCGAACTGGGACTCGTGGGACGACCCGTTCTGCGATGCGCCCAGGGGACCACCAAACGCAGTACCGCCCTTCGATCCATCACTATTGTCTCCATCAGGTTGCTGGCCGTCTCCCGGCAGTTGCGAGAACTGCTTCTGCATCTTGATAACGTGGTTGTTCGAGGTCTTGTCGAAGAACGGCGACTCTGAGAAGTAGTCCAGCACGTTCTCGGTCCGCAGACCAAATGCCTGGATCCATTCCGGCGATTTCCATTGCAGCTCATCTAACGGGGTGTTCATATCGATACAGAGTGGCGTGCTATGCTCTCTTCCCTGCCACACGCTCTCCCTCACTGGTGTATAGTTGGACATGGTTTTATCCAGTCGCAGTTGCAGTTTCGATCCCGCCCGTCGAATTTCCCTCTGGCGAAAATATCAGAGTGAAAAATATCAGAGTGAATAAATCGACCTGTATACAAACGGACCAATACACCAAGGGGAGCAACGCATCACACACATACACAGGGGCATGATGAACGGTTCCATACTCAGGACTACACTTACTAGATCGCTACATAGTGCCACACGCACTGTTCCTAAACCAACAGCGGCACTTCCCGATGCAGCCAAGTTCCTCACCGTGATAGGCCGCAACTGCCACGAGCTGGCCGACACATTCGAGAACGACTGGAACAACCTGTTCAGGTGGGACTCGCGCACAATGAAGGAGAAGGGTGTTCCGACACAGCAGCGCAAGTATATTCTGGCGCAGGTGGAGCGGTTCAGACTGGACAGCTCGTCCGTTGCAGAGGTCAAGAAGGGCAAGAAGGGGTTCTTTGGCGGTGAGCGTAACAGGAAGGAGAAGAGGGCCAAGTGGGAGGCAGAACAGCGTAAGGCCTAGACTAAACGTCACATCTTGTAAATATACACATACATACGTACATACACATTTGTGAACCTACCTACCATTTTCGAAAATTTCAGTCAACAACCGTGAAAAATATATATACATATATAAGCTTACACATATGAATGAGGCATGGGGAGGCATTAAAGAAGGGGGTAGCACCATTGATAACGATAAGGTAACGATGGTACAGGAGAAGGATAATGATACGGTGTATGTGGAGTTGTTAGATATGCTTGCGCAGTACGATTCGGCGCTGGAACAGCTGCAGCGGGGTATGGGCGACGGATTCATAAACCTCAGCAGGGCCAACTTCCACAACAAGGACACCCTACGGGGCAAGTACGGTGTAGACTACTTTGACGGGCGGTATACGGGCCAAGTCGAGTGCCGGGTCGGTGCTGGTGGAGAATTGCAGTTGGTGAAGCGCCAGTGTGAGCAAGATGACAAGACGCCATCTGCAACGGTGAAGTCCAGGAAGAGAGTGGGTGGAAGGAGTGTGGAGTCTCCGCGCGGTGAGGCAAACGATGCAATGGCGATGTTTGGTGGCGGGCTGTCTGTGCCGACTAGTCTGCGCCAGTGCCAATCGAACTTCAAGGGCTCGCTGGGTCTGGCCGTTGAGATCATCAACCAACGGGCTGCATTGCTGGGTCGCCTAGAGCAGGTGAGCAAGTGAGCAGGTGAGCTCTCACAAGAGGATATAAAGAGTGTATGAGTATATAAGTGCATTTGTGCATGGTATTGATGTGTATAAGTGCATTTGTGCATGGTATTGATGTGTATAAGTGCATTTGTGCATGTTTATATGTATGGGGACTCTGCCTCGCTGTCTGATTGTTTGTAGTACCTAATGACGTCGTCTACTGATATTCTGTTACTTGTTGAGTCTGAGAAGAGGATCTGTTCGAGTTCTGGAGTTGTGAGAGATCTGGATGAAGTTGAGGATGCGCTGTGCAGTCTTCTGTGTGTTTGTGGTAGGGATGAAGCGGATGTGGGGATCGGGACAAGGGCGTTATCGAAATCCTTGATTGGTCTGTCCTCTAGCAGAGTTGGGAATGAGTAGTTTTTCAAGAAGTCAATGGAGAGTTCACTGGCCTCTGAACCGGACCGTTTGTGTGGCTGTTGTTGTCCCTGGAGGATGTTGTTGTTGTTGCTGTGGTTTAGGATAGTTGGGACACGCTTGAAAGGGGGTGTTCTGTCGAGTATTGTGGTAGCCATGGTGGACATGGACATGATACGGTCGCCCTTTGTTGAGTTTGAGTTTGACGAGTATACGGAGGAGGAGAATGAGTCAGGACGTGTTTGTGGGATGGACTCTGTGACGAATGCTCTGCTGAGCGAGCGTGAATGCGATGGTTGTGTGGTTTTTGGGACGGGTGCTGGTGGGATATCCTGCAGGGAGATATTGTTTATGAGTGTTTCGAGAGGTTGTGCTTGTGTGCTGTCTTCTGTGCTGTCTTCTTTCCCTCCTGCATGGGATATATGGTGGAAATGGAAGGGAGTTGATATGACACGTCTGTCTGAGTCTGCGGTGTTGTTGTCTTTGCCCTTGAACAGATTGAGGAATGCCTTCTTGTGTGATGTTTTCTTGGGTTGTGGCTGTGGTGATGGCGATGGTGAGAGTTGGAATTCCGGGGACGGGTTGATAAAGTAGCGTGGCCCTAGGGACTGGCTTCTTTGCTGTGGATCCTTTGAGTGTGCATCACTGAACTCCTTTGCGTTTCTTTGCTTTCTCACGTGTATCTTTGAGTTGCTGGAGAGCGGTGGGAGTTCTATGTTCTTCTTGTTGTTCAGCGCGGGTTTGTCACTGTTGATGTACTTGATGTTGATGTCTTCACTGCTGCCATTGCCCATGATCTGCTGGGCCTGTAGGCCATACAGCTTCTCGGCCTCTTGGTCTTCGTCTAGCCAGATGCTCTTCATCTGGGGGAGTGCATGGTGCATCTGCACCGGGCCATTGTGAGTGTAAGGCATGGTGTGGGGGTATTTGTAAGGTGTGTGTGTATGTGTATGGGGGTATACCTATGCTGTACACTGGTATATTGAAGTATGGTGTTCAAACATGAAGCATCTTATATAAGAAAGAGTTGATCTCTCGAGGATTTATAGAATGTTCGAAGCATGTTGCAGTGCTTGTGTAATAAAATTACCGTATTGGGTAAAAACATGCAGTGCCTTGCACAGCCCAGCACGACGCGGGCACTTGTGCGGGCGTTTCTGTGCGGGTGGAGGCGTTTGCTTAACTCTCCGGATATTCGAAATTTGCGTCTGAAACTTTTGTGCTGGTGAAACCGATGTGCTTTAGTTTCGCGTCTGTGGAGGGGAAGTGGAGTGTGTGTATCAGGGGGAGTATGTAGGTGACTACGGTGTGTGGTAGTGCAGTGTATATATGGGTGTATGTGATAGTGCAGTGTATATATGGGTGTATGTGATGGTGTATGTAAGCATGGGTGTATATATGGGTGTATGTAAGCACGGGTGTATACGCGAATGCGCAAAGGCATGGGAACTACCGCTTTGCTCTCTTGACCGAGACATCTGTCTCCACATCGATGGAGCGTTTGCCTATCTTTATATTCTTGGTATCATCGAATGTGCCAAGACTATCGACGACGTTTCCGTGTGTACCGGGTGTCTTGTTCGCCTGGCCAACCACTACTGTCTGTTTGTAGCTCTTGTTTCTGAGGCGACCATTCAAGAGGACCAGAGCTGCCTGCTGGCCCATTGCCTGAGAACACTTGTCTGCTGGGAGTCCCAGGGACTTGACCAATGCAGTGACACCCAGGACATTGCGGCATTCCAGAGGTGAGTTAGCGCCACTGCTGATGACTATCCCGCGAGCCCTGGTGCTGCGTACCACACTCCGGACATTACTAACGAACTGCCGACGGGCCTGTATGTCGCGTAACGCAGAGGCATAGACTACTTCTACCTTCACGCCGCGTTTGACACACGCACACATGCTCTTGTGTTTGAGGAAGGTCGGGAGACGGGCCCCGTACTCGAACGTGAGCACGTCGATGTCCAAGTTGGTCGCTGCGAGGGTGATCCCGCGCTCGCTGACGGGCATTGCAGCGACGATATCGAACCATTGCGAGATCTTGGAGAGGGACTGGCCCTGTGCCGGGTCGTCTATCACAAGTGTGACCCTGGAATATACCTTGAGACCCGTGCGGCGGATCAAGTCGCCGAACCTCTCCTGAATACGCATTGGGTTCGCATCGGCACCCTTTGCCGGGAACTTCTCGCTGTGTTTCACGGTGAAGTTCAGCGCGACATGTGTGTACCCCAGCATGTGCAGTGTTGCGAGGGTGGAGCGCACGCGGTCCACTTCTGCTTCTGTAACTTCCTTGGTGAAGCCTTGTTGTGGCCATGCGACATTGAGATCGACCAGCATATTGTGTCTCGGAGCTTCTATGCTTGTGTTTGTGAATACTGCTTCTTGTCTTACACACGCATACATCTATGTAGATACAAATTTTTTCAACAGTAACTGAAATACGGAAATCTACGGAACTCATGGTCACGTGGATGGGCGGTGAACGAGTATTGGCGAGTAAAAAATTGTATGGCAACGTTGATCCGCCGATGATCCATCTGGACCAAAATGTGCCTCTGCGGATCAACATCATTTTAACAATATTAGAAACCGTTTTAAAACAAAAAAACCTATGTATAGCTATATAACACACTATGTTTCAGGGTGGGAGTGGATTCTTTTAGTATCTATCTCTTCTGCAGCGTTGGCAAACGGCGCTTCAAAGTTGGAAGCTTGATCCAAAGAGAAAATAGTTGATCCGCCGAGCAACATTACACCAAAAACATCAATTTAGAGGTATGCCAAACTCCATCCTATCAAAGTAATTGTCATCGTCAATTGTACCGTCAATCGATGTTTTAAACGTAATATCGTATTGAAAGTATCATCATGTGTCTGTGCTTTTCTGCCAAGAATAACTCTTGACTGTGAAAACAATCGCTCTACATCAACTGAAGATGATCTAGTATAGAACAATGACAATGCTAGCTGAGATAGGGAAGGATAAGCATGCCTCACATATACCCAATAACCAAATTAGCAGTCCGATATGTTGAATATATCATCTGGAGATTCGATTCTCTCTTCTTGCCAGTATCTTGTAAGCTTATCCCTTGGTGAATGAGTCCGGTCTGGAGTATCGCGCATAAACTTACTCTTCATTAACTGACTAGGTTTTTTTAGTTTGGTGTTGTCTATTGAAGGTTTGGCCATCAAGCATGGTACTGGCCCAATCAAGTCTTGACCCAAGGCGTTAAGATATCACAAATGGTGTACCGAACTTCACTACGCTTATTTCATCATCATTTAAAGTCATATTCGCCCTTAAAGGGATCTTTTCACTTTCTTCTTTTTCGCATAGACCACTCAATGTGCCACTAGTGGCAATATCTTGAAGCTCGTTGATATATAAAAACCCTGGAAAATGGTCATGTGCCTTGAAATAAACCTCATTGGCTTGGTTTCGCGTTCAGCATATTCAAGCAGGTTTCCTCTTTAGATGGTAATATTCTTCCACTTATGCTTGTATGAGCTGATTTAATGTATGAGGAGGATGTCAAGAAAGGTTCCAAAACACTCATGAAGTTGAGAATTTACCCCATTTCCAAATAAGGTTTTGGATATGGGGTTGGCACCTGATATGAAATAATACCATCTTGCGCTGAATATGAGATTGACTAGTGTTTTTAATAAATGGCTCACATATTCTGATTTTAGTTCTTGTAAGAGGGGAACAGTTGGGCATATCGTTTATCATTGGCTGTCCATATATCTAGTGCAATAGACAGACACGGAGCAGTATCTAATATTCCCTTCATTTCCTTCTTGCAAAGATGATCAATCCATTTACCAAATTTTGCTAATGTATGGCGATCTTTGATATAGCTAGTATTGCTGTGCCGCATTCAACTTCTTGAATGAAATATTGAGAGATGTACGAAAATAGAGCCGCTTACAACGGTAATGATTATCATGGTGCTTAGTGGGCATATGCCTCGATGCATTACCTGTTGAGTTATCGGTCAATTTAATGGCGTATCCGCATAATTTACACTTTCGAATTATCAAATACGCATTACGGAAAAAAGACATATTTAGAGCGCAGATGAGACGTAAGTGCCTTTTGGTCTTTGGTAGGCCGGATTACCAGACTTTTTGTGAGATATATATTATTTGATGATGATTGAATGAAGAAATAACATTTGGAGAGGTTTCTTTGGGAGTAGGGTCTAGTGATTGCAACTTGTTGTGATAGGGTACAGCTTCACACCCATAAACCGAGAGGTTTATTCCATGTTGGCCATTACAATGCTTTGATTCTGCTGATATAGGGCTCTCTACCATCATCTGGTAATCAGACGCTGGGGTAGATTCTATAGAGCGTTTTCGCGAACCTGCCCATCTCAATTTCAAAATCACACCTTTAAGTACCATTCGTTTAGTTTAGCATTTGCTAACGTAAGAACACAGCTGGTAAGGGTTGAGAATGAGACGTGTTTCAGTCGATACAAGATACTACCAATTTCATCTAACATAAATCTATATTTCTGATCCGCAAAGCGTCGCGGTTCATCCGTTCACCAACCTTACAGGGCCACACAGGGTCACGTGGGACACACAGGGTCATGTGGGAACACAGTCACGTGCACCGCTTGCTTCGCCGCGGCACACTCCTCTGTGGAGCTATTCTGCCTCTGTTCCGACGGGCAGCGCAGTGTCTGCGTAACGTCCGTGTGTGGCTTCGGTAGGCGGCAGCACCAGCAGCTCATCGAGCTCCCCGGCAATGGTGTTCTGCTCGACACCGTTGCGGCCCACCACGGGCAGCGGTTTCCCCCTGGCGAACATCCAGGGCTGCCACTCTGCCTCTGGCGAGCACAGAGTCGTCAAGTAGGCCTTCACCTGCGTGTGGAACTTGGCAATGCGGGAACACGAGTTCAGCGTGTGCAGACGGTAGTTCTCGAGCTCCTTTGCCGCGTGGAGGATCGTGTAGTGGCGGTAGCGTCTCTTTTCACGGGACAGCTGGCGCCACTGCATCATCACGAAGAAGAGCGACTTGTGCTTGCGCCACTGCTCCATGGTCTCTGCTGCCCTCAGCCCACGCTCTGCCAGCTGTGCCATCTGCGCAAACTCGATCACGAAGAACTCGAGCGACTGCAGGTACCGGTCCGTCAAGATCGTCCGTTTCAGCACCTGCACCGCTGCGTTGCTCTCCTCCAGCAGCACGTGTGGGATGTCCAGCACGAAACTCAGAGGTGTCGGTTCGGTGCGGCCCAGTTCGTGCTCGTACTTCCACGAGACGTACGTCGTCGCATACACGGCCTTGTGCGGGCTCACGGGCGTGTAGTAGATACCGTCCACGACATAGAAGTGCAGCTTGTCGGTAGGGTTTCCGACCCGCACCAGAGTTGCCCGCTTGACAGACAGTTTGGGCTTCTTCCGGGGGGACCCAGCCGTCTCCTCGACAGTGTCGTCGGCGGCTACTGCTGCCATCTCTGCCTGGGCGTCCACGGGGCCGTCGGTCTCCAGGTCCACCACCTCTGCCTGCCCTGCCTGCCCTGCCTGCTCCGTCCCGGACTCCGAGTCGGACGGCCCTGACTCTGGATCTTCTTCTGCCTCGAATTCCGATGCGGACTCTGACTCTGATTCGGGCACAAAGAAGCTGCCGGGTTTGTGTTTGGACAGGACCTCTGGTTCCTCTGGTTCCCCCGTCCCCTCCCCGTCCTTCACTGTGGTCTCCTCGGGGGTCTCCTCGGGGGTCTCCTCCCTGGACCCCTCCCTGGATTCCTCCCTGGACTCCTTCTCAGTTGTGGGATTAGCCGCCCACCTGCCCCGGCGTCCCCTCTGCAGTGCCCCCCGGCGTGCTCCGCCCCGGTGTGGTGCTCCCCTGCGACACACGCGGCTCACGTCGATGCGCACCTGCGACTCCCGGATGGCCCGCACCTGCTCCTTCAGCACCATCTCGTTCCCGAACAGCGTCTCCAGCATCTCAAACACCTGCTTCATCGATTCGTACACGGAATTGTCCTTGTGCAGCAGCATTGCCTCCAGTTTATCGCATCTGGCAGACAACTTGTCAATCTTGTTGTTCATTAAGGATAGGTCTTGCAATGGTACATACACACCTGGGTTATTTGCACCGCTGGGATTGTTTATACCACTGGGGTTACCCCCAGGGTTACCCCCCGGGTTACTCATGGTATTCATACTATGGATAGCATTGTTCTGGTTCATACTCGTAAGACGATAGATCGGAAGA
>PPOD03000261.1:68548-81318 GCA_003708425.3 Jamesozyma rosinii
ATGGTATTCATACTATGGATAGCATTGTTCTGGTTCATACTCGTACCTGCTTGCTTGTTTGTATACTTCTATGTATGCACTTGTGTATATGTCCACTACAACACTGTTGTTTTCTCTCGCTTGGTTTATTTTCACTGCGTCGTTTGATCCCGCGCACGTCGGAAAGGACAAATACACACATATATATATGTATATACAGAGAATCGACAATTCCCCCTAGCGGTACGCCCACTCGCCCTCAGAGGCACGCTTACGGTTCAACCCTAGTCTCAATCCAACTAGCTCACATAGAGCCTTGTTAGTCTTGGCAGCTCCCTCCCCTAGCTTGTACTTCTCCGCAAGTTTCACAACATACCCATTGATATACTCTATCTCCGTATCTCTCAGGTACCGCGTGTCTTGTCTCATCGAACTGCTGTTCTTGTGGTTCAACACACACCCGATCTCAATCACCTCCTTGACCACTCGCCCAGGTTCTAATGTATCACTCACTTTCAACACAGGATACCCCTTGACACCGCCGTACTTCCGCTCGTACTCAAACAACGGCTTATGCGCAACCCGCAGCACCTCAAGCGACTCCCCTATGATCATCTCGAATATGCCACGGCACCCGTCAACCATCTCCCCATTGTCACAATCAACTATCGCTGTAACAGGGTTGATACAAGAGTTCACTAGAAACTTGAACAACTGGCCCAACAACATCTCTTGGTACGTCATATGCTCCACGCCAAACCCCGCAGCAAATGCCTTGCCGGTCAACACCCTCACCAATGCATTCCCCCGAGCATCCTCACCCACCACAGATTCCATCTGCAGCATATCCCGGGTCTCCCAGGGCAACCGCGCAATCTTCATATCTGCAAACCCGGCATGGTTGAACACATACCCTTCGTCTTGGAATACCCCATGCGATATCACTCCTTGGAACAGATGAGGCCTCACACTCTGGTCAGTAAACACCTCCTCTTTCAACACCTCCAACACACCCAACCCGTTCTGGATAAGAATCACATTAGTATCAGATGTGATATATGGCAGGTATGGCGACAATGCCTCTTTCGTCTGGTACGTCTTGGTCGTGATCACCAGGTTCTCCAACTCGCCCCCCTTGGGGAACGTCTCAGGGCAATAACTACGCGATACAGTAGCATTCACAAGTGGCGTGCCCTTAGCATACATCCGACGCACACCAATAGTAGACTTCCCCTGCTCGATAAACCGCATTAACTTCGCACGGTTACGGAACAATGGCACTACCTCGACATCAGCACTCTTCAACAAATTCACACTTAGGATGGCTCCCATAGAGCCCATTCCAAGTACATGGATAATAGGTTTAGTAACGGTCATTTGGTCGTTTCCTTTTGTCCCTTTGTCCCTTTTACTCATATACCATTATCGTAGTACGGGACACTCCCCTCTTCCCTCTTCCCTCTTCCCTCTTCCCTCTTCCCTCTTTATATAATCATGCTTGCTTTTTTACCGCACCTCGATGATTCATCCGGTTCGGGAAGCCCCACCTGGCAAATATCGCAGAGTAGAAAATGTAATTGGATAAGCGCACATGCACATGTTCACGCACGCACGCTCGCACGCTCGCTCACCCCAGCTATCTAAGTATTATACAAATATCTATTTACTTCCACAGTTTATAACTCGCCCTTGACAACAGCACCGCTCTTCAAGTCCCTAGCAGTGACTCTCAACGAGTTCTCCCTGTTAACATTGAAAGTAAGCTCCAACCCCTTCTTGACATCCTTCATCCCCAGACCCATCAGCTTGGTTCCCAACTTGTAGTGCTTCTCTCTGACAACCTCTGGCTCGTCGTCGGACCAGTCACTCTCGTCGTCCTCGTCATCCTCATCCTTGGCAGCTGGTTCAATAGTCTTTTCTTCAATGAACGACTCACCCTCGTACACATTGATCAACAAATCACCAGATGCGTTCTTCAACACAACCTTCTTTTGGATAGGGAACGATGTCTCAGGCAACAAGATAGGAACAAACACTCCCTCACCGTCAACTAGACCAATAGCCTTCTGCAGGTGCAAGGTGTTCACAACAACTGGCTGTGTGGCTTCCTTCAACTCATCGGCATCATAACCACCAATCAATCTGGCCTGTAGTGCAGCACCGGAAGAGTTCAACTCGTTAGGGTTGGTGGACGCCTTCTTGTGTTGTGGACAAGAATAGCAACAGACTCAGGGAACAAAAACTCAAGGTTGGTCGAAAGCTTAGGGGTGAAAGAGACACCACCAGTCAACAACACAGCGTCGATGTCCAGGATATCCATACCGGCCTTCTCGATAACAGCACTGATGAAGTTGGAAAACTTGGCAAACACCTTACCCGCAGTAAGCTCGTATCTCATTCTGTTGATGGAGGTATGGTAGTCGAACCCATCAGCTAGCGAGTCAATGGAAATGGTAGCAGTGGTGGCGTTAGAAAGGGTCTTCTTGGTCACGATGGCATTGGCTCTCAACTTAGACATCGATCTCGCGTTGTTTCTTGGGTTGGATTGGTTCTTCTTGTGGAAATCCTTGGCAAAGTACTCGATCAACTCAGCATCAAGATCGTCACCACCTAGCTTGGCATCGTGCGCAGTGGCAAGGATAGTAAAGATACCGTTACGCACAGCAATGACGGCAGCATCAGATCTGACACCACCAAAGTCAGCAACAACAACATTGACGTCCTTCTCGAAGTGGTATTCTTCAACGTGCGCCAACAGAGCAGCAGATGGCTCGTTGATAAACTGGATAATCTTTAGACCAACCTTGGCAGAGGCAGCACCAAGGGCAGCTTTTTGTTCCTCGGTGAAATTGGTTGGAACAGTTAGGACTGCCTCGGAAATGGTCTGGCCAATGTAATCCTCAGCAGCATCCTTCAGCTTGTTCAAGTGTCTGGAGACAACCTCATCGACAGTGATCTTTTCTTCCTTGCCTTCACCTCTGGAAATGGCGAAACCAGCTTTACCATCAATGTCGATGACTGGGGCACCAGTGGCACATCTGGAGACATCACATTGGTCAAATGGCAGACCGATGAAGTCTCTGAAGTTGATGATAGTGTTCTTGGCGTTTCTAACTAGTTGCTGCAGAGCTTGGCCACCGTGGTACTCATCGTCACCGACATACGACAGGACAGATGGGATAGCACGTTCACCGTCTGGGTTGGCAATAACATCGACATCATTCTTATGGTTGATGTAAGCAATAGAAGAAGAGGTGTTACCAAAGGAGATACCAATAATTGGAGCAGACATTGTTATACTGTTTTGTGATATGTGTAGATACCTGTTTGGGGGGGACACTGAACAGCAATACAACCAACTTCACCACTTGCACTGGATCCAATACATATATCCCATCACTTCACTATCTTCGCAGCTTGAAACTTGAGAATTCCTTCGATGAGAGGGAAAATTTTTCATTTAGAACCTCAGTGCACCGCGTTGTGGAGTCGGTGCCTCAACGTACAACGCGATAAGAATTGGGGCCCTGAATCTCAATTAACCGCCGAACTGGAACCAGTTGTGGTATAAATACCAGTGGCAATTTCAGAATTGGAGTGTTTTTGGCATCGGGGGACAGTGGGAGTGTTGTAAGTGTAATGTCGAATTGAAAATGGTATTGTGGCATGTGTGTCAGAGCAGGGCAGTCTAGTCTGTTTATCACCGGTTAGAAGAAGGCAGATATGGTATGACGCTGGGGTTTTCTGTTGTAGGCAGACGGACTATCGACAATGTTATTTTTACACGGTTTATTAAATGCATGAACCCTTAGCATGCTAATTATCACGCTTCATTGCCCGATTTTAAGCAGGACCATGTCTGGCGGTCCTAGAGCTAGCCCCAGGCTTCTCCCTCGGTTGTCAATTGGCGAATCCAACAGTACACACTCTCAATAATGAATATCTCAAACACTCAGCACTCAAATTAGCCCGCGATTCATGCACAGTTCTCATAACCGCTTACCCTGTTTTCCACGGAGCTGGCATGAATCTCGCGCTATTCATGCCCATGGGCTCTCCGAATCCTGTACAGTGCGGAAAAAAGTTGGACTTAAGCTGTGAAAATATGTATCACTATAATAGAATCAGAAATCGGTTAGTTCAAAAGGAAACTTACCAGCGCTACAGTGTCTCAAAACAAGCAATTATCAAACCCCAACTACACAGATGTCCCATTCAGGTGCTGCCACATTTAGAAAGGATGCTGGGATCATAACAATTAATGAAGATGCATCGCCAGCAGAAATGATTTGGAGATCAACCTCAGGTGATAAAACCCACATGATTCAACTGGATACAATAGATAAACTTCAAGCCACACCAGCTACCAGTGAAAAGATGATGTTGAGGTTGATGGCGAAAGTAGACGAGTCCAAAAAGCAAAAAGATAACGAAGGTAATGAAGTAACGCCCAAGCCACAAACACACATGTTCACTTTTAACAACAGGGAAGTCATGGACAATATCAAGACTACTCTGCAACTGATCATATCACGTTACAAGGACACAGAGATTTATGAAGAGAAGAAGAGAATGGAAACCACAGAGGAAGCACTAATTCACCAAGCACCCCTCATCAACACAGCCAAATTGGACGATTCCTTGTCAAGGAAAAAACTACTGATAAATTTAAAATTGCAGCAATCGCTCTTGAAGAACAATAAAGATCTCATGAAAACATTCCAAGAGACTGTCATCAACTCGGGCCTCTCACCAGACGAATTTTGGTCCACCCGTATTTCTTCATTGAGAGCATTTGCATTGTCGACGTCGCAGTAGACAGGCCCATACAACGTCTTGTCCACAATCAAACCAGTAGCATCCTCAGAAAATAAAGTCAATGTCAATCTATCCAAGGAGAAGATCTACAGTATTTTTCAAAACTATCCAATCGTAAAGAAAGCATATGACGATAACGTCCCAAAGAACTTTAAGGAACAAGAGTTCTGGGCAAGGTTTTTCTCATCAAAACTATTTCGTAAACTGAGAGGTGAGAGAGTCAATCAACATGATAGAGGTGATGTTATTATAGATAGATACTTGACATTAGATCAGGAATATGATAGAATGGACGATGAAAAACTTTCACACCCAGTCATGAAATTTATAGACATCGACGGGAACGAAGATGATGATCCAGTTAAGTTTGGTAACAGGCCCGATTTTACTATGCAACCGGGCCGTGATGTCAACGGTGTTAATGATGGTACAATCGATATTTTAAAGGGTATGAATAGACTAAGTGAAAAGATGGTCATGGCATTGGAAAATGAATACTCAAGAAATAACTTAGAACGAGAAGATCCAGACTTGGAAGAAAGAGAAAATCTAGAAATATCAGATTTGCAAACGTCGTATAAGGCTGAGTATGCGATCGTCAAACTAAAGCCCCAACAGGAAAAGAACATTGAACATTCAATCGATGAAAAGGAAATCGAGATTGAAAAGGCAGTACTTGCAAAGGACTCAAAGGCCATCTCTGCAGACTCCAAAGAATGCCTGGCTACTGTGATACATGATATGATGGGGAAATTGGATTTAACCAAAGTGTTGCCAGATCAGGAGACCAGTTTCGAGATCAATAAGAGTGTCATTGCTGCTGTGAAGATCAATGCGAAGCAGGCAAAGCATAACAATATCGATCCAATGTTGGGTGCGTTTGTTGGAAATACATCCGAGGACACAGAAGCAAAATCAGAACTACCAATAGACCTTCTAGAGAGTTGTCGAATATTGCACAGCACTTGTTGTGAATTTTTAAAGCATTTCTATATCCATTTCCAAGGAGGTGATTCAAAGCAAGCTATTACGGTTAATAGGCTTTATAAGAATCTAAAGGACTGCATAAATAAACTGAATGAGTTATTTTCTGATGTTCGTGCTGGAGATGGTGAGTCGATGGAAAAGACATGCACAGGATACCTGAAGCCTATCTTACATTCAATCACATTAGCTGTTGACAAATATGACAAAGCATTTGCAGAATTCAATCAGGATAGTATTTAAAGAGAACATTACAAAAGAGTATATATCTTAAATGAATACGCATCTGTGTAGGTTGAACAGGAGTACTGTATACTTATGCGTCTTAAATACATTTCTGTTTGTGTAATTTTAATATTATTGTTGGTTGTGCACGATGCGGTATATAAATAGTGACAAAGAAGATACATAAGCTGTTAATAAAAGCAAAAGTTCATGATTAACGTTCTCCCCTGTCCATGTTGTCCTTGGACATCATTCTGCCTCTTCTTCCCTTACCTCTGGAAGCTCTTTCCTCACTCCTCCTCTTTAGTTCCATAACAACTTCACCATTTGCTTTGTCAACGGAATTTCTCAATGATAGTATTATATCTTTATCGACATTTTCCTTTGGTAATTTCTTTCCTAGAACTTCTTCGATTCTTAAGATTAATTCAAGGTCATATTGTGACACCAGAGAGATGGATTTCCCTGATCTACCAGCTCTTGCAGTTCTACCAACACGATGGATATATGACTTAGAGTCCACAGGGATATCATAGTTTATAACGATATCGACGGAAGGAATATCTAAACCTCTTGCAGCAACATCAGTGGCAACAAGAATTGCTCTTCTTCCAGCCTTGAACAGATCTAAGGCACCAGTTCTTTGATTTTGATTTAGATCACCGTGTAGTGCGGTAGCATTGAATTCTAGCAAGTTTGCAAGGCCCGAAATTCTTTCTGCATTAACCTTGGTTCTGGTGAAAATAATGATTGTCTTACCAATGAATTCATTTAATAAGTAGATAAGGAATGTGTTTTTGAGACCGCTAGGAACAACCATCAGCGTTTGGACCAGAGTGTCCACAGTTTGGTATTTATTTGACACAGCACATTTGACTGGATCTGTTAAACTTGCTCTTTGCAATTTATCAATCTTTGAAGTCATTGTTGCAGAGAACAAATAGGTAGTTCTACCTTGGGTAGGAATGATTTTTAATATTCTGTCTAATACAGGTCCGAATTCCATATCTAGTAATCTATCAGCTTCATCCATGACTAAGTACTTTAACTTTCTCATTGAAAAACCACGTGTGTTTTCCAAATGATCCATCAATCTACCAGGAGTAGCAATGATAATGTGTGGCTTCTTCATCAAATCTCTAGCTTGATCCATCATGCTCATACCACCAACAATACAAACAGAACGGACACCCATCAGAGATCCTAACGAGTCAAATGTTTCTTTGATTTGTTGTGCTAGTTCTCTAGTTGGAGACAAAACACAAGCATAGTATGGTTCCTGGTCATGCCATAGACTATTTAAAATAGGAATAGCAAATGCTGCAGTTTTACCGGAACCAGTTTGTGCTAGACCAATTATATCATGACCCTTCAAAGCTGGTGGGATGGATTTAGATTGAATCGGTGTAGGTTTATTATAATTTAGATTTTTACATGCTTGTAATAGTTCTGGAACCAGGTTTAGTTCAGAAAAGGATTCGAATGTTTCGTCATCTTCTTCTTCTTCGTCGTCATTACCAGCTTCATTAGTCTTTTCATCCTCTGTTTTCTTTGATTTAACCTCTTTGGTTGTATCATCAGATTCTGTAGATTCTTGTTCTTGTAGTTTCTTATTGTTCTCTAGAGCCTTGGCTTTAATCTTAGCTGCTAAAGATGCAACTTCATTCTTTGCGCCTTTTTTAGAAATTTTTCCAGCCATTTCAGTAGTCACTATGTGTATTTGATTATCTAGATTGTTGCTACTAATTCAACCTGTCACTACCCAATAATATATATTTCGATACTGTATAGTTCTGTAATATACATACACTATTTGCTATTCGGATTTTTACCTCATCGCATCGCAAAAATTTTTCATTGAAACTTTATCACTATGGACGGCAGTGAACTGTTGCAGTAAGAAGATAATAGTGGTAGTGATGGTTAGCAGTGTTTTGTAAAGAGGGGTGTAGTTTATAGTTATCAAGTGCATGGGAGTTGTATATAAGTTTGATATTATAGGTTTGTTTTTCATGTTTTTTGTTATATGTGTGAATATTCTTTTTCAAAATATCAAAGGGTTTACATTTAGTACTATATATAAAAATATAAAAATAATAAATGGAAATAGCTTTACAGGAAATGAAAATAATTATCTAATAATATAAACTAATTAATTAGAAATAAGAGTAATGTATCGGCAAAGTCAAAAATGCAGTAGTTGGATATGTTGGGATGACAAAGGCACAATCTTTTCAGTATATAGCGTCATGCAATGGACAAAAATTCTTGCCTATATATGCTTTATTATGGTCTGTTGTATTTTGCTTCATCTTCTGGGATTTCTTGACAAACCAACTTTTAATGCATTTATAATGGTACACACAGAGACACTCCAGTCTTCCAACCTTTTGTCCAGGTAGCATTTCTTCAAAACAGATAGGACATTCACAATACTCATTTTGAATGGGATCATCGGCAGCACCGTCGCTAGTTTCATTTGGGATTTGGTAAACCAACATTCTGTTTCTTGTTGTTGGACATTGTGAATCCCTTAATACATTGTCTGCATTATCATCTGGACTGTTAATATGGCGTTGCTGGATGCGTTCAGCACTCTCCAAACATGCATTGATATGACTATGTATTTCGGCATCATCGTTTTCATGTGATAATCTGGACAAGTCGAGATTGCATATTGGACAACGGTGTGCCTCTTCTTCATCTTGTTGCTGTTGTTTCTGTTTCTTCCGCTTCTGCCGACTATTACTACTAGATGTCGAGTCTGGGTTTAGTTCTACTGCGGCTTCAGTAACACCATTTGTCTTTAGAGTACCAGGTAAAGGAATAAACTGGTCTGATATAGAGGACTCTGCAACAGTATCATCTGCCTCGGTATCATTTGCCCCTTCATTCCTAGATCCACTGCTTGAAACCGAGCCTCCTGAATGAAGTGACGCAAGACGCTGTCCAACTGGTGGCTGAAGCAAACCTAAACGCTTCAAACTCTTATAGCAGGGCTCACATGTCCTATAAGGAGCCTGCTCAGAATCATACGGATCGCGTCTGACCACCTGGACTTTCTTCTTATCGTATCCAACAAACCTGTTGGTACAGGATCCACAGAAAATACCTCCACAGCACCTACAATGATGTCTCCTAACCAGGAATGTAAATTTGCACGAACATGCTAAACAGTTTTGAATGTATTTGTCTGGTTGCCACTCGGCAAAGCTGTTGATAAAATGATGAGGCTGGTTTGAGCCACTCGCAATCTGGCTGTTAATTTCGCTCATCGCCTAGCCTGATAAAATGTATCTTGTGATAGAATTGTAAATATATGGATGTATGTATATATTAGGGGTAACCTAATACAGTAGTCCTTTGAACACACCTAACACATTCACTTCCACATAAAACAGACAGCAACAGTGCAACTTCACCCACCTCCTCCAATTCCTATTTGCTTTGCTCATCACAAATTAAATTTCTCAGACCGAGACAAAAAATTTACAATAAACGTTAAAGGGTTTCCAAGATACCATCACGTGCAGAGGTACTAGCCCGATTCCTTCGTAGCTTCACTCTGATCGTTCTAGAGATACAGGGATAGTAGGCTATTTAGGATAATGACAGCGTACCAATCTGCAAGATGGATTTTCAAGGACACAATTTTACCCAGTCACTTGCGCAATTTCTACAATTTACTAGGATCACGGGCACCACGAACAGACGTATGTTCGAATCGGCAGTGTCTAAATGTCACTGAACTGTTTTTGTACTTCAATCGTATTGGGTACCAATGTCCCTTGTCTAAGGATGGCTATTTCCAGGATTTGACACCGCAGACACTCTTGAATGATCGCTCATTACCTGCCTTCAAGAGACGTGTTTGGGGCAGTGGGTCTATGGTCCACCATGAACCAATCCAGATGGGCGCAGAATACAGCTGTATGGAAAGAGTCAAGGGAGTAAGACGGTACAGAGATGATATATTTGTCACTTTGGAACGCAATATTGTGGATATCGAGAGGGCAAGGACGCTGGCTCAAGAGTTTAGAGTACTGGTATACACCAATTCCATGCCGCAGCAGATCTTCCCAGTGACTAGGCAAGGCCACGATACCGAACAGGACCAAATATTGGGGGAGTTCACTTTCAATGATATGGATATCCTGAGATACGGCCAATTGACACTTAACCCGCACCGGATCCATTGGGACAAACAATACACACAAGACACAGAGGGATACACCGACATCATCGCACAGGGCTCACTATCTACACAGCTTATAACCACCTTCGCAGAGTCCTTCCTCGGCTATCCCATCAAAACATTGAAGTACCGCAACATCAACTACATCTACCCTGGTACTACTGTGCAGATATGCCTCTGCCTCAACGAGCTGCAAAACAAATATGAATTCTACATGAGGGACAGCGACCAACCCCAGAAAGTATACAGTACCCTGCGTGTGCAGTCTTGACAGCTCTGCTCGTTTATTTTGCTCAGGTTCTGACTGTTTTCTGCTGCATCGACTAGCGCGGGGGATTTTCTCTGTCTGAAAAATTTTCAGGTTGCCTCAATTTCTTTATAGGATAAGCCTTTATATTAGACAGGCTTCTTTTTATACACAATGCTTCATGGTATAGATAAAGGACACAACTCAACCAGTGACTCAATAACCAATAAAAGGAAATAGTTATGTCTAACGTTAATGATGAATTACCAGAAATCCTGCAGGACGCCGTCTTAAAGGCATCCATTCCAGTCCCAGAGGATTTCGTAAAAGTCCAGGGTATTGACTATTCTAATCCAAATGCTGTCGACATGAGAGCTTCTGATTTGGTCAACTCTATGAAGACAATGGGTTTCCAAGCTTCTTCTTTAGGTACCGCCTGTGACATTATTGACAGCATGAGATCATGGAGAGGTAAGCACATCGATTCTCTAGAAGACCATGACAAGAAGGGTGTCTTCGATGACAAGGGATTCCAAAAGACCACAATCTTCATGGGTTACACCTCAAACTTGATCAGTTCCGGTTTAAGAGAAACTCTAAGATACTTGGTCCAACACAAGATGGTCGATGCCATTGTCACATCTGCAGGTGGTATCGAAGAAGATTTCATCAAGTGTCTCGCCCCAACCTACTTAGGTGAGTTTTCCCTAAAGGGTAGCAAGTTGCGTGAAGAAGGTATGAACAGAATTGGTAACCTAGTGGTTCCAAACGATAACTACTGTAAGTTTGAAGAATGGATTGTCCCAATCTTAGACACCATGCTAGAAGAACAAGAAGCCTACGTTAAAAAGCACGGTGACAGCTGTTTAGATGCCAATCAAGACCTAGACTCACCAATCTGGACTCCATCAAAGATGATCGACAGATTAGGTAAGGAAATCAACGATGAAAGCTCCGTCTTATACTGGGCCCACAAGAACAAGATCCCTGTCTTCTGTCCTTCCATAACCGATGGTTCTATTGGTGACATGTTATTCTTCCATACATTCAAAGCCTCTCCAAAACAATTAAGATTGGATATTGTTGCTGATATTAGAAAGATCAACTCCATGTCCATGGAAGCCTCCAGAGCTGGTATGATCATCCTCGGTGGTGGTTTGATTAAACATCACATCGCCAATGCTTGTTTAATGAGAAACGGTGCTGACTATGCTGTCTACATCAACACTGGTCAAGAGTACGATGGTTCTGATGCCGGTGCAAGACCTGATGAAGCTATCTCCTGGGGTAAGATCAAGGCTGAAGCTAAACATGTCAAGGTGTTTGCCGACGTTACTACTGTCTTCCCATTGATTGTTGCCGCAACTTTCGCCAACGGCAAGACAATAGAATCAAAAGAGTAGTCATTTTATAACGGAGCAAAGCTATTCAACTCAATAGAATACAATATTGACGAGTGACTTTTTGCTATTTCATTTATATGTGTTTAACGGTAAACATACACAAGTAAACGTATATATCTATATATTTATTAAATATTTTACCAATGAGAATGATGATGATTATGGAATTGCTATTTATATAGAGTTCAGTGTTCTTTAAACGGCATTGCCTCTCATCTTTTCTGCGTTAAGAACATCATTTCCAAGGGATTCCATATTTTCTCTTTCGATAAGGGAGCCAATATTTGGATAAGCCAAACTTGACTCATATGCAAGAATAATACGTTCTTGAGTGATACCTATTTCACAGAATGCCAATGCTTTAATGATGTTTGCATAACGGATGATGGACTGCCTGATGTTATTTGTGATATCTGGGTCATTGTTGTCTGAATATATTTGCCAAGATGATTCCTCCTCTAACCTTGTAATGGACACATTCGAAGTTGGATTCAGAGACACAGCACCAGTGGGGCCCGACTTTTCTGCATTAGGTTTTGTTCCTCCAGTGCTACCACCGGGTGGTAAATCCCTGGCCAAATCCATCTTTGAAGTCTTTCTTAACCAAATGTAACCGTTAACACCCAGAACTGCTGTGATATTACCAGGAAGATTATGTGTATGGCTCTTTGATCTCACGATCAAGGAACTTGGAACTTGGCAGAACAAACCGTTTCTTAACTTACCATATTTCAATGATCTTGTATGAAGGGATGCTGCACCATCTGAAAACAGCGATTGCACCTCTGCATTCAGTAGATCACCTTCCTTCAGAAAACTTCTCATTTGCAGCTCATCACTTTCAGACTTTCTTCTAAGAATACCACCTGGCAAATTAACAGAACCCAACATCAATATAGCATGCTGCTTACCACCAATA
>PPOD03000261.1:81338-99181 GCA_003708425.3 Jamesozyma rosinii
TCGTCTAACCCAACATCAATATAGCATGCTGCTTACCACCAATATCTACTTTCCATCTCTTATTCCCGACCTCTGCGATTCTACCAACTATGTGATCACCTGTCTCTGGAGAATAACGACCTTTGAATGGTATCACAGATAATAATTTATTAACTTTAGAAACACTGCCTGCAACAGAAGAGTAGGTTAGATTATCGAGGAAATACGTACCATGGCCTCTCATCCACACAGGGTCGTCTGTGATTAGTTCACCTGGCGTCATGATCTCAGATTCTGCAACTTCACGCTTTCCTTTACTATCTTCATTCTCTGATCCATCAGCACCAGACATGTATACATCTTCTTCATCGCTTTCAATAATCGTGTTGTCTGTTATGGTGGCGCTTTGGAAACCTCCATGCCTTGCAACAACTGAAATAACTTCCGACATAATTTTCTGTACTTTTCTGTATAATAGTGGTATATATATACTGTTCCTATTACCTATGATCAATAACAAAGAAGAACTTTCCCTATAACCCAGCTGTACACACACTTGTCACAGAGGATGCATGCATAATCCTCTGAAGAGCCCATCGAGTAAAAATGATTCTTGAATAATTTTCACTGAAATTTCAAAATCATGAAAAATATATAAAACGGATCACGTGTCAGGAAGTGCTCTTCGCAAACAGGAAGTGCCTCCGTCGGTTAGCTCGCTCATCGCATTTTTGATGCTCGTATAGCTGAAAAATAATCTCGAGGTATGAAGTTCCTGCTGGTAGATTCAGTTGGATACAGGTTCCTTCAGGTTCCTTCAGGTACAGGGCTACTCTGTACAGGGATATTATATATCAACTAGTCCCCAAGAATACTAGGAGAATACATTATGAGCCATAGAACAGAACAAGACAAACCAATGACAAAATTCTATTCTGAAGAAATCGGTCTGGAAAAAACAGACCCTCATCGTTGGAGACTGCGTACAGACGAGTTAGGCAGAGAGACTTGGGAATATATCGATGCTAGCGAGGTAGTCAATGATCCTCAGTCAACATTTGCACAGTGGTTGCTGGAAAACCCTGAATTCCCAACACCATGCCCTGAAATATGCTCTGGCAACTCTGAATTCAAGGCCGCAGACGCATGCTTCAATGGTGCCTCCTTTTTCAATCTACTTCAGGATCCAGCATCAGGTATCTTCCCCTGCCAATACAAGGGTCCTATGTTTATGACAATTGGATATATCGCTGTGAACTACATTGCAGGTATCAAGATCCCGGAACACGAACGTATAGAACTGATAAGGTATATTGTTAACTATGCCCATCCGGTTGATGGTGGCTGGGGTCTGCACACAGTTGATAAGTCTACAGCATTTGGGACAGTTCTGAACTATGTCAGTCTGAGATTGTTGGGTTTACCGGCTGACCACCCTGTATGTACCAAGGCTAGAAACACCTTGTTGAGATTAGGCGGGGCCATTGGTGCTCCACACTGGGGGAAGATATGGTTGAGTGTCTTGAATTTGTACAAATGGGAGGGTGTAAACCCTGCCCCACCAGAGACGTGGTTGATGCCGTACTGGATGCCTATCCATCCAGCTAGATGGTGGGTCCACACTAGGGGAGTCTACCTCCCAGTCAGCTATCTTTCTTTGTCTCATTTCAGTTGTGAATTGACTCCATTACTGAAAGAATTAAGAAAGGAAATATACACCAAACCATTTGATGACATCGATTTCAGCACAAATAGAAACACTGTCTGTGGTGTAGACTTATACTACCCACACTCAAAGGTTTTGGATATTGCAAACAGTGGTATTGTTTTCTACGAAAAGTACCTGAGACCTTCATGGCTATCAAAACGTTGCGAAGATATCGTTTACGATTTGATCAAGAAAGAAATACAAAATACAGACTCGTTATGTATTGCTCCAGTCAACCAGGCGTTCTGTGCTCTTGTAACCCTAATCAAAGAGGGAAAGGGTTCTGAAGCGTTCAAGAAATTTGAATACAGGTTTAAAGACGCGTTGTTCCATGGGCCACAGGGTATGACTGTGATGGGTACTAATGGTGTTCAAACCTGAGATTGTGCATTTGCTATCCAGTACTATTTCGTTGCTGGCTTAGCTGAAAAACCAGAGTTTTATAATACAATTGCTTCAGCCTATAAATTCTTGTGTCGTTCACAGTTTGACACCGAGTGTGTGCCAGACAGCTTCAGAGACAAGCGAGTAGGCGCATGGGGTTCTCAACAAAGACACAAGGGTACACTGTATCCGATTGTACTGCAGAATCCATAAAAGCCATCATTATGGTTAAAAACTCTCCGGTGTTTTCCAAGATCCATGATGAAATTTCTGATGAGAGACTTTGTAAGGGTATCGACGTACTGCTAAACCTTCAAAACACTGGTTCATTCAAATATGGTTCATTTGCCACTTATGAAAAGATCAAGGCACCATTGGCACTGGAAATGTTAAACCCAGCCGAGGTTTTTGGTAATATCATGGTTGAGTATCCGTACGTTGAATGCACTGATTCTTCTGTTTTAGGATTAACATTTTTCAATAAGCACAATGACTACCGTAAGAAGGAAATATTCGAGAGAATCAATATTGCAATCGATTATTTGAAGTCAGCTCAACAGGAAGATGGAAGTTGGTACGGGTGCTGGGGGATCTGTTTCACATATGCAGGGATGTTTGCTATTGAAGCGTTGCATTCAGTAGGCGAAAATTACGAAAACTCAATTTATGTCAGAAAAGGCTGTGACTTCTTGGTTAGCCATCAGCTGGAGGACGGCGGATGGGGTGAATCAATGAAATCGAGTGAATTACATAGCTACGTCAGCAGTGAAAAATCTCTTGTGGTTCAGACCGCATGGGTACTAATCGCGTTGGTCTTGGCAAAGTACCCAAACAAATCTGTTGTTGACAGGGGCATTGAGCTTTTGAAGTCCAGACAGCAGAAATCTGGAGAGTGGAAGTTTGAAAGTGTCGAGGGTGTTTTCAACCATTCATGTGCAATCGAGTACCCAAGTTACAGGTTCTTGTTCCCAATCAAAGCTCTTGGCTTGTATGCAAAGAAATATGGTAAGAATGCCGTATAAGTTGATCCGCACAGCCTTACATATATTAAATAATCCCAATACATAACATGTATCGTGTATATAACCAGAGGAAAAGTGGAAAATCACCTCACTCATACACACCGTCATTATCAACAATGCAGGAGGTGTCTAAGATATTGTACACTAACTTGCACTGGCACTGCCTTCCAGAAGGTATTTATATAATCTCGAGGAATCTCCATTGTTTTTTTTTTGATCAAACGCGGGAGAAATCTGTTGAATCGAAAAGGTATCGAAAATAATTTCATGGCTGATTCTTCTATAACGAAACCGATCATTGAGTCAGAAAGAGGAATTAAGTTCGTCTGGATAACTAGAAGCACACATATTGAACAGGAGTTGCACCTATTCTACATCACTAGGATTATACATATATCTGTGCTTTTGAATAGTTCAAACTATAGGAATTATATTCAGAGGGATCATCTTTTATGTTCAGCTGAAGTAATCTGATTTTAAAATAGATATTGAAATATTTTTTGCTGAAACTGTCAGATATCCTGTAATATAATTGTAAGGATTCCTAGGAACACATCCACATTAACTAAGGCTATACAATTCAACTCTGAAACATACCAGAACACATGGAAACAATAGATATTCAAAACAGATCATTCGTGGTCCGTTGGGTGAAGTGCTCCCATGGTGATACTATCGATTTCCAGGTGAAACCTTTAAAAAAATCGATAGAACTTGGTGTTTACAAGAAATTAAAGTCATCTATTGATGATCAATCTGCAACAGTTCATATTGCCCCTGATACCAAAGCTGCCCTAGACTACGCCAACAAGACTCTACTTCACAGGAACAACTCTATCAGCTCCAATGGCGATTCACAACCTCCATCCGAGTCTCATTCACGCTCGAACTTATCTATTGCAAATATTCAACAACAGTCGCAAGAGAAACCGTTGAGAGACCGTTTGGAAACTTCAGGGTTCACCTTAGTGAAATGGATCGGTAGTGTTTCGGGCAATGTCATGTACCAAGGTACTCTGGATGTAGAGGATACAGACTACTGTTACGGTTTCATTCTAGATAACACCGCTTCGAAGAATGCTAAAAAGAAGGTTTTGTTTAACGCAGCAGTCCATCATGATGATAATGAATCCGTGACCAGTAACCATTCTACAACGTCACCGTTATTGTTGAAACCAACAACCAAAGGTGATTCTGTATTTATGGTTGGCCAAGGTCGTTATATCCAAGGTTACTTGCTAAAAAAGAGGAGAAAAAGGCTACAAGGTTTCAAGAGAAGATTTTTTACATTGGATTTCAGGTACGGAACATTATCCTATTATTTAAATGACCACAACCAGACCCGTCGTGGTGAGATAGTTATAAGTTTATCTAGTGTAAGTGCTAACAAGAAGGACAAGCTGATCATCATTGACTCGGGCATGGAACTTTGGGCTCTAAAGGCCAAAGATACAGACTCCTGGCAAACATGGGTTGATGCATTACAGTCTTGCTTTGATAAATCATATGATTCTGAAGATGATGAACAAACAAACACCAATAAGGACGAATATGAGTCTTTACAAGAACTTACCGACGATGAAAATACATATGGGAAGCATGATAAATTACAATCGTCAAAATCCAGTATAAAGTCTTGTGTTCCATTACCTACAGAAACATATGAAAATTACACTACAAGTTTAAAGCTTTTACAACAGCACATAGAGCAATGCAAAAATGATTCATTGTCTTATTGTAAAGTTGAGCCAGAACAGAAACCAAAGAAGATTTACAGGACCGCATCTTCGTCTTCTGCCTTAGCTTCCAGAAGATTACGGGATTTAACTTCTTTATCTCCTATGAACTCTAGTGAATCACTGTTACTTACTCCTTCCAACAGTAAAGCTGATCCAGATGAGCACGAGCTGCATAGAAATCTGTCTGAATTAGAGACTTTCTTCAACCAGTTTGCTAAACAAACCAGGTTATTACTTCGTGACCATACAATCGTTGCTAAACAACTAAAGGAAAATAGATCCTCTTTGATTTCGATTGCAAGTGATAAAGATGAGTTTTTTGATGCTGAAGATGTAATGAGCCAAGGCGTTATATTGCTTGACGATGAGGATATCAATAGCAAGTTCACAAGTACAGAGAACAATATAACAGGGGCTACAGAGAAATCAAAACCTGAAAAGTCTAAAGTGTTATTTGACACTAGTGATGCACTAGAGGAAGAGTCTGAAGATGAAAGTGTTGTCTCAGACCTTCCGTCTTACACAACGTCTAAGAAAGATACACGCAAGAGCGAAGACCTATACCCTCTGCCATTCACTGGAAAAATTAGACGTCGTGACGACGTTCCAATTTGTACATCCACTCCACTAAGTTTAGTAACTTTCTTGAGGAAAAACGTTGGGAAGGATTTGAGCTCGATTGCAGTACCCGTTACATCTAATGAACCGATCACTATTTTACAATTAATTTCGGAAACATTTGAATATGCATCCATGCTATCAGAACTATCCAATCCAAATTCAGAATTCCCAGCGTTGACTGTTGTATCTGTTTTCGCGATTTCATTTCTGTCAATATATAGAGACAAAACAAGAGCATTAAGAAAACCGTTTAACCCACTCCTAGGGGAAACTTTTGAACTAGTTAGGGAGGACACAAAGTTTAGACTGATCGCTGAAAAGGTTTCACAAGACACAAATCTTTGCTTTCCATGCAGAACATAAAGATTGGGAATGTGATTACACGGTATCACCAATCCAGAAATTTTGGGGTAAATCCGTGGAATTAAACAACGAGGGGACCTTGGAATTGAAGTCAAAAACGACTGGCGAATATTTCGAATGGGCCCAACCTACCACTATGCTGAAGGGTCTCATAGCAGGTGAGAAGTATATTGAACCTGTAAATGAGTTCGAAGTTATTTCTTCAAAAAGTGGAAAAGCCACTATTAGTTTTGAAAAGACAGGAATGTTCGGTGGTAGATCTGAACAGGTAACTGTAAATATCACCCCAAGCAACAGCAACACCGAGAAACAGACCCTATCTGGTAAATGGACTGAATCGATAAAGGATAACAAGACTAAAAAGTGTGTTTGGAAAGCCGGAGATTTGGTAAGCAATTCTAAGAGTAAGTATGGTTTTACAAAATTCACATCGAACCTGAATGAAATCACTGAACTGGAAAAATCTAAATTAGCACCAACAGATTCAAGATTGAGACCCGATATTAGAGCTTACGAGGCTGGTAAAACAGAAGAAGCAGAAACGTTTAAATTAGCTCTTGAGCAAAAGCAAAGAGACAGGCGTAATCATGGCAAGAATGTGAAACCAAAATACTTCGAGAAAGCTTCTGCGAATAAGTGGAACTTTATTGATGGCCCAAACAGTTACTGGGAAAAGAGAAGACGCCAAGATTGGTCAGATGTCACGCCGTTATGGTAGACACATATGCTTGAACACTTATCAGTAGTTCCTTAAAATCAAAATATTTACTTCTCTGTAGAATATACACTTCACTTTTTATATTACGATACTATATAATGAATTATTGAACATTGAAAATAACGACGTCATCAAATGAGTTTGGAAGAAGGCTGATAAACCCTTGTAAATGCGTCCAGTTTTCGTAGATAACTGCAGACACTAACAAATGCACCCTGTATATAATAAGTGTACATAATCTTCAGCAATGTGTCTGCTTGTCTATGTTGAATACTTTTCAGTTATACTGTGATATCACGTGCCGACTTTTTACTTGTTGCAAGAATTACCGTTATAAAAGCGGTGAAAAATGACTATTTGATAACTGAGCAGATAAATAAAGGTTATAAATTGGAATATAGCTATTTCCAGAATCGCTATTCCTCAGTCAACGAAGCTTCCAAACATCACACGGAGCCATGTCACATTTAATTACATTAGCTACCTGTAACCTGAACCAATGGGCTTTGGATTTTGAGGGTAACAGAGATCGTATCTTGGAATCTATCAGGATTGCAAAGGAAAGAGGTGCACGTTTAAGAGTGGGACCTGAACTAGAGATATCCGGTTATGGTTGCTTAGACCATTTCTTAGAAAATGATGTCTGTTTGCATTCCTGGGAGATGTATGCCCAAATCATCAAACGTCCTGAGACTTTTGGTATTGTACTAGATATCGGTATGCCACTTCTAAGCAAAAACGTACGTTACAATTGTAGACTGCTGTCATTGGATGGTAAAATATTGTTTATCAGACCTAAGATTTGGTTAGCAAACGATGGCAACTATCGTGAAATGAGATTTTTCACTCCTTGGCTGAAGCCTGGTGTGGTCGAAGAGTTTATCTTACCACCTGAAATCCAAGCTGTTACAGGCCAAAAAGCAGTTCCATTCGGTGATGCTGTTATCAGAACATTGGATACATGCATAGGTGCTGAAACATGTGAAGAGCTGTTCACACCTCAATCCCCACATATTGCGATGTCTTTGGACGGTGTGGAGATTATCACAAATTCTTCCGGCTCCCATCACGAGTTACGTAAGCTAAACAAGAGAATTGATCTGATCTTAAATGCTACAAGTCGTTGTGGTGGTGTTTATTTATATGCAAACCAGAGGGGTTGTGATGGTGATAGATTATATTACGACGGCTGTGCTTTAATCTCTGTCAACGGTAAAATTGTTGCTCAAGGTTCTCAATTCTCATTAAAGGATGTTGAAGTTGTCACTGCCACTGTCGATCTAGAAGAGGTGAGGAATTACAGATCTGTTGTAATGTCCCGTGGTATGCAAGCCTCTTTGCGTGAGATTAAATATGAACGTGTCCATGTTCCTATGGAGCTAGCAAGAATGAAGGCTAGATTTGATCCAACTATTGTACCTACAAAAGTCCGCGAAGTGTCATACCATAAGCCGGAAGAAGAAATTGAATTAGGCCCTGCTTGTTGGTTATGGGATTATATCAGGCGTTGCAACGGTACTGGGTTCTTTTTACCACTTTCTGGTGGCATTGACTCATGTGCTACTGCTATGATAGTCCACTCGATGTGTAGATTAGTGATTAAAGAAATCGGCGAGAATAATGAGCAAGTTTTGAAAGATGTACGTAGACTTACCAGAAGTGACGATGATTGGACTCCAACTACTCCTCAAGAGATTGCTTCAAAAATGTTCCACACTTGCTTCATGGGTACCGAAAATTCATCTAACGAAACAAGGACAAGAAGTCGTGAGCTGGCTAAACAACTTGGTTCATACCATGTTGATTTTAACATGGATAGTTTGGTCGGCAGCGTTGTATCGTTATTTGAAGTTGCCACAGGCAAAAAACCAATCTTCAAAATTTTCGGTGGATCTCAAATTGAAAATTTGGCACTTCAAAACATCCAAGCCCGGTTGAGAATGGTGCTCGCATACTTGTTTGCGCAACTATTACCTTGGGTTCGTGGTGTCAAGAATTCTGGTGGTCTGTTGGTTCTTGGAAGTTCCAACGTTGATGAGTGCTTAAGAGGATATCTAACTAAATATGACTGTTCTTCTGCTGATATAAACCCAATTGGTGGTATTTCTAAGACAGGCTTAAAGAAATTTATTAAATATGCTGCCGAGGAATATAAGATGCCGATCTTGGACGAGTTCTTGCATGCTACACCAACTGCAGAATTGGAGCCAATAACCAAAGATTATGTTCAATCGGATGAGATTGATATGGGCATGACTTATGAAGAATTAGGAGTATATGGATATCTAAGAAAGGTAGAAAAATGCGGTCCTTATTCTATGTTTTTGAAATTGCTGCACGAATGGACCCCAAGACTGACACCTGCACAAGTTGCAGAAAAGGTGAAGAAGTTCTTTTTCTTCTACGCTATTAACAGGCACAAACAAACTGTTATCACACCAAGTTACCACGCAGAGAATTACTCCCCTGATGATAATAGATTTGACTTGAGACCATTTTTGATTGACCCAAGGTTTGCATGGGCTAGTAAGAAGATAGACGAGGTAGTCAAGCAGTGTGAAGGAAAAACTACTGGCTTGGATATCATGTCAATCGATTAAAATGGAAAATGATCATTCTAATTTAATAGTTATCTGATGTTATTGTATAATAGATAAATTTATATAAACGTTTTTAATAGGAACATATTATTGTCAAGATATGGCCTGGATAACATCGTAATACATATAGTCGTATACCACTTTCTATTTTTTACTACCCCAGTTACTTTTGATCACCACGTTCTTGTTATCATTTCTTTTCCAAAAATCTACTAATGTAATAGCTGCTTGTAATGGGACATCTTCCTGAATAAAATGTCCCGAATGTTGAAATACAACCAGTTGGTATTTGCCTTGCATTTGACCCACAATTAGTTCCTTGTCTAAATTATCATTTCCAGCTAGGACTAATAGCTTACAAGTGGGAAGATCAACAAATTTTTGTGACAGACCTGTAAACCATGTATCCCAGAAAGGGCTAAATTTTCTTAAATCTGTTATTCGAACGACCCTCCCACTATCCAGTTTTTGGAAAAGTGCCGGAATTGAGATTTCTGCACTTGGCCTATGCTTGGAAAGATTATTATCCACATGCCAATCAATTGCTTCCTTATACGAATTGAAAACATTTGGCGTTGTATTCAGGAAGTGCTGGACAACTGATAATGCTCTTATTGCAGCCTCTTCTACAATATCGAGCATCGTAACTCCCAGTACCATCTTTCTCGTCTCTAGAGGCAATTGATTGTAGGTAAATGTGCAAACACTTCCTCCAAGAGAATGGCCGACCAATATTATAGATATTTTGGAACTCTGAATATTTGACAATATTTGCTTGCAAATATAATCAATCAAAGATATAAAATCTTGAATAAAATCTTCACGGTTGTATGTGATCTCAAGAGTAGGGTTTAGGGGTGCTGTTTTGCCATGACCTCTTGCATCAAAGGCAAAACATCCACATTTTCCTTCCATCTTAGAAGTGAGTGTTTTTGAAATATTTGCAAAAGTCAGACCTGAAGAACCAGCTCCATGATGAAAGATAAATATTGGAATCGAAGACCCCTCCATTGAGGAAGGCAAACTGTAGTACATTTTAAATTTCATATTTCGTTCAGGTAATTCAACCGTCCTATTATATGTAAAGTAATCAGCCCATGAACCAATACCTTCCTCAGCCAGTTCAGGTGAGATGGACCGAGTTTGTTTACCTTTCAGGTTAGGTAAATTGCCTAATCTGTCAACCCCATCGGACTCATGCTCCAAACTTTCATCGTTATTTAACACTGTACCAGCAGCTTCCAAATGTTTTAAAACCAGATTTCTTCTCAGATTATCAGCCATTTCTAGATATACTTCTTACGTCACTATAATTTCTCTTACTTTTTTGTATGCTCGAGCATCTGTAACTGTTCCTTAATATTTTCATTTTTGGAAACTTTTTGTATACAACTTTTGAGTTCTAGCAACTTTAAACGCGATGTGTATATTTACATACTATTTGATGATACAGAGAACTTCATAACATTATTCACTAGAAATTGTATGTAATGGATATACATGCAATGCTTTTGATTGTTCTATAACTATTGATTATTTGCACGTTCAGAACATACTGTCCATATATACTTTGAAATACGTATTATTTAGCCACCGCATTATTATTCGGTTTAGAAGTGGAATAAAGTGATGGCCTTATATCTGGGTTTGGCATCCTATAGAGATCTAAGGCAGCTGCTCGTTTATGCTTATGTTTGAATAATCCAACAAAATTCTTTGATTTCGTTGCCAGTCTACCAATAATGCCCGAACGTTTGTTGCCTTTGGCGTATTTGTCGGGACTTGATACATTACAGGATGTATGAATATTTGTCTCATTGAATGTCTTAATGGAATGCCTATTGTGTGATTTACTCGAACCCCCAGAATTTAGTGTGGAAGTTGCATTCCCATTTTCTGTAGTCGGGGTTCCTAATGGTGAAAATTGCTCCACTCTTTCGATCAAATTGGTTAATTCCCTGATTTTTTGGCTTATTTCCTGACGGTCCCTCCACAGCATTATTTGTTCAATAGCTGATGCTTGGTCTCTCTCAGGATCATGTATATCAGTGTAATCAAGTAGAGACATATGTTCTTGTTGGTTAACTTTCATGCTCTTAGAACTTATTTCATTAGAAATTGTTCCTACTTTATCTTTTAAAAAATCTTCGTAAAGGTGTCCCAAAACTTGGTTCATGGCATGATCCTTTCTAGCTTCATAGGACTCCAACGAGCGTAATCGAATTGTTTGATTGTCCGACAATTTATGTTGTACAGTTTTTGATGAAGTATTCTGAGTTATATTTGAGATGCTACTATGCGGAAATCCATTTGTTGCCAATTTCTTCTTCCTAGCTAGGATCCGATTAAAATATACTTCTTTAGCCTCATTTGGTAATACTTCCCTTAGATTGTCAGTATTTTTATATTGCTCTTCCGCTGTGATGTAGCATAAAAACTCATTGAACAGGTCATCGTTTGCCCCGTTATCTGTTGTAGACCCAGTACTATAAAGACTTGTTTGCGACATTGTTCTCTGTAAATTAACAACTGAATTCCGTTTCTTGATATTATTAACTGCATTTGATGATATAGACCTTTTTAAGGCTTTGCTGTACTTTCTATTTCTCTTATGGGAACAGTCGTAGCAATTAACTTTATCATGAAGTTCACATGGTTCAGCTTCTTCTTTTATGGAAATGTCTGCAGCACTTACTCGCTTAATTGCACCGGCTGCAGAATATGCTGAGCATTGTGTATATATTGGTATTTCAGACATTTATGGGAACCTTAGTATATGTTATTAACTTACTCGCATTCTGTGTAACAAAAAATTTGATCAAAATGATGTTCCGTTAGCAAATTGATGACAACTTTCGATGCAAATCTATTAAATTAAATGATACTTTTATAGAAAATGTATCTCTTTTTGGAATACTCTATTTAACTTAGATTAAATCTGAAACATGTGTAAATGGGAATATTTCAGATCTTGTGTATGGACTTGTTTCAAATATGTTTCAAATATGCTATTAAATAATAACGAAGTTAAAGGGCATACAAGTCCGATTCAATAATCTCATGGTTTTAAAGAGAAACATGGTAGATTTAATGCGGAAATTACTTCACTAATGATGCGTTTCTATTAGCATCCTATTTTACCCTAACGAAAATTCCAATTCATTAAGTAATCATGAATCAACTAGTTACGACATTTGCAAAAAAAGATTATCAATTAAACATAAATATTATCACACATTAATGATATATTGCTATTGCAATATTCTGAATACTCGATTAACTACATATATCTGCTGAATCTATGAATCTTAAAATCAATTCTCACTGGACTTTTTTCACTCGAAGATTCTGAATTCGCAAATTCGGAGATATCAAGATATCAACAGAAAATATTGAGTCTAATCTCAATTTATCAGAAATGATCTTCAACAGTATACAAACATGAATACCCTTCTGCTTGTAGCATTTAAGTAGAACCAGACTCTAAATTCTGAACCACAACCACCATGTTCATGTCTCCAGGTCTTAGAACACTAAGATGTTCTACCAAATCTTTCTATTGTATGTGTCTTTTTATCATTATTTCTCTACTGTCAGCATTTCTTCTCGATTACATACTAATACTTCTCTCTAATACAGATATAAACACCACAAATAGAATATTTCCCCGCAGATTTGCAGGTGTATCCCAGCGATACTTCTTTAACGGGAACAGCAACGGTTTTAGCAGTTCTTCTTCAGGTAATGGCCAATATAGCGACCCATCGGCAGCTGCAAGTAATCCACAATTTAGCTACAAAACTGCTGTTGCTTATCAGCCAAAGGATAGAGAAGACCTGATTTATCAAAAATTAAAGGATTCTATTAAGTCACCAACTGGTGAGGATAATTTTTTTGTGATGGCAAACAGTGCTTCTGATTTATACGCAGGTGTCGCTGATGGTGTTGGAGGCTGGGCTGAGCATGGTTATGATTCAAGCGCAATCTCCAGAGAGTTATGCAAAGAAATTGGAAGATTATCTTCTACTTTGAACCCTGATAAGAAAAGTTTGTCTCCAAAAGATATTATTGCTGACGCATACGATAAGATCAAGAATACAGGTATTGTGAAGGTAGGTGGTACAACCGCAATTGTTGCTCATTTCAGAAATAATGGTACTATGAATGTTGCAAATCTTGGGGATTCGTGGTGTGGTGTGTTCAGGGACTCGAAACTCGTCTTCCAAACAGAATACCAGACAGTTGGATTCAATGCTCCATATCAATTGGCTATCATTCCTGATGCACTTCTCAAAGAGGCTGCTCGTAAGGGAAGTTCTTATATTCAAAATAAACCTTCCGATGCTGATGAGTACACATTCCAATTAGAAAAGAACGATATCGTCATCTTGGCAACCGATGGGGTCACTGATAACATCGCTACAGATGATATCACACTTTACTTACAAGACAAGGCAGACATGCTTGAGAAAGATCTGCAATCTGTAACTCAAGAATTTGTTAAAAATGTAGTCTCGCTAAGTAAAGATCCGAACTACCCAAGTGTTTTTGCTCAGGAAATTTCTAAACTGTCTGGAAAACAGTACAGAGGTGGTAAAGAAGATGACATAACAGTTGTTGTAGTACGTGTTGAGTAAGCATGCTGATCAGGTAGTGTCTAAGAATACAGCTATACTCGTGTATATTTTTTGTGAAAACGTGTAATACAATTATAATACATAGTTAAATTAACTGCTCTATACCTATTTAATCAAATGAACGTTGCAAAACTATCTTCTTAATCTTCTCTCTCTCATTCTTTAATTTTTCTTCCTCTTCTAGAACACCTGTTACAAACTTCACATCCGATGGTAATTCTAACGTACGTGAATTTGTCTTCTTACCAGATTTTGTCAAAAATGTGAATGCAACCCTCTCTTTAGTGCCATCATTTAAATTTGGATTGTTATGTCTAGACATCAACCGAGGCTTAGCCTGTTTCCTGGGTTCTATTAGTATTGGCTTGTTTAAACCAGAACTACTTGACGACATAACTGGAATGTTTGCAGCTCCAACAGTTTCTCCCTTTCCACTGTCCATAGCTTCTAGCATTACTTGTTGGAATTGTTTTTCTAGTTCTTCTTCTACCTTCTTCTCTTCTTCACTTTTTAGCTTCTTTTCATACTCATCGTAGATTCGCTTCAATTCAGTACCTCTGTCGGCATCAATATCATCATCTTCATCACTGGTATCACTATCATCGGTATCAGAAGAATCATCCGAATCATTTTCTTCGTCTGTATCTGAATCTGGATTATTATCTTCCTTGTCATTGGATAGAGAAAAACCATCTTCATCAAGAGAAACCTGCTTTTCCATAAGTTCTTCGTCATAATCCTCTATTATTTGCCCTTCATCGTTATCCTCCTCCTCTTCATCTTCTTCAATGGCTGAATTATTATTGCTGGTATCGGCAATAGCTGTTTGGTCTTTCACCGACGAAGTAATTTTCATTGATTGTAGTAGTTTCTCCAATAAATTAGCACTATCAATTAAATTATCTGCTTGATCAAAACTAATTTTCTTAGAAAGCTTCTCGAACATATCAGTAACTCTGAATTGGGTATCTTTTGGCAGAGGCTGCTTTTTTGTAAAAATATAATACTCTGTAAATCTCAATACGAGCGGCAGCTGTGTTATCAGAATGGATGGGAATCTCGTAATATTAACCAAAATTGTTGTTATCAACTGTATCCTGAAATAATTATCCGGCAAATCAAGTTCGTTTAAATAGACAGGGTTTGGTTGATTTCTGAAATGGCCAAACTTGATAATATGAAACACAACATCTAATAGCACATCTGATTTAACCATTTCATAATTGAATATTTCTGTCAAATATCTGATTTGAGCAATTCTATAGATATTCTCGCTGAAATTACTTACTTCTAAGCCTCTTTCTATGTTTTCCAATATTTGATCAATGCACCGAATGACAAAGTTTCTGTTATAAATGTAAAGGCCATTCAATATTTTTGTTAGTATTGGAATATTCTGATAACTAATACTTTCAGGCTCAGTGAATAATGTAAATAACGCATTGTATACATTTTTATCATCCCAGTGAGCTTTACGGATTAAAACCAAACACTGCTTAAAATCAACATTAGATAATTCTCTTTTTATCAATGCGTTATAAAACAACACCTCAGGGGATGCCTTCTCCTCGTTAGTATTCAAAGATTTGATAGTTGGGGGAAATAGCAATGTTAATATATTATCAAGGGCACTTTTGAAATTCATGTTCAACTGTCTATCTTTCATCTTTGTTTTTAGCAATTGTATCATCTTGTCCATATGAGGTTTGTATTCTTCATTGTTTAGTAAAAATTTCCCAGAGTGTTCAAAAAATATTGTAAGGGTTTCGATATTATTTGGCACAAGCATGTTCATAATCAATGTTCTAATTTTATGAAATATCATGAAAGTAGGAACCAGCATGAATTTGATCATTTCACTGAAAAATATAATGTTTTTCACATTAATTTTATTACTATGCAATTGACTGCGAAATCCATTATCCAGATATTTTACCAACTCCTCGGTAATTTCAGGAATGTATTCGCTATTTGATGCAATGAATCTCGAATATACTCTAAGTTTACTCCAGTCCTGGGTTTCGATGAAAAACTTCAATAATCTGTTTCTTGTGGCTTTATTATCCAAATTCTTGGTCCAGTATTCATTGGACAATGCATCTATCTCATCCTTTGTTTCTGCTAGCTCTAACTTCTCAAAGAACTGATTAATATTATCTCCATATGTGGTGGTGTTGTTTTTGGATTCAACACTGGAGTTAATGGATATGTTTACTATCTCCTTAATATCTGGTAGGTTTTGATAAAATCTTCTGGTTTCGTCGTTCTCCCATAATCTTTGATTAGGTGGTAATACAGAATTAGTAATGATGGCTGTAGTAGCAGTAGATTCATCTTGTGTATCAGCTAGATCGTCACTTGATTCTGGTAATTCCAAGTTGAAGCTTTCTGCAAATATTTCTGTTGATACTTTAAATCTTTCATAGATAGGCAGCAGTTCATCATGCTCCTCGCTATACTCATCGGTCAGCTTACCTGTTCTTATCTGACATTTTTGATGTTCTTTCATTAGCCTGTTTGTTCTTTTTTTCAACTCTGTGGTTCTTTTTATAACTGCATCTATGAACACCTTAAAGAGAGATTGTAATAAGGATTTCAAGTTTTCATCCTCAATAATAGAATCCCAAGAATGATCATCATTATCTATAAAAACTGGAAATTTTTTAACAAACGTTGTTCCAAGTACTGTTGTATAACCATCTTTAAACCTATAGTTTAATATTTCCTTCAGTATGCTAAAAATATATGGCTCCTTTACTTTAACTTTTCTCTGCAAGTATAATGGAAGGGATTCCTTTGATTCAACTATTGACAATGAGGTAAATACACCGACTAAATAGAGTTCAGTCAGCACACGAAGATTTCCTTTTAACTTGGTCACTCTAGCATTCTCTTCCTTGTCTGAATCCTTCTCTTCAGCAGGATTAACGAAATTGTGTAGAAATAATTCAAACAAATGTCCGGTAAATCTGACGTTAAATCTCTGATGTAAAGCAGAAATAACCTCTACTGCAACCACTACATCTTCGTTCTTGTTTGATACGTTTGAGAGGCATTCGTTGACAGTAGCGATGACTTCTGAAAGATACTTTTCCAACGAAATTTCACCCAGATCCTTCAGCAACGATTCCTTAGTCTCCTTAGTAAAACCTTTCTTCAATTTCTTAATGAAACCTGTGTTTTTCTTGATACTGGAATCCAATTTTTGACTTTTCAATTAGAACACTTCCTCGCCATCCCAAGCTCTTTGATTCAGCTCATACAGCGCTAATCTTTGTTCATTATTCATAATTGGTTGTTACAGCTCAAACAATAACCTTGAAGTTTCAGCAGCAAATCAATTTCTGCTTGATCTCTTTATTTTAGTTGAACTTTCACCCTTACTATTCAAAGCTTACTCTGCTTTTAACTGTCTTCCATGCTGTGACTTGTGCTCATCCATGCATTCATCTTTAGAAACACCATAAAATTGCTGCCAATTTTTGAAAACATTGAGGTCTGGGTAATTATGCAAATTTTGTGCGTGGTTTCGAATTTTCCATAGATCGGAATATCAGATTACGTAAATTCGCGATATTCTGGCGAACTGAAAAATTGTTGGATTCAAATTGTAGAAGTAGTGTGTGCTTTCAACAGATCATCGTAACTGTACCGTACATTATAGCATAGCGTTAACGATCCAGGAGGAATATTGAACCCTTGTATGCAAGGACTATTTCCATTTTGAAAAAAAATATACGGTTGCTAACTAGAATTTACACAACAAACCAGGTAATAGATCTCTGTTTGTGAATTCGACGCCACCAATAAGCAGAAACATATAAACAAATCATATACACATGCAGCATATTGTTACGTCTTTTGTGCTGGTATTTTCAGCTGTGCTGGTCTATACTTGCTCATACAAAGTATTGTGGTTCAATCTAGAGTCGCTCTTCTCCAACATATCGCCGCCAACAAATAAAAATGTTCAGTCAGTGTCTTCGAAATGGAACACCAGTGCCAATAGCAACGATTCCGGTTATGAAGATGCTTTTTTCAAGACATTTTACAATAATTAAGACGATAGATC
>PPOD03000261.1:111319-125054 GCA_003708425.3 Jamesozyma rosinii
CCGATCTATCGTCTCGGTACTTGTTCAATCTCGCATTGTTCTCATCGTCTTCGTCGTCGTAGATCTCGTACGGACCGAAACTGGGCCTCGTCTTACGGCCCTTCCCAGAACCACTGGCGTCCATCTCGTCGTCCTCGAAGATCAAGGCATCGTTATCGGCGTACCGAAATACATCCTCACTTTGCAGCGCCACGGTTGAGTTCGAGTGATGGATAGGAACGGGCGGTTTGAAACTGCTCGACCCTCCGTCAGTGTTGTTTATACTAATCGAGTTATGACTCACGGATAGCGTTGCCTCGTTCGTCATGTAGTCGGAGCTTCTTCTGTGATGTGGTGGCACATACACTCCAGGCTTGTGCTTCTGTTGCGTGGGCATACCTATTGGATGGGTGTTCATCATAGGGTGCTCGAGCTGCTGGTCCTGTCTCAATGGAGATTTCAACAAGTCTGGCAAGTAATTATGCTCGTGCATGCCAGCATTGCCATCAAGCGATGTTTGGATATGCAATGGTCCTGGCTCATTATCAGGGATATCGCTGTTCTTGTTAAGATCATGCTTGTTCTCATTGGCTACACCTGATAAATGCATGTTGTGTGGATCATCGTCCAGGGTCAAATTCGACATATCGTGAACAAAATCATGACTGTTTTCTTCGAGTGTAAACAGGATATCGTCCGAATCATGATCATCCGCAGCATACAGTGAGTTATTGGTGTTGACGTTGTTATAATGGGAATACTGCTCGTGGTGCGTCGGGGTAGTCTGTGGTTCATCTAGCACCGTAGAGATATCAGGAATATTCAAATGCGCAGAGTACGTGTTATTTGTAGCAGCATTGCTATAGTTGCTCCGCAAACTAGGTGGGATATAGCTCCCGGGAGAGTGTTGCACCGGAGTGGAGGTGGCCGAATCACGCCTTAAAATTCCACTGCTAGCACTAGTACTGTTGAAACTGTGCCTTGGCTTGTTCAATACAACCGTGCTGTTACCAGTAGTGCTTGGCCTCCTGAATTTGTTGCTGTTGTTGCTGTTGCCGGCTGAAGTTTTATGATTCCACCCTTTGTTGAAGATTGGCCCGTTGCTCCCGTTATTGCTGTTGCTATTGTACTGCTTGTAAGGTTTATGGTACCTCGAGTTGCTACCATTGCTGTTGTTGCTGAAGTTCTTGTCGAAGATGCCTTCCATGTACCTGGTCTGCACACTTGGAGGGGTGAAAAAGTCACTGGTGTTGAATCTCTCTTGCTTTGATTTGTTATAATTGTGGAAGAAATTGTTGATGTGCGTATTTGGAGTTGGAATGCCCAGTGGTTTCCTTGAATTCTTGTTGATGATACTTCTGTTCCTGGTGCCGATCTTGATACCCTTGGCAGTATTATAGTTATAATTGTAATTATAATTGTTGTTATTGTTGTTGTTCTTCGGTTTGTGGCGTGTCCGTTTGTTGAACTTTATCTTAGGTACAGACTTGGCTCTTTCTCTATAGCCTGGAACAGTGTAGTGGCTGTTAGGGTTTGCGTGTTGTTTGGAATTATGGATATTATTTTTGTAGTTATTGTAGTTCTTATTGTAATGTTCGCTATATTTAGCAGAGTTGTAGCTATTATTGTAATGTTCGTTATACTTAGTAGAATTGTAGTTGTTATAGTTGTTATTATTATTATTATTGATGTAGGTGTTGGTGTGATGCGTCGGGGAGATGTTGTCACCTGTTTCCTCGGAAACCTTAAATTTTGGTACATCTAATGGTTTTTTGAATGTGTTATTGTTAGGTAGATGTTGATGTTGTTGAATATGTTGTTGTTGTTGTTGGTGATGGTGGGTATGTGGTGTGAGTTCGTGATTAAGAGGGGAGGTTGGCCTCGATTTATGGCCTGCACTATTCTTTGATGAGGAAGGTGGAGTGCTTGTTTTGATGATGTCGTTGTTGTACTTGTTGTTGACTAATTCAAAATCATCGTTCTTTATCTGTGGCAGAGGTTTAGACGACGAGACCGGTGTAGGTAGTGTGACAGGTGCAGATGATGGTGGAATTGGCTGTTGGGTTGTCGTGCTCAAGGATGTAACTGTTGTTGCCGTTGAGTCATTTGAAGTGGTTGACTTTGTTGGGCTGATCATTGGCATGTCGATATCGTAGTCGTCCTCTACACTGTTTAGTATTCATCATCGAGAGTGTATTCTGAGAGATTCAACAGTTCGGATCTCATTTTCTCGAGGTCTCTGTTTGTCGGATCGATGGTGAGACAGTATCTTAGCACTTGAAAGAAATCGTAGGCCATTGTGGAAAATACATCAAAGAGGGCTTCCCTGTTTGCAGCAAAGTAGCAGAACGCCTTGTCGGACTGGTTTGCGACGCTGAAGGGGTTCTTCTGGAAGACAATGTTCAGGAACACGATCCCCATTGCCCATAGGTCTACTTTGGCGCATTGGTAGGGGTCCTTCCTCTCCTGGATGTCTAAGTTTGATTCAAAGAGTTCTGGTGCCATGTATCGTTCACTACCGACGCTCCTATCGATGGATTCAATCTCTGTTGTGGCAAGACCCCAGTCTGTCAGTTTGATAGTCCAGTCTATCCCCGTGATCAGGATGTTCTCAGGCTTGATGTCTCTGTGGAATATGTGTTTCTGGTGGACGAAATCTACTGCATCGATAATCTGTGAGATGATATGTGTAATCGACTTGGTCTTCCGAGGAAGGATATCGTCCTTGATGGCCTCGTACAAGTCACCGCCGGTGCAGTACTCCATGATGATGTATGAGTCGAAGAAGTCGAGCAGTTGGGCGATGTTTCTATGCTTACCGACTTTGGTCTGAATGTCTACTTCGTACATTGCCTCGAGACACATGTTATTCGAGAGCCTGGATTTCACTGCTGCTGAGATGAGGGACCGTTTCTGCTGTTCGAGAAGGTCCTTCTTCTCCTGGGAAGATCGATTAGAGGAGTCTGACTCGCCGTCCGAGTCCTCTAGTTTGAAAATGTACTTGATAGCAACGAGTTTCTTGAGTTTGATGTCCTTGGCTAGCGAAACATAACCATAGGAGCCCTCGCTGATGTCTTCAATCTTCTGATACCTGTCATTCAGGATGCCACCTTCCTTGTATATTTCGTAGTCGAGGCTGGGCATCGTGAATGTGAGTATGAAAGTAAGGGCGTGTGTGTGTGTCTAGAATGCAAAGATAGAGGGTATATATGTAACAGGGTATGGTGTCAGGAATTATGATGGCACAATACCAGCGTTCAAGAGTGAATAGAAGGTATGAGTCCGGAGTGCAGCTGGCGTGTGCGGAACAGCGTGTCTTATCTCTAGTGGAAATCGAACGTGGGAGGCTGTGCTAATGTTGAGTCCTGTGCTGTTATGCATAAACAGTGTAATAATGAGGGCCTGGTGTCTCTTGAACCTTAATCCATCCAGTGTAACCAACTACTCGCCTCTCCATGCCACTGTCCCCTGCTTATCTACGGCTTCCCCTCTGGAATTCCACAGCACATTCCACTGTTGAGCTTCGTTCCAGGGACGTCGTTGATCTCCCTGGCCGTCCGTCGTGATCTGTGTGTTTTACCCGGCAACACCGCAGAAAAATCAACAGAGGAGCGATTCGAAGCACTGAAGGAATTGAATTTAAAGGCAGTGGGGGTTGTAGTTGTGGATGTTTGTGTTGGAGTAGTGGTTGTTTAGGTGGTAGCAACAGCTTCAGCAGCATCAAGAGTGATTACACGTATAATGGGTAAGGGAATTGCGAAACACGGCTTCAAGAGCGGGATTCTGCCCGTGGCGAGGGCTATTTTGAAGAGCCCAACAACAAAACAGACTACACTGATTGCAAAGGCAAAGGAACCCCTTCCCAAAGGGAAGAACGGGCTAGGGTACGCAGATGGTATCAAACACCCGAATAAGTCGCATAGGATGCCCATGCCGGCCAAGTTTGTCGATGTGGAGAGTCTGATTGAGGCGTCAGTGCCACGCCCTAAGACAGTCCCTGTCGCTGAAAATGAGATCCAGCAGGGGAAGATCAACAAGGCTGAACTGCGTAGACAGTACCTTTCCCAGGCATTCCGTAAGGAGGAAGCAAGATTGTTGCAGCAGGAGACCTTCATCAAGCAGAAGAACGACCTGGTTGCCAAGAAGAGACAGGACGATCTCAAACTCATCAACCTGCAGAAGTCCTCGGACCTGACTATACCTACCCTCGAACATATCATCAGACAGCCTGTTGTCAGACAAAGGACCGAGGAAGAAGCTGCGCTCATGAAGCTCAAGAGAAACTATAACAGAGAGTTCATCCAGTTCAAAGCGAAGGAGAGGAACCTCGAGAAGCTCCTAGCACTATACTACGAAACCGACAAGTACATCGTCAACGAAAAGCAGCTGTTGAAGGAGATTGACTCCATCTTCGACAAGACCACACGTTTTTCGACGAACTCCGGCTCCATCCTTGAGTTCAAGAGCAACACAAAGAAGAACAATCTCGAGACCAGGTTAGGAGACGCCCTCTTTGGCACAGTCATGACCACCAACCCGGGCCTCCCAATCATCAAGGACTTCCTCAGTAACGAGTCCGTCGAATTCAACGACAAGGTAAAGGCCAAGAGCGAACAACTCCTCAACCAAAGAAAGTCCACCGCAGACACAATCTTTCCATAGCACTTTTTATTTTCTAAATATATGTATGTAAGTCTACAAACCACAAATAAACAACTCGTGTATATAACAACATCCCATTGCTCTTATAATGAACTAAGCAGCTGCCTTGACTTCCGCTTCGCCAACTGCATCGTCAACAGACGTGATTAGCGTTATGTTATCGCCCTTCAGCATTATCTTCCCGAGCTTCTTCCCTTGCTCAACTCTCTCAACGCCGGTCTTCGCATCAACAGGAATCTCTACTGCGTCCTCTATAACAACATTCATGAACTCGTCAAACCCACCGATCTTCCCTCTTATCCGTATCCCCGTCTGTTCAAACAGCCAGAACGTCACAAGTGTCTGCTGCTGGAGGTAGTTGAATATGCAATTGATCGGTGGTACAATAGTCTTGGCCTTGTTAGATGACATTCCTAGTCTTTCTATGGTTCACTGATGTGGTTATTTCACTCTCTCAAGCACTCCATCTAACAATCACCAACACATCTTAATGCATCTCATGCTCTTTAATGGTTCTGTATTTGCTTTTTCGATGTTGCACCGTAAAAAAATTATATAAAAATATTTGCTATAAAGAAAACACTATGCAACAGAGAAGATCATCACCAGTGGCCTAGCAAAACAGAGAAGATCACACGCCAACGGAAGTTCCTCCCTCTAGAAAACAACCACATATATTGCTACTGTCCTCCAGAACCATGTCGTACCAATTACAAGACGTTCAGAAGGCCCTCCGGTGCATATCTTCAAATGCTTCCCAGAATGAGAAAAACGAAGCGTTGCATTTCCTGGAACAGTTCCAAAGATCAATGGAAGCATGGACAATATGCCATGATGTCCTCACAAAACCAGATCCGTCACTGCTGGAACTGCATATTTTCGCCGCCCAGACACTGAGAAACAAAGTCACCTACGACTTGTCCCAGCTAGAAGGATCCGGCAACAGAAACACCCTGACACAATTCAAGGACTCCCTCTTGAATCTATTGACGGTCCACACTCAGAAGGTTGTCATAACCCAGCTAAATGTCACTCTAGCAAGACTCGCCATCCAGGATATCGCATGGAAAAACCCAATGGTAGAAATAATCCATGCTCTAAACCCTTATCCAGCAGTCCTACTGAGCTTCCTCAGAATTCTTCCGGAGGAAACCCTGGATACAGGCTCCATCCCGCTAACGGAGGATGAATACAACTCTAGAATTCACGAATTGATCAACTCTATAGCAGAGGATGTCCTACAATTCTTGATCAAATGCATAGAAATGCTGCAACAAGGCACCGTCTCAATCACACTTGAACAAGTCTTACGGTGCATAGCCTCATGGTCATACGAATTCCCGATTGACAAGCTATTGACAATCCAACCACTGATGTCGCTTGTGTTCGAATCACTCCTAAATGCTAATGACAGCGACAGCGACATCTTTGATGCAGCAGTGGAGTGTCTGTGTATAATACTAAAGGAAAGCAGAGACTTGCATAATGAACAATTAGTCATGGCTCTGTATGAACAACTGATGGCATTACAAGTAAAGTTACTGCCCAACCTTTTAACAATGGACACAGCGGCAGTGGAAAGTGACATCGACCCTGAAATCTTAGACGGTGTGACTCGGCTCTTTGTTGAAGCGGGTGAGGCATGGTGCGTCTTCATATCAAAGACACCAGAGACATTTCAATCAATGGTGATTGTCCTGTTGAACCTCTCCTGTAAGAATCCAGACTTAGACGTAGTGTCATACACGTTTCCATTTTGGTTCAATATGAAGCAACATTTAGTTCTTCCAAGATACCAGGCATCCAGAAAGCAGTTCACCCCAATCTTTGTTGATTTAATTAATGGTATTATCGTACACCTCCAATACCCTTCCACTCAATTCGCTTCTAAAGAAAGCGAAGATAAGTTTAAAGAATTCAGATACCACATGGGTGATGTTCTCAAGGACTGTACCGCTGTTGTTGGTTCTACAAATGCCCTGACTCAGCCCTTCTTAAAGATCAAGGGCGCACTTGCAAGCAACCCCGCCACAAATTGGCAAGCATTAGAAGCGCCATTGTTCTCGCTGCGTACTATGGCACAAGAAGTTTCACTTGCTGAAAGCAAGATCCTTCCTGAAATTTTCCAAACCCTGTGCGCCTTACCAGAATATCATCCAAAGATCAGATATGCAACAACATTGGTCCTAGGTCGCTATACCGAATGGACCTCAAAACACCCGGACATGTTGGAAATTCAATTGCAGTATATATTCAATGGGTTTGAAAAGTGTCAGGGTGTTGGAAACATCTCAAATAACGAAGACGTCAGGGATATCATAACCGCCTCATCCCACGCATTGATGTATTTTTGTTCTGATTGCTCTAAATTACTCACTGGTTATCTGGGCCAACTTATAGAATTCTATTTCAATATCCAGGATGTTTTGGAAAAGGATATCGAGTCGCAATTTGAATTATGTCAAGGTTTGAGTGCTGTGATTAACAATCAGCCCATTGATAGTATTTCAACATACTTTGGCAAGTTGGTTGATGATAATTTAATGCGTATACAAGTCTTGGTCAAGACTTGGAAAGAAACAGGAAATGGTGATAACTTAATTGCTGACAAAATCGATCTTTTCTATGCCCTGTTCGAGTCGTTGAGACCAAGATTCGAATACCCTCAACAGGAGCAGGAACCATTGCTGCCAGTCATTGAGAAGATTTGGAACTCCCTCAAGTTCATATTGGCTGAAGAAAACGGTATTGCCAATTCTATTCTAGTTGAAAGAACCTGCAAATTTCTAAGAAGACTTTTCGAAAGATTCCATCTATTCTGTGAACCATTATTGGGCTCGGTTGCAGAATTACTAGTTAATGGTTATGCAAAGACTGGCCTTGGCTCATTTTTATGGTGCTCTGGTTCGATTATTGTTGTGTTTGGGGATGATGAGTCATACCCAGTGCCACCAGCATTAAAGGAGAGCGTTTGGCAATTTGCGCTTTCTCAATGTAGTACCTTTATTACTAATTTCAACAAAAAGGATAAAGCTCAATTGAATAGTTATTATGAGATCGTCCTTGATTTCTTTGCAATGGTTACTGATTTAGTTATGTTCTACCCAAAGGAATTTATCCTCTCCACTGAGCTATTAGGCAATGTCATCGATGTCGCAATTGTTAGTATCATTCAATTAGAAAACTATGATGCATATCTGTATATTTTACGTTGTCTGGATGATATATTATCATGGGGATTCAGGACACCACCAATTTCAACCATCAGCCTGGAGTATGTCCCAGATGAATGGAGACAACAAATTATGAATGAGGTGATTGTCAACAAGGGACCCAAACTCTTATTCGCACTGTTCTCCGGTCTGATGACCACATTCGAGTTGAGATCGCATTCAGATGCAATTAATTGTATTGTTAAAATCTTGAGACTAATAATGGAACTAAATAACAACGATAGCTCCGTTTGTGCTCAGTACATAATGGAAGTAACTAATCAATTGAGCAAGGTCACGGAAAAGGAAAGAGACCATTTATTGCATGCAGTGGTAAATGGATTGGACAAGAGAGATTATAGAAAGGTCCGGGAAGGTATCAGAACATTTGTTGAATGGCATCTGAGGAAAAATGTTTCACCACGAGTCGATTAAATGATAGAAAGACTGAAATATTGAATAAGCTGATCAACTCAATGTGTAAATATGTAGATTTTTGTAGGCTCCTTTACAATTATATATTACGAAGTTTGTTTAATTCATATAGGTATGAGGCCTTAAACATCGATGAATGAAATCCAGTGTACTAGCTGTTTATCTTACAATCATTAAAGCTATACGTCCTACGTTCCTACTCTATTCAGATGCTTGCAAAGTCATATTTGTTAAATTTTCGACCCGACAGAAAATCGAACAGAACTCCGATCTCGATGAGTGTTCTGGATATTCTCTCAACCCCTTTCTGGATGGCACTGATACATAAGAGCAGTTGTTAAGGACAGTAACTGTTTGAAAGGGAAGCCAAATTCTTGTGTTGTGTATGCTATCATATAGGACACACATATATTTAAATTACGGGTAGAATTGGTTAGAAATGGCATCAAGGTACAGAGTTGAATATCAGTTAAAAAGTCATAGAAAGGATGAGTTTATCGAATGGATGAAGGGGCTGTTAGCGACTCCATTTGTCCTGCATGCAGTTTCCCATGATGAAGAAGATACAGATGATTTGACTACTACACAAAGGGTCAAATCTAAATACGCAGAAATACTAAAAGATGTCGAAGAGCTAATTAATAATAAGATTGAATTTGATGCGCATAATGATGCTAACGACGAAACATTCCTAAACGAGTCTTCCTTGGGAAGATCAAGGTTAAATTTGCTAGTTCCTACGATAGGTTCCTTTTTTACACCTTTGCCATTGGAGAAGGCGTTCTTGTGGGAGGATTCACAAAGAGCCATCTCATCCAGAAGAATGATTTCGCCTAGTTTTAACGATGTGAGACATATCCTAAATACAGCGCAAGTTTTTCACTTCATAAAGCAGGCCAAACTCGGTGATGTCCATGGAAAGCCATTGAAGTTGGTCACATTCGATGGTGATGTAACACTATATGAGGATGGTGGCTCATTGAATGACACAAACCCTGTCATACCATACATTCTGAAGTTACTGAGCCATGATATCAAGGTCGGAATTGTCACTGCAGCAGGTTATGATGAAGCTGAATCTTATGAAAGAAGATTGAAAGGTTTAATTACTCAACTACACGATTCTATAGAATTGACGGAAGCACAAAAGTCTAATTTAAGTGTTATGGGTGGTGAATCGAATTATTTGTTCATCTACTCAGCAGATGAGACTCGCTATGGTTTAGTTCCAATCGACAGAAGCATCTGGATGTCGAAGGAAATTAAGTCATGGTCTTTAGACGATATGGAAAGCACACTGGATTTTGCAGAGAAAGTTCTAGAAACGTTGAAAAGAAGATTGAATCTACCCCAAGAAGTTCCTATAATCAGAAAGGAGAGGGCAGTTGGTATTGTTCCGGGCAATAGATTTGACCGTTCTCTACAGAAGAATATCCCTGTAAAGTTGGCTAGGGAGCAACTCGAAGAGATGGTGTTGACTCTCCAAAGCAGTCTACAAAACTACCCTCCTAGCAGACGTATCCAATTTAGTTGTTTCGATGGTGGCAGCGATGTCTGGTGTGATATTGGAGGTAAAAACCTGGGTATCGGATGTCTACAAAACTATTTCGACCCAGAACACCCTATCAGCCCTTCGCAAACGTTGCATGTAGGTGACCAGTTTGCTCCGATGGGGTCTGCAAATGACTTCAAAGCAAGATTAGCTGGATGTACTTTGTGGATAGCATCCCCACAGGAGACTGTCGATATTCTAAGCAGATTACTTGAAGGTTGACTTATATGTAGACTCGTGTATATTTAACTAAATGGATTTATACCAGATGCTTTTTATGTTTTTGTTCTAACGGAACATTTTTATACAAATCACGAAAAACGTGCCGAAGGACGGCTGTGCTTTTAAGAGAACATAAAAAAGTGATGCAACATCCATGGTGTAATATCTATTGGAGATGCTCTTGGAATACAGGTGTTAGAGAGACACTTATAAGACCTGTAAAGTACTTCTATAGACCAACTACACATAGCCAACACTGCCAACAACATAATAAACCAAAAATGTTAAGCCTGATATTCCAGCCTATCTCATTTATCACTTCTGTGCTCATCCCATTACAAATTACTCTAGAGTTTTTACACCTATCCAAGGATTCCAATGAAATGTCCTCTGTGCTAAAGTCATCTGTAATCAAACAGAAGGAATATTTTGCCTTGAATGCGCTGCTTCTGAAGTACTGGTGCATCTTTTGTATATTCCATTTAGTCGTGCCATACCTGAGCTTCGTCACAGGTTTTCTCGCACTAGTGCCATTTCAATCACTTATATCAGTTGCTATTAATATAACATTTACACGGGAGTTGCTATTACAGTTTCAGAAATATATCAAGGAGCAAGAACAGTTTATAACAACATTTCTCAACTTTCTCAATAATATAAATGATCCAAAAAAGTCGAAGCTTGAACAGTTTGCAAATCTTTACAAGAGTGGGTTCACAAGCTATTACAACAAGAAGTACAATATGAACCTCAAAGACCAGAACATTATCAATAGCTACTTATTTGGTATGTACACAGACTCCATCGTATGTTTGACAAAGAGATATGCATTCATTTACCCAGAGACATCTTATATCACACAACTGTTTGATTTTATCGTGTCACATCTGGTTAGCACAAGAGATCATATACGCCAGAATTTAAACTATGCAAGATCAAATATCCCAAATAACGGTACACCACCTCCAAACAATGGTCAAAATCCATCCTTCTCTTTTTTCGCTGGCGCTGCTGCTAATAATGGCGATTCTAGCCAAAGTTCTCAAGGTGCTAGCAGATCCACAGGCAACGGAACAGGGTTTGCCTTCCAAGCTGATTTTCAGGAGAGTAGAAGCCCAACCCCTAGCAAGGAAAACTACGACGAATACGACTTTATCAATGATTTAATCGATGAGTCCAAGAAGTTCATGTCTGGAAAGTAAATCAAGGCTTCATCACTTTACAAAGTGTGATTGCATACACATATATGCTCAAATGTTCCATTTTAAATTGTATGCACGTTTCTGGTATTATATTCTATAATCTTCAGATGAAGATTCCTAATAAATAAAACCCTTAGTTAAGTATTTCAATACAACATAAACTAATTCAACAAGATCCAACCATCCAGAACCAATAACTATGTGCCATTATGGCATTAATAATCGGTATTATTCTAAGCATTTATACTCGTCGAAAATGATACAGTTCGTATATAGCGAGTTTACAGATTTTCTCTAACTTTTTTTTTCCAGTAATTTTCTCTGTTTTGGTGGCAAAATCAAAATAAAGAATTTCGATTGCTGAAGTAAATGGATACGATGATTATGCAAGAGTTGTGTTATTTCAGAAGCCGACCCTATCAGTTTGTAGATCACCATTCAGTCTCATAGCAATCCAATCCAGTTGTGTGTCTAGACTTGATTACTTTTCGCTCCCATTTACTTTTGTTTGTCGCGCAACCATCCAGAGAAAACTAAGTTTCCTCACATCCTGCAAATTCAATAAGCAAACCAAAGGAAGTCAATTGATAAACCAATTCGAAATATCGTTATATTTAAACTGTTTATTCGTGATACCATTCCAATCATTTACCCTTAATTTTTATTTTCCAAAGGAAGTCCATATTATCGAGACCTAAGCACAAAATAAAGATGTCAAATAATGAAGAATACTACGAAGAGGATCCGTATGGATTTGATGACGAAGAAGCTCCAATCACAGCGGAGGATTCATGGGCTGTAATCTCTTCTTTCTTCCGTGAGAAGGGTTTAGTGTCACAGCAGTTGGATTCTTTCAACCAATTTGTGGATTATACTTTGCAAGATATCATTTCAGAAGATTCTACCATGATTCTAGAACAACTAGCACAGCACACCACTGAGTCAGATAACATCAGCAGAAAATACGAAATTAGTTTTGGTAAAATCTACGTTACAAAGCCTATGGTCAACGAATCCGACGGTGTCACCCATGCTCTATACCCACAAGAAGCTCGTCTACGTAACCTAACCTACTCTTCTGGTTTATTCGTTGACGTTAAGAAGAGAACCTACGAAGCTGTCGATGTCCCAGGCAGAGAATTAAAATACGAGCTAATCGCAGAAGAATCTGAAGATGATAGTGAGAGTGGTAAGGTTTTTATTGGCCGTTTGCCAATCATGCTGAGATCCAAAAATTGTTACTTAAGTGATGCTACAGAATCTGATTTATACAAATTGAAGGAATGCCCCTTCGACATGGGTGGTTACTTTATCATCAATGGTTCAGAAAAGGTCCTTATTGCTCAAGAACGTTCTGCAGGTAACATTGTCCAAGTTTTCAAAAAGGCTGCCCCATCACCTATTTCCCATGTCGCAGAAATCAGATCTGCTTTAGAAAAGGGTTCAAGATTCATCAGTCAGTTGCAAGTCAAACTTTATGGTCGTGAAGGTAGTACCGCACGTACTATCAAAGCTACCCTGCCATACATCAAACAGGATATCCCAATTGTTATCATCTTTAGAGCCTTGGGTATCATTCCAGATGGTGAAATCCTAGAACACATCTGTTATGATGTCAACGATTGGCAAATGCTGGAAATGCTAAAACCCTGTGTCGAAGATGGTTTCGTTATCCAAGATCGTGAAACTGCCTTGGATTTCATTGGTCGTCGTGGTACAGCTTTAGGTATTAAGAAAGAAAAGAGAATTCAATATGCAAAGGATATCTTGCAAAAAGAATTTTTACCACATATTACACAATTAGAAGGTTTCGAAAGCAGAAAGGCCTTCTTCCTTGGTTACATGATCAACAGATTACTTTTATGTGCTCTAGATCGTAAAGATCAAGATGATCGTGATCATTTTGGTAAGAAGAGATTGGATTTGGCTGGTCCTTTACTGGGCCAACTTTTCAAGACTTTGTTTAGAAAACTTACAAAAGATATTTTCCGTTATATGCAAAGAACCGTCGAGGAAGCCAACGATTTCAATATGAAATTAGCTATCAATGCAAAGACAATTACGTCTGGTTTAAAATATGCCTTGGCTACTGGTAACTGGGGTGAACAAAAGAAGGCAATGTCCTCAAGGGCTGGTGTTTCTCAGGTTTTGAATCGTTATACTTATTCGTCAACTTTATCACATTTAAGAAGAACTAATACCCCTATTGGACGTGACGGTAAATTGGCTAAACCTCGTCAATTACATAACACCCATTGGGGTCTTGTGTGTCCAGCCGAAACTCCAGAAGGTCAAGCGTGTGGTCTGGTTAAGAATTTATCTTTAATGTCTTCCATATCCGTTGGTACTGACCCAATGCCTATTATCACCTTCTTAAGTGAATGGGGTATGGAACCTCTAGAAGATTACGTACCACATCAATCGCCTGACGCAACAAGAGTGTTTGTCAACGGTGTTTGGCACGGTGTTCA
>PPOD03000265.1:0-51673 GCA_003708425.3 Jamesozyma rosinii
CATAACACAGTCTATCTACTATTTACTAGTCATGCTACAACAACCCAGAACACTCAATCAACACACACAAACACAAATACACACTATGGCTTCCACCCAATCCCCAATTTCTGTCAAGGTCAACGCTGCCCTATTCGATGTCGATGGTACCATCATCATTTCCCAACCAGCCATCGCTGCTATGTGGAGAGACTTTGGTAACGACAAACCATACTTTGATGCTGAACAGGTCATCAAGATCTCCCATGGCTGGAGAACCTACGATGCTATTGCCAAGTTCGCTCCAGACTGGGCTGATGAAAAGTTCGTCGCTCAACTAGAAGGGTCCATCCCAGGCAGATTCGGTCAACACTCGATCGAAGTCCCAGGTGCCGTCAAGTTATGTAACGAATTGAACAAACTCCCAAAGGAAAAGTGGGCTGTCGCTACCTCTGGTACCTACGAAATGGCCTCCCAATGGTTTGAACTACTAGGAATCAAAAGACCAGAATACTTCATCACTGCCAGTGATGTCAAGAACGGTAAGCCACATCCAGAACCATACCTAAAGGGTAGAAACGGTCTAGGCTTCCCAATCAACGAAGAAGAACCATCCAAGTCGAAGGTCTTTGTCTTTGAAGATGCTCCAGCTGGTATTGCTGCCGGTAAGGCTGCTGGCTGTAAGATTGTCGGTATCGCCACCACCTTCGACGAAGCCTTCCTAAAGGAAAAGGGTTGTGATATCATTGTCAAGAACCACGAATCTATCAGAGTTGGTGGTTACGACGCCGAAACCGACGAAGTCGAATTGATCTTCGATGACTACATCTACGCCAAGGACGATCTATTAGAATGGTAATTTCGCCAATTCGATCAGTTTCACAAACAAAACAACCTCTTCGCATTTTACATTCATTTATTCTCGCATTTATAGAAATATACTCAACTGTTTATAGACTCATACCTCATAAAATAATATTATATTATGCATCAACTAAAATAATACCTTATTTACCACACTATTACTTTGGAGGTTAAATGAATACAAGAATACCTCGAGATATTAAGGGCCCTCCATTTATTTAAATTGTTTGTTCATTACTTCTATTAGTCTACAAAGAATATAGCATCTCCTTAAGAAATACTAAACTTAAGCTACGCTAGGTTCTTTAAAAAAATTCACATCTATACATTCCGGGTGCTAATACTAAAGCACAACTAACCTAACACTCTCACAAATCTGAAATACTATGAAACTGCATTTAAATATTATCTGGGGTAGTCCGAAGATACCATAGGTAATGGATTGGGACTAGTGCTAACAAAAATACTCTGTGAGAATAATCAGATACGACACTGTATTGAGTGCAGCAATAACTTCTTTTTTGTATATCCTTTAATAGAAATAACTGTACAGGAGTACAATACCTCCTCCCCCAAGTTACATCGAATCGTGCAGCCTGGTTTCACCAGTTCTTTCTGTGAAACATCGACCACAACTTTCTCTGTTGATGAGAGTTCGTATTATCTAATCTGGACGGTGAAGTCGCATCACCTGGACAGCTAATCGTTCATTTCTTGAAATTTAATTAGAACTTGTTAAGTAGCGGTAGTTTTGATAAAATACGTGGTTCGATTCTCTTTGCAAATATCTTGCACATTATCAATTTTCAAAACTTGCCCGGAATTGCTTATCGGAAGTTCAACTAGAAACTTGCAGACATTGACCAAGAAAAAGGAACAGGGAACGGTTGTTGGTCAAATGTATCAAAATTGAACTACCTTGAAATAGCCAGTAGAATATATTATCAAAATGCAATACTAAGGTGATATCTGAGACACTATTATTCGCAACAGCAATTGTGAATGGTAATTTAAAAGTGCCACTTATTCTAACTAGAAACTCCGTCGTTGGGCTATCGAGAAATACAGTAAGAACCACACGATTTTGAATCATTTTATTAAGAGGGTTCATTTCTACCATGTAACACGTTCTAACAGTTATTGCTCGAAATTCCCACAATCCATTTTTAAAAGATGGCCAGCACACGAGAAGTGTTGTTTAGATAGTATACACTTTTCCATCATAAAATTTCATTACTGCTTGATACGCCTCCATTATTTCCTAAACTACATTACCATCCACCCTATAGTTTTACCTTCATTTCAATTTTTTATAACTTAGAGTCTACAACATATCTCCCTATGCTTCATTTGTTTGATTAGAATGATACAAAGACTGCATCTACTTTTGCTACAAATAAGAAAACATTATTAAGAACACAAAATTGAATGCATTTTAAAAATCAAGGAAAGTATTATAGATATAACTTCAAGGCCTTAGATATATGTCTGTGAGAACACGAATTTTAGCATCGCTCATGGACCCAGCTGAATCGCATAGCACTCGGGCTCTGAATTAAGAACAAGATATATTCCAAGGAGACCGGTGAATCTGGGCTCCTTTGTTATACTCGTGATACTGTAAATCTTTATTAATTTAATCACGAAAAGAAAGTCCCTTAACACAAAAATATTTTTATTAATAGAAAGTAATTGCTAATCTTTGATCTTAGTTTCTATCAACTACGTATGGAATTGAGTTTGGTGATTTTAGATTGCCACCTGCATGAACGTAAGCAAATGACTGTTTTGCAAAGTAACAAGTGATATAGATATCTTTTCTTGAAAATCTCAACAGAGATGAAAGTAGTTTCTACGTATTTCTTCAAGAATATACGAAAAGTCTTATTTTAGCAGTATTCTAGACATGATGATCAATACAGCTCAAGGCTGTCTTGTAAAACTAACACTGGACAAACATATCGGGATTAAATTCTACGTTGACGATGATTCGAAGAAACACTATTCGTTAAACGATCTTTCATCTTGGAGAAATTATTCTTTCATTTCCACAGAAAAAACACTACTAAAAATTTCAGCAAAATTTCAGAAGCTTGATGCATATCCACGAGACACAACACCTTGATGTCTATTGTGTCAACCGTCTTATCGTGATAACCGCGAAATCAGAGTTCATTGATTATTAAAACGATGGATGACAGTGAGAAACAACGGCGCCTTAATTCTGACACTATCATGTTACAATGGCGATTGGGAAACGAACAATTTGATATCTACCTTGATAAAGATTTCCATGAGCTCACATACTAAAGCCAGCCTTCAATAAACAGTTTGCTTATCTTCTTTACAGAAATGACATTACAACTAAACTTAACTCCAGTTGCCTTAACAAAGAAATGTCTTGTGCATGCCTCCAATGGGTATATCACAACAACACAATCTTGCCACATAAACGCCGTTTGCAGTTGTCAAATCACACAGTAAATAATTTGAGATTAAGGAAAGTGCCATCAAAAAGCATGATAGCAAGCCTGATCCTAGCTAGATATTGATATCGTTGCATCCTTATCATCCCACATGTGACAATACTGGCATCACACCGTGCCGACTCTTGAGAATTTTTAAATTGTGAAAAGTCACTTGCATCCAGCATAGACACATTTAGAATTGGACCGCAATGGAAAGACATGTGATTGGTGCCCGTCGGAGTTATTAACAATCCCCCTCCCCCCAAGATAATCCAGCTTATCCAAGCACGATAACAATGTTTACTCTTGAACCCCCCGAAATGCAAGATGCGGGAAGAAAATATTTTCATCACAGGGGGAGATTAACAGCATTCCCCTCGGAGGAGCCCGTACCACAGTGTCCTGATAAGAACATCCTCGAATGTTTGGTTTATTCAAGTAAGCCAATAATTCGGCTGATAATTCCTGCCGGCTCATAAATGCCGATAAGATTTTTATGTGACAAAATTCTCTCGAGGTTGGATAAAATTTTCCAGAGATCCGCTTCCGAGTGACACAATAATTTTTCTTGCGGAGGGATAACCACAATTGTCTTATCGGACCAAACAGCTGCTCCATCGTGCATAAAATTCTGCAAGAGAACCCGCTTATCGCAATTTCGAATTCTTCCATCAAGGGGGTTCTCGAGAATTGTGTCCCAAGAAAAAAAAACATATCGCGCATTTGTGACAAGGCACTCTTACACAATCACAGATTTTTCGCACCGGATCAGCCACTATGTTAAGTAATCAGAACATGATAGTAACTTGCAGTTGCGTCCATTGATATCCCGTATCCCTTGATAACCACAGCTTGAGCTACATATGTGAACTTTGCTTTTTATTCGCAGGGAGGAGGTTGCATCACCAGTATGTAGCCTTTCCTTGGTCTCGGTTGGAGTGTGGCTCCGACATACGGAGTTTTAGCGTGGCTTTTTAATCACTTCCGGTGTCCCTGCTTGTTTCTTTGAAATTAAATTATAATATTTTTCGACAATACCAATATAGTTAGTGATATGCTAACATCAGCCGCAATGAGATAAGCCCATGTTTAAATTTTAATTGTTTCTTGAGAAGAGAATAAAATTATATTTAAAGGGCATGCTTTTCACTTTTATTCAGAGGGAAAGTTTCGTTCAAATTCTGTTGTTTATTTGCACTAGATAAAACAGATAATCAACTACTACCACAAACATACACACACCCAACTCCATATCTTATTACAATATTTCAATAAAATTCGCTGATTATTGATAATACTTGTAACTGAGTCCACAATATAATAAAAAAAGTAAAATGGATATTACAAAAGACGAAAAAGAAATTAAGACATCCGTCGATGTCGACTCCCAAGACGATGGGGTTGTTCAGGAGAAAATCCTAGAGCCATCAACCTCGATCCGCTCCCATAGTTTAGATGACAGTTTCTATACTGATGACCAATTATGCGAGTTCATGAGAATACTGGGTTATACAGATGTCGATTTAAGCAACATTCCAGTTGATATCACATACATTCTTTCTAATGTTCCTCTAATTACATACAGTGAGGCTATGCAGGTATTAAAGGATTCAATCGCCTTCTATGAGAATGATGAAAACTTGTCGGTTATACAATATGACGAATGGGTTCGTCTAGTAGGCTTGGAGCCAGAAAAAGTCAGCGAGACTGATGAATTTTTGACCAAGGCTTTAGCTGCTACCGTTAAATTCCACTCCCCATATGCTGAGGTCAGAGCTGTTGTCCTACCTACAGATGACCCAAGCATTCCAGTCGAGACCTTTAGAGCTTACTTCTTAGCCTTAATTCTTGCAATTGTTGGCTCAGGTTTCAATGAATTTTTCTCACACAGAGTGGTGACAATTAGTATCAACACATCGGTTGCTCAAGTTGTCTTTTACATCCTTGGTCCGCTATGGGCTAGATATATTCCATGCTGGGGTTTCCACTACAAAGGTAAGAAGTACGGTATTAACATTCCTACTCCATGGACAAAGAAGGAACAAATGTTTTCAACCTTATTATTCGGTATCTGTATGGGTACATTTTACACACATTACAATATCCTGGTTCAAAAAATGTACTACCACGAAAGTGTTTCTTTCGGCTACCAATTCTTACTATCTGTTTCCATTCAATTCATCGGTTTTGGATTCGCTGGTATTCTAAGACGTTTCGTTGTCTACCCAACTCGTGCAATCTGGCCAACAAGTCTTCCAACACTTGCCTTAAACAATGCTTTACTGGACGAAGAAAAGAGTCAATCGTGGCGCCACATGACCAGATACAAGGTTTTCTTAATCAGTTTCGTGGTTATTTTCTTCTACAATTGGTTCCCATCATATATAATCCAGATTCTAAACACATTTAACTGGATGACATGGATTGCTCCAAACAATGTCAATTTGGCCAACATCACTGGTGGTGTTAGCGGAATTGGGTTTAATCCTATCACAACATTTGATTGGAATGTCATCACCTATGTCCAACCAATGGTTGTTCCATTCTTCTCCCAATTTACACAATATCTAGGTTCAGTGTTAGCTGCTCTTATTGTCATTGCCATCTACTACACCAACTACTACAACACCCAATATTTACCAATGTTCTCAAATCAACTTTACACCAACAAAGCAAAGCCATACCAGGTTACAGCAATTTTAGGACCAAACAATAAATTAGACAAGAAAAAGTATCAAGCATACTCACCACCATATTACTCAGCTGGTAATTTAGTCTCGTACGGTTCCTTTATTGCATTCTATCCAATGTTGATCGGGTACACCTTTATCACATACTCAACTATCTTAATCGATGCTTGTAAGAGATGGATTTCATCTATCTTAGCATTAAGAAAGAAAGACACCTGGGTTAACTTTCTCACTCAAGACACATCCGATCTTGATGATTTTGATGATCCACATTCAGTCATGATGAAGTCGTACAAAGAAGTCCCAGATTGGTGGTATTTTGCAGTCTTGATCATTTCCTTGGTTATTGGTATTATTGTTGTCGAATGTTACACTACCAATACACCAGTATGGAGTTTGTTCATGTCCTTAGGATTTAATTTTGTTTTCTTGATTCCATTGACTATTCTTCAATCAACTGCTGGTTTCTCTGCAGGTTTGAATTTATTGATTGAAATGATTGTTGGTTATGCTCTACCTGGTAACCCATTAGCTCTAATGATCATCAAGGCTTTCGGTTACAACATCGATGGTCAAGCAGACAATTATGTTTCCAATTTGAAGCTAGCCCATTACAGTAAGATTCCACCAAGAGCATTGTTCAAAGGTCAAATTTTCATGGTTTTGATTCAAGTTTTGGTCTGTCTAGGTGTTTTGAATTGGTCTATGTCCAACATTAAGGGCTTCTGTACTCCTCACCAAACTGCTAAATTCACCTGTCCAGATGCCGTTACTTACTACAATGCCTCTATTGTTTGGGGTGCCATTGGTCCAAAGAGAATTTTCAACCACATTTACCCAATTCTAAAATGGTGTTGGTTGATTGGTGCCTGTATTGGTTTATTCTTTGGTGCTTGGAAGCGTTGGGGCAAGTTCTACCCAAGAAACTTTAACCCAGTACTATTCGTCGGTGGTATGGTCAACCTAGGTCCACCATATGGATTAATGTACTTCACTCCAGGTTTCATTTTCAGTTACTTCACACAATACTACTGGAAGAGACGTAACTTAAAGCAATGGGAAAAATTCAACTATGTTATCTCTGGTGGTTTGACTGCAGGTATAGTCGTGTCTGGTGTTGTGGTCTTCTTCGCTGTTCAGTATAAAGACACCACGCTAAGTTGGTGGGGAAATGATGTCCCATTCTCCGGAGCAGATGGAACTGGCTATCCTATGAAGAATGTTACCAAAGATACACCAAATGGATACTTTGGGGTTGCTCCAGGTCACTATCCATAATGAATAAAGGCATATATAGCCTTTTGTTTAACGTTTTTATATAATTTATTATTTTCAATTCATATACATATTAATAAGATTCAATTTTTTTTGATCATGAACATTTTCTTATCGTAATCGTTTATTAATAGTGTGTACTGAGGAATGTTCGTTAAAGAAAATATAGCTAAATAGAATTGTTAAACTGAAACTTTTTCTCAGTTCAAATGTGTTCGATGGTTTACTTAGTAAGGCTAGTAACCTTTAAATATAAAATAGAAGTAGAGATAAAATCATTAATTAAGCATATGTATTATACTTGAGTATGTAGATGGCCTGGTTCATTAAAGATCTTTTTTCTTCACTTAAACTCTTTATCGAAATCAACTAAAGTAAATCTATATCTCACATCACCCTTTTCCATTCTTTCGAAAGCTTCATTAACACCCTTTTCGCAGATTGGAATCTTTTCGACCCAAATTTTAATGTTTTTCTTAGCGACTAAATCTAGCAACACTTTTATTTCTGCAGGGGAACCAATACCACTATTACCGATAGTAACACCCAATAATCCCAATGGTTGCAAGTTTAGGACTTCTCCTTTTTCTGGTGCTGCAATTGAGATGATCTTGCCACCAATTCTCATGACTTTTGCGAACTTATCAAAGTTGACGTCACTTAAAGATGACGCACAAACAACAATTAAATCTAAGGTATTGAATAGTTTATCTTCCCATCCTTCGTCTTCTAGAGTTGCAATATAGTGGTCAGCACCCAATTTCAAAGAATCTTCTTTCTTGGAAGCTCTACGAGAGAAAGCATATACCTCTGCACCCATGGCTTTTGCAAATAATATACCCATGTGGCCGATACCACCAATACCAACAATACCAACCTTCTTGCCAGGACCACAGCCATTTCTTAATAAAGGGGAAAAGACAGTGATACCACCACATAATAATGGAGCAGCTAAATGAGTTGGGATTTCTTCTGGAATGGGAACTGCGAAATGTTCATGTACTCTGACGTAATTGGCATAACCACCCTGGGAAATGTACCCATTTGGATATGGCCTGTTGTAAGTACCAACCATCTTTGGACAGTAGTTTTCATTGCCTTCTTTACAACGTTCACATTCAAGGCAAGAACAGGCTTGAGCACCCATACCAACACGGTCTCCTATCTTGAAACCAGAATTACATTCCGGTCCGACCTTCACAACACGTCCGATGATCTCGTGACCTACAACCAACTTGTCTCTTGGTGTACTCCAATGTGATGCTGCCATGTGGACGTCTGAACCACAGACACCGCATGCTTCAATCTTAATATCGATATCATGTGGTTCTAATGGCTTAGGTTCGTAGGTAACCTTTTCTGGGTGTTTCCAATCCTTTGGATCAGTGATACCTATACCTTCAAATACTTCTGGATAAGTTGCCATTACTTGTTGTTTCTAGCTGTTTCTAGCTGTTGCTATTTTGTTCGATTCCTTTTATACACTTTCGATATACCGATTGCACAATGAGTTACACAGTTATATATATATTTCAAGATTGAAAATTTATAAACCTATGTATTAAAAATAGGAGTACTGCCTGAAATTTTTTTCATTATACCGCTTCGGAAAGTTGCTCCTGGTTATGGGACTCTAAGGGGCCAAGCGCAGTATCGAGATTATATATTCTGAATGCGGGAAAATGCGGGGGTGGAATTCTTCCGAGATCTGCAAACTTTTGCTTCGAGAAGAAAACAGTTGGAGGTTCCTTGGCGAGTAGACGGGCACAGCATGGATCAGACAGGCAGACGCTTTGTATGGTGCGGAGACATTGGGGATAGATAGTGGCCTCCATTACGATATGATAACATTCCTAAGGTTGGAATACCGTGCACTTGGTTCCGCATCCCCCACCACCCGGCGTTTTGATTATAATTCTATCTCCAATTTCTGCTTCTATTGAGTTTTTACCGGTAATGTTTATTATAGTCCCTTTGCTGTCCCTCACCCAGAGGTTCTCTCCACGCTGACCGTTTTTACCTCCTTGTATGCCATTTGGTGCCAGTGTACGCCTTTCAGAAAGAATGGATGCCGTTACGGCTTTTCTGAATTCAATATCTCGTATGACCCCAGACCCGCCAATATACTTGCCGTTACCACCGGACCCGCTTCTAATACGGAATTCTCGAAGTATGACTGGATATCTCCTCTCAAAGATTTCAGCATCCGTCATCCGTGTATTTGTCATATTTGTATGCACAGCACTGGCGCCATTCCAGCCTTTGCCTCTCCACGAATCGCACCCGGCACCCGCACCACCACAGATTGTTTCATAGTACCCGAAACCTTCAAAAGTCTCATCTGATCCTTCGACCTTTCCTCCGCTGGTACCAAATGTAAAGTTATTGCAATCTCCTTGAGAATCTGCCATAATATTTAATGTCTTTAAGATAACATCAGTTACACGCTGTGATGTCAAGACATTCCCACCAACAACTGCTGCACCAGATGTAGGACTTAGTATGGATCCTTCTGGAATAATTATCGTAATAGGGTCTAAACAACCTTGATTCAACGGTATTTCCTCACCAACCAAGCAACGCAAACAATACAGAATAGCAGAATGGGTAATCGCCTTTGGTGCGTTTGTATTGCCGTATATCTGAGAAGTCGTGCCTGTGAAATCAAAAATATATTCTTCCTTAACAATATCCAACTTTACTGACAATTCAATCTTGGACCCATCATCCATATAGTCGACTCCATGAAACTCAGATGTTTCAAAATGTTCCACCAAATTTTGCAGCATCTGCCTAATTGTTTGGGATGCAATCAATTGAATGGCTTGCATATACTTTAGTATTATTGGATAGGTATACTCTGCCACTAATAATTTGATCAGTTGAATCCCTTTATTGTTAGCAGCAACTTGAGCCTTTAAGTCACTAATATTATCTGATATCCGTCTGGCACCCGAGCATCCTGGGTATTTAGAAGGTTGAGTAACAAATAGATCGTAGACTAAATCTTCTTGGAATTTCCCATCCTTCAACAGGAACTCTGAATAAATAGCGGCTCCTTCTTCAAACAGTTCCTTAGAATTAGGTGGAACTGACCCCGGAAGAATACCACCAATATCTGCATGGTGTGCTCTTGAGGCAACAAAAAATAAGATTTCACCATCAGACGAAAAAGAAGGTGTAATCACAGTAATATCCGGCAAATGAGTGCCTCCAATATCGGGGTGGTTCGTTATAATAACATCTCCAGGTTTCAACTTCCCTCTCCATAGTTTGGCTTGGGCGGCAATACAATACGACATTGAACCCAAATGAACAGGCACATGAGGCGCATTTGCAACTAGTTTACCATCAGGGTCAAACAATGCACAAGAGAAGTCCAGCCTTTCTTTGACATTTGTAGATACCGATGTCTTTCTCAGTTGAGTTCCCATCTGTTCAGCAATGTCCATGAACCGGTGGCTGAATATTGACAATAAAACAGGATCAATATCTCCGGCCTTTTGACTTTCCGTTGATACAGACTTCTTCAATATTTCAATGTAAATGTGCGATTTTAATACTATTGCTTTTGAGTGAGGAGGAATAATATTAGTTTGAGTACCATCAAGTAATATCACAGGTCCATTGATGATTGTACCTACTGCCATATCATCAATTTTGAAAACTGGTGTATCCACAAACATGTCCTTGAAAAATACTTTCTGGAATAGATACGCATCATTTGTGATATCAATCTCGGTAAATCTCTCTATTTTCGACAGCTGATCGTCAACAGATTCTTCTTCTCTAATATTAGATTTACCGATAGACCTCAGCCTAATGTCATCTACGATGATCCTCTTGTTCTCAAAGAAAAACCCAAATTCTCGTTCGTGGCTTTCAGCAAACCATTCTTCGAAATCCCACTTGTTATTTTTCTGAATAATGTTTAAAGACGTTTCAGTCCCTTCATACCTCAGATTCAAGTACACCTCAGTTATGATATTTCCCAACTCAAAATTTTGCTTTACAAGTTCATTGGTTGATTTATCTTTTAATTGCCTTATTCTCAATTTGATATTATCTAATACTCCAGATTCACCCAAAACAAACGAACACGGCTCTTGGACTTCATCGACGACATCTGCTAAGAATATTCCATAAGCTGAAAGAATGGATGAATAACGATGTACCAAAACAGTATCGATATATAGGGATTGAGCTACTGCAACAGCATGCTGACCACCGGCTCCTCCAAATGAAACTAAACGATGATTTGATACAGCATAACCCTTCGCTTCAGTAATTGCACGAATTGGTCTTGCCATACCTTCATTTGCTACATTAATAAAACCATATGCAACTTCTTCTGGGGAAAGGTCTGAGCTTAGATCATTATTAATTTTTCTTGTCAATTCAATAAACTTCTTTGTAGTTAGTTCCAGATCTAAAGGTTGGTCTTCGTTTGGACCAAAAATATTAGGGAAGAATAGTGGAACCAAACGGCCTAAGAAGAGATTTGCGTCTGTGATAGTCAATGGCCCTCCTTTTCTATATGCTGCAGGCCCTGGATCAGCAGCTGCTGAATTGGGTCCCACTTTGAATAGTCCATTTTCCCATGATAAAATCGAGCTGCCACCTGCAGCCACAGTATGTATATCTAGTTGTGGTGATTGAATAATAATACCAGCTGTAGTTGTCTCAAAGACATGTTCTAATTTTCCGTTACCAAATCTACTAATATCAGTAGACGTCCCGCCCATGTCAAACCCTATCAATGGTATGTTATTTTTACTATCGAAACATGTTCTTGAATAGCCTACCACCCCACCAGCAGGTCCAGATAAGATTGACTTGAGGCCAGAGAACCGTTCTCCTTCTACAAGTCCACCATCAGATTGCATGAATTGAATACTAGTATTCTCCGAATTGACTAAGCCACGAGAAATGCTATCCAAATATTTCTTAATAACAGGTGTCAGGTATGCATCTGCTACTGCACTGTGCACTCTTGGTAAAAACTTGATCATTGGGGATATTTCAGAAGATAATGAGACATGTGAGAATCCAATCTCTTCAGCAATCTTTCCAACAATAAGTTCGTGTTCGGGATATGTATAGGAATGTAGAAAACTAACCGCAACCGATCTGATTCCCGACTTATAGATTGAATCTAGACATTCTCTGATTTCGATCTCATTTGGAATCTTTAAAACCCTTACAATTTCCCCACTTTTCCCTAGGAAGGTGTTTTCATTCTTGTTTACACTTGATTTCTTAAACGGGGACTGTTCTGAGAAATCTTCAAGAGTTACTCTCTCGTCAATCTCAACTACCATATCATAAAGAGGTTCCGGCTTTTGTATATTTAATTCGAATATCTTTGGTCTTGTCTGGTTTCCGATAATTAAAGAGTCTCCAAACCCCTTTGTTGTAATAAAGGCACATGGTTCGCCATTTCTTTCGAGAGCGCAATTTGTTGCCAGGGTTGTTCCCATTCTAATGCTAGAAACATTGGATATATCCAATGGAGTTCCTCGATGAATTTTTTTGTTTTCAAAGACTTCTAGTACTCTTCTAATACCTTCAAGTGGAGCATCACTGTAATTCTTTGGGTCTACCGATAAGAGTTTCAATACCAGATCATCTTCTGGTTTTCCTGTGCCTCTATTTCCGATTACATCCGTAAAGGTGCCACCACGGTCGATGGCTATTCTAAATTTGCCTGAATCAATTGTAGTTGGAACAGACATTGATAATGTGGAAAATTTGACGGTTATATGCTGGTGAGACTAAACTGTAATTTGTTGTTCTTGCTGTTCTGACTACCTATATTGTATTCCCTAATTTGTTCTATGAAAGAGTTTGTTTCAAAATTGATAAATTTATTTAAATGTGATATGTAGTATATCTAAATGTTGTAATATCTACCATCAGGAGACACAATTATAGATATGACATGCATTCTTGCGAGTGTATTGTATTTGGGTATCCCTTGATGTATTATACTTGAATCATCCAAAACCCGGTCAGACATGAGAATATTATCGAATCAGACAAAAAACAAATATAAACAAGCGGTAGTAATTCTGATACTCGTTAAATTTACTATAATACATAGAAATATACACAGAGTATGCATCTGGTCATTAAATGCACGGCTTCACACTCAACCTTTCATATAAGCATCCAACTCGGAGTCTAAATCTTCAGCAGTCTTGTGTTCATCCCTGGGGTTTCTCTCTGAGCGTTTTTTGTTTATTCTACCTTTTGGTCTTGTATCAGCTCTGTTATAGTGACTACCATATGAGCTGGTCTGTCTTGGATCTTCAAGGTTTCTTGCATTGCTATTATCATACTGGTCACTGGCTCTTTTCCTTGGCTGTTGTTCAAAAATTTCTACCTTAACATTAGCACTATTAATTTCAAAATTGTTGTACTTATCTACAAATTGTTGCATTTTTTCTAAATCTGACAATTCGAATATACATGTTCTATCTTCCTTGGTATCAAAGAACTTAATAAAAGCTGGAGTTTCCACTTCATTAATCATATCTTCGATAGTAAAGTCAGACACATCTAAAGGTATGTTTTGGATTCTAACTCTTTTCTTAGGTGGATCCCGTGGCTTCATTCTGTCTAAGTGAGAAACTAGCGTGTTTCTTAAATCTCTACGACGATAACTCTAACATAATGGGACAAAAATTTCAGTCAAAATATTGCTCTTGATTGTTAATAAAAAAGGAATTCAATATATAGGTATTATCAAAAAAAAGGTATAACCCTATCAACTTACTGTGACATTATGTCTTGAAGATCTTTCCTGCAGGTAATAAAAGAAAGTGTTAGTATATAGCCTCTAGTCCATGTTGTTGTTGGGCAATGTGTATCTGGAAAGTTCCAGCCGGGCAAAAAATTAAATTCCATACATCTTTATGAGAAACATCTGACAATTCACGATCCATTGTATATTAATATGCTTAGTGTCGTTCTTATTGTGAATTATATCCATATGAATGCTCTTCAACAATACGTTGTTTAGTATTCAAATTTTTGAAACAGGTTTTGGTTTCTAAATCAACGTCTTTTTCTTTTCGTTGTTCGTAACGAAAACCGAGAACAGAGCCCCAGCAAAAAATGCTGGAAGTTTCTTCAGAGAATGATAGAGTTTGGGATATACAGTTACTACATTCCAAGTGGCATAGTAATGTAACTGAAGTAGATATGTTCGTATATAATAAGTGTTCAATGTATTGCTTCAAAAATTAAAAATCACTTCATATCTTTATAATTTTCTCAACACTTCGAAACTTCTACAAGTATTGTCAAAACATAAAATTATACAAACATATATATTAATCTAAATCATCAAAGATGTTCTTAAATCTGATATTTTCAGAGCCAAACTTTTGTTGTACTTGACGTAACCAAGTGATTGATTTAGCAAATTGTTTCAAAGTTGGCTCCAATGTGGCCAAATTGCCGTAGGCTACCACTAATCTGTATGCTGCTTCCTCAGAATCTTGATATTCTTCAAGCACACCAAACTTATTATTAATCGCTTCAGCAATAATTGGTACAATATCTAACTTAGTTTGTGGATTTAATACAACCAACACTGAGTAGTTAAAGAGCAATGTGGCCACAGACACTGCAAGGGTTTGGGCTTGACGCTGTGTAGCATCAGGGAATATTGTATCGATTGTTTCAAAAACGGAGTTATAAACCTTTTCAGATTCCAATAATTGAATGCCCCATTTCTTATTTTGGAAGGCATTAGCCAATATTCTCACCGTCAGCATTGTAATTACAATGTTTTTACTGCTTAAACCTTCGTCAATAAATTCTGCGATGCTGTCTGCCTCAGGTAAATCATGCACAATCAATCTTAAAATATCATACGCTGGTGTTTTATTCTTCCAAGTTGATCTGATAGTTGTTGCATAATTGTATAACCTTTCAGAATTTTCTTCAAGATCGTGCAATGAGGATCCGATAACTGCAATATCTTCATCATCAAAAGTTTTTTCATCCTGGTTTAACTTCACAATACCTGTAAAAATTGAATCAGCGTTGAAATTTTTGATAGAAAGGTACTGCTTAACAGGGAGCACATTCATTTCTTGCGAGGTGACCGAAGGAGTTGCTGGTTGTGGTTGCGACTGTGGCTGCTGTTCTGATTGAGATGGCTGATCTAAAGAAATCCCGCTTGTGTTTGTAATTATGAAGTTTACGATTTGATCTTTGTATGAAGGAGGTAATTCATTACGGGCAATAAATTTGTCAGCTACTAGGTATGGATTATCACTTGTGTTAATCGGTAACTTTAATGGAGGTTTACCTTCCTCGATATCAACATCAAAGACGTAGTCGTAACTTTTGCCCTCATACTCAACCTTTTTGTCGCTGCTTGTACCCGTAGAACCTACGACTGTCCCAACTTTAGACCATGCTCCAGAGGAAAATTGGTGGGCCTCTAATTCACCATTTGGTGCTTTAACGACAACAACTTGGCCTTCCTTGTTCCCTGGAGATTTTAGAGTGTCATACGGAGAAAGTTTTGATTCGTCAAACTCCATTGTTTGTGAGCTCAAGGTTGTGCTCTGCACTTGCTCATTAAACTCATCAAGTTCATTCTTTGGGGCGACTCTAGGTTTCTCCCTGGAAAAAACTCTAATTGTATTATCACTACAACCTGCAGCAATATCACCATTTGGTAAAATATCTAGGCACCAGATTGAAATTGCTGGCAATCTGATAACTTGCTTAATCTCACCCGTATTGGCATCCCAAATTCTTAAGGATCTGTCTTCACCACAGCTGACTAATTCAGAGGTCATGCTGTTATATTTTAGATAATAGGCGAAACTTTCGTGACCTTCTAATGTCTTCAAAATAGTTCCGTCATTGAGGTTCGATATTTTAATTAACCCGTCATTCGAACAGGTCGCAACGATAGTCTTGTCGTTACTGGTACTAATAAATTCAATATGCCTAATAACATCACTATGGATACCTTTCAAAACCTTTACGGGCTTGTTTTCATCCCAAATTCTGATCGTCTGATCAGCAGACACCGTGACAAACTTATTTCCATCATTGGGAAAGAACTTTACATCCCAGACAGAGGCTTCATTACCCACCAAATCATACTTTTCTTTACCTTGCGACCAAACCTTTGCAGTTTTATCCCATGAACCACTTATGATTTCTGTTGTGTTGTCATTGAATGCTAATGAGCAAACATTAGCTTTATGACCAACTAAGGTATATAGTGGGTCATCTGCTGGACTAGAATAGAGCGAGCATCCGTAAACCAAGGAGTCCTTGCCACCAAAATACACAATACTGTTAATTGAATCATAAGTAACACAGTTGAGAAATTGCTCTGCACGGTGCAGAATAACGTTGTCCCACTTCGAACCCACAGATTCTTTTGTCCATAGACGAACAGAACCGTCTCTCGAGACACTGGCCAATTGTGTTTCATTTATGGTGACCAGGTCCTTTACATCTTGAGTGTGCCCCTTTAACGTGGAGCTTAATTGATAACTCATTATAACTTGTTATTAGTGAAATATATATTTAATCAGATAGATCAGGACTGAGAATACAATATTGTATAGCTATACTGGGTGAATGTCCTGTGTACAATTTAAAAATGTGGTATGTTGTTAATAACCTGTCTCTCACAACGCATCTTACATTTATGATGGACACCTTTTTCTACTGTTCTTTTTTCAATAAAAAAAACCTTAAAAGACTTGATTAATTAGCAAGAGAACAAATGCTATAGAATGACAGAATTGAAACAGGCTCGGAGTAAGATGTATGATTAAACAGTAAATGATGCCCAATTATTCGGTGGTATATCTACATTAATACTCGAAGGGATGTCAGGCCAAGTTTTAGGAATAGCGTTCAAGATCGTGAAAACTACACCGCAAAATAGCTATTCTTGTTCGACCTTTTAGGTGTCAAAAGTTTCCAATAGCAGAACTGAATCGACGTTCTCGAAGAAGTTTATGAGGCCGGTACAATCAAGCAACCCTACAAGAACATGATTGACTCGCCAAACAACATCGCTTGTCCCAGTAACATCATTTTTTTGACACAAGTCTTGCTCATCGTCGAGAAATACCTTCATATAATCCAGTACACTTCCGTAACACTCTACCTTATATATCTTAAACGCTTCCACCCTGTAGATCAGTAATTCCCAAAAACCTGTTGCCGTAACAACTTTACTCCTATTTCCATTATCTAGTCGACGGAGAACGAAGACGTGAGAATTATACGAGAACGAAAAACAGGAAGAACAACAACCAAATCTGAAAAAAAAATATAGCAACAGGGAAAACACAAAACATCTACATATTTGTCAGCAGTTGTAGCATTTTAACTGGATCTTGCAAGTCAGTAGTATTCAAGACCAACTATCCATGTCCTGCCCATTATTATTTGCCCAATCAAAGGACGGGCTGTTCTTTAAGCCCGCCAACTCGCCATCATCTGCGTCATTAGATGAAAAAGCAACCGATAACGTTATTCAAGTCTCGAACCATGATCAAACAGTCAAGACTGTGACCAACGAGGAATTCCAACTGCAAGGGCATGTTACTAAGATTGCTGCTCTTATGGGTTTTATTAGATTAAAATTGAACAAGTACGCGATCATTGCAAACACCGTCGAGGAGACCGGTAAACTGAATGGTCATGCCATTTTCAAGGTCATCCAACACTCGATTGTTTCTGTCAACGATAACAACAAGGTCCTAGATTCAGAGGAAGCTGAATACTTGAAGTTGCTGGAAATGCAATTGAAGAATGCCACACTTTTCTTCTCATACACCTATGATTTGACCAACTCTATGCAAAGAAACGAGCCATTACAGAATTTCAAGCAATTTGACTGGAGAAAGTGTGACACAAGATTCTTTTGGAACCATTATTTGACAGCAGAACTAAGAGATCTTGCTACCTCGACAAACGACAGCCGTATTAACAAATTCATCCAGCCAGTTATCTATGGTTATGCAAAGGTTACCGAGACTATTTTGAATTCCACACCAATTTCCATCGGTCTAATTACAAGAAGAAGTATATTCAGAGCAGGAACAAGATACTTCCGTCGTGGTGTCGATAGCGATGGTAACGTCGGTAACTTTAATGAAACTGAACAAATTTTGATTACCTGGGATACAAACACTAAGGATAACAACCATCTCTTCTCATTTTTACAAACAAGAGGTTCTGTTCCAGTATACTGGGCTGAAATCAACAACTTGAAGTATAAGCCAAGTCTAGTCCTGGGAGAAGACTCCTTTGCTGCAACAAAGAAGCATTTCGACACTCAGAAAGAGCTATATGGTGATAACTACCTTGTCAATTTGGTCAACCAAAAGGGTTACGAGCTGCCAGTTAAACAAGCCTATGAAAATATCGTTAAGGAGCTAAGTGATCCAAAATTACACTACAACTATTTTGATTTCCATCATGAATGCCGTAAGATGCAATGGCACAGAGTTAACTTGCTGATTGAACAGTTGACAGAAATGGGTCTTGCTAACTCTGATTTCTTTCACAAGGTGTTTTCTGCAAATGGCCAAACAGTTAAACTTGTATCAGATCAAAAGAGTGTTGTCAGAACCAATTGTATGGATTGTTTGGATAGAACTAACGTTGTTCAATCAGTCTTGGCTCAATGGGTTCTGCAAAAAGAATTTGAAACTTCATCCACTCTTAAGGACACTGAATCCTGGGAAACCGACAGAAGCCTCTTATCTATATTCCAAAATCTATGGGCTGATAATGCAGATGCTGTCAGTTTTGCTTACTCTGGTACCGGTGCATTAAAGACCGATTTCACAAGAACTGGTAAACGTACAAGAGTTGGTGCATTCAACGATTTCATCAACTCAGCATCTCGTTACTACCAAAACAACTTAACTGACGGTCCAAGACAAGACTCATACGACTTGTTTTTGGGTAATTTCCAACCATACTTATCTTCAGTCAAGTCCCCATTCCCAGATAGAAGACCAAGTTACATCCAAAGCATCCCAACAATTATGTATGCTGCATTTACTGTGTTTGGTGCTACAATTTTCTTCCCTAAATATCATTTCACAAGCTTCAAAAATTTGATGTTCTTCCTAGTTTCGACATTAATATTGGCTGCTACTGGTAGATACACCATCAAAAACGGTATCCAATTTGTTAATTGGCCTAAACTAGTCGATGTTGGCTTCTTGGTAGCTCATCAGACCCAAGATAAGGAAAGACAGTTCAAGGGTTTGAAATACGTACCAAGTCCAAAATTCTCTAAGCCAAACAACTTGAAAAAGAGCGATTGATCAATTATGCCTTGGGGTTATGATTTTTTTTATTAACTTTACTGTAAAACATTACTATTTAACGTTCATTTAATATCTTTGACCTGCTTATTACTGTTGCAGGTAGCAAAGAAAAGTAAATATATGAAAATTAAAACAATATATATACACATACATTTTATATATGATGGAACATACCTGCAAGTAAAAAATGTTTTTATTTGTTGTGTAATCTATTCTGTTGAACTTATTTACATAAATCATGAATGAACTGGTCGACATTGCTTGATCTCATCAAGGCCTCACCGACTAAGAATCCATGCACACCTTGTTTTTTGTAATCTTCAGCGTCTTCTGCGGAAAGAATACCAGAGAGTGCAATTAGCAATGTTCCCTTCGGTGTCGAGTCAACCAAGTTGCTTGTGGTATTCAAATCAACACTAAACGAATGCAAGTCTCTGTTATTAACACCAATCACTTTAGCTCCTATTTCGATCGCACGGTCCAGCTCTTCTTTTGAATTAACCTCCACCAGTGGTTCAAAGCCCATAGTTTTAGTACAGTAGTCATACAAGTCCCTTAGCTCGTCTTGCTTTAACATTTTGACAATTAGAAGAACAGAGTCTGCGCCCGCCAATCTTGCTTCCAATATCTGATACTTGCTGAAGATGAACTCTTTTCTTAGTACACAAGGTCTTTCAGCTTCGTTAGACTTGAACTGCAAGTCAAGGATCTTTCTCACATTAATCAAATCTTGCAGTTGCCCCTTAAACCAATGTGGTTCGGTTAGCACAGAGATTGCAGAAGCTCCAGCCTTGGCATATTTCAAAGCTTGTTCAGCTGCAATTGCATTTGGATCGATATTTCCCTTCGAAGGAGATGCACGTTTTAGTTCAGCTAGAACTACTGCTCGCTCGTTATTATTAAGAAGCGACAGCCTCTTGTAAAAATCTTGAACATTTGGTGCTAGGCCCAAACTGAAGCTTGCTTCCAGATCTTTCATGGTGAAACCAGGGATCTTCTGTTGTTCAAAGATATCTTTCTTTCTTTGGTCATATATACGATCTAAAATGGACTCACCTTTCTTTGAGCTTGTTGATTTATTAGTGTTTGCGTCGTTCTCCTCCCAAGTACCGCCAGATACATTCAGCATATTTCTAATCATCAAATGGCCTTCTTCGGTCAGGATTGATTCGGGGTGGAACTGGACACCTTCCACAGTGTATTTCTTGTGTCTGATACCCATGATAATACCATTCTTAGTTCTTGCAGAGACTTCTAGACACTCTGGTAGAGAAGTTTCGGTACCTGCCAGAGAATGATATCTGGTCACCGCAACATCCTGAGGAACATTCTTGAAGAAGCCCTTGTTGTCATGTGTAATGACAGAAGTCTTACCGTGCACGATCTCTCCCGCATATGAAACATCACCGCCAAATACTTCAAACATGCATTGTTGACCCATGCACACACCAAATACAGGAATCTTGCCTGAGAAGTAGCGGATGCAGTCTCTGGAAATACCAGAATCAGTTTTTGGATGGCCAGGTCCAGGCGAGATCACAATGATATCTGGACTTAATGCTGCGACCTCATCAACAGTGATCTTGTCATTACGGAAAACCTGCACGTTGGCACCTTCTTGGCATATGTACTCGTAGACGTTCCATGTGAACGAATCGTAGTTATCGATCAGCACAACATTCTTCGCTGTGGATGTAGTAATAGCAGAGGACATTATTAGACAGTGGGAAATTAGTACTCTATATAGGTTTATCTATCGTCTGCTGTTGTTTCAGAGTCCCTATTCCCTCTGTACCATCTACGAATTTTTCACTCTTATATAATACAAACCCCTCTATAGAAATCCACGGCTTAGAAGGTTTTTTGCTCTAATTCGTTGAGGGAAAATGAGTCAAAGGCTGAATCAGTGAAAAGATAAAAGCACAGCAAGCACCAGACAGAGAAGACAAATACAGGTGCACCAGTGTTAGCACAGCAACTAAGGTATGTTAAAGTGCATCTACAACTGCATGGCGGCATTTGCAACATGTGTATATCCATATATTCTTGCATTCACCTCACCATAGACATACATGGAGCATACAATACTTGCATATGCCGTCCGGGACGAGAGGAGTAGTTCCGGACACAGATCCACAGAGAAATGTTCGAAAACAAAAAAAAATAAACAAAACGGAAAGCGAGAGAAAGATCAGCAGCATTTGAAGAGTTGCTTGGCTGATCTGGGGTGCTCAAGAGGGGGTATTGGGTTATTCTGGATTATTAGAAGGAATATCTGCATCAATTAGAGACAACAGAGTGGTCAAAGTTTTCAAATAGAATATATTCAAGCATGTCTGGTATTATTGAAGCATCTTCTGCGCTGAGGAAAAGAAAGCATTTGAAAAGAGGTATTAATTTTACCGTGATGGTTGTTGGGCAGTCAGGATGTGGTAGATCCACGTTTATCAACACACTCTGTGGACAGCAGGTTGTTGATACGTCGACCACGATCCTGCTTCCAACGGACACGTCGACGGAAATTGATCTGCAATTGAGAGAAGAAACCGTCGAGCTGGAGGATGACGAAGGTGTTAAGATCCAACTAAATATTATAGACACTCCTGGGTTTGGCGACTCCTTGGATAACTCTGCGTCCTTTGAAGTGGTCTCGGATTACGTGCGCCACCAGTACGACGAGATTCTGTTGGAAGAAAGCAGAGTTAGGAGAAACCCTAGATTTAAGGATGGTAGGGTTCACTGTTGTCTTTACTTGATCCAACCAACTGGGCACGGCCTAAAGGAGGTGGATGTTGAGTTTATGAAGAGACTAGGTGGTCTGGTCAATATCATTCCTGTTATAAGCAAATCTGATTCCTTGACCCCTAATGAGTTGAAATTAAACAAGAAGCTGATTATGGAAGACATTGACAGATTCCACTTGCCAATTTACAATTTCCCATTCGACGAGGACGACGTGTCTCAAGAAGACTATGACACCAACACATACCTTCGTTCGACCTTGCCATTTTCGATCATTGGGTCGAATGAAGTCTACGATATGGGCAACGACCTGATGATCCGTGGTAGAAAGTATCCCTGGGGAATGCTGGATGTCGAAGACTCCTCGATTTCCGATTTCGTTATCCTAAGAAACGCATTATTGATTTCTCATTTGCATGACTTGAAGGACTACACACATGAAATATTATACGAACGTTACAGAACAGAGGCACTATCTGGCGAAAACGCACCATTGAATGATGGCAATAGCAGCCAAAGTCACACTAATGTCTTGGGAACAGCTACCAGATCGTACCAGGCGTCTCCACAGCTAGCGTCTCCACAAACTAACGGACACAACGCCGGTGTGCTTTCGCCATCCATCCATACAACAGGCAGTGCTGCCACGGATGCTCCGCAAGACACATACCTTGCCCGTGAAGAACAAATAAGGCTTGAAGAAGAAAGATTAAGAGCGTTTGAAGAGAGAGTGCAGCAAGAATTGATATTGAAGAGAAAGGAACTGCAAGACAGGGAAAAGGAACTTAGAGAGATCGAAGACAGATTGGAAAGAGAGGCCCGTGTGAAGGAGGAGCTTGAGGACTAGACAGCAAGATAACTTTTTTTATATCACAAATAAAGCTAGCAAATATATATATGCGTATAGAACATCTGCTGCCTCCGTCAGCAATGGAATAACATACCTAAATAACAGACGCAAGCAAAGGTTATCCGTTCAATATACAGAGCCCTAACAACAATTCGATTTCAACTAACTTACCCGCCCTATTCTGATTTCTGAAAACCAAAGCGCAAAATTTTTCATTCAAGAATCGAAGACGCTCTGATTATATAAGTTCGATGATCGTTATACCATTGATGAGTTGTGTTCTGTTGCTGTATTTAGTTCATGAGTCTACAGACAAGGCTAATGGCCAATGATACCGGCATGCATTGCATAGTGGAACATCCAGGAGGATGTGCATGCATGCATAGGCTTCATTTTCGGCATAGTGCTTCACTAAGTCAGAATTGTGCTTTTCTAATTTATTATTATTATTATTACTACTTTTTGTTTAAATGATGAGTAACCTGATAGGGACAACAGATATTTTAAGTGACGAGGAAAGTCTATTTAGTCCAGTTTTTAGTAGAGCTTCGGACACCACTCTGATTACAACAAACAATAGCAATAATAATAGTAATAGGAATGCACTCGTTCCCGTCCATATGCACTTAGAACAACACCAGTATATGTTCTAGTATGTGTCGTTCTTGTCTATATATCGTGTATATTACTTCATCTTGTGTGTACTATCAGAGTCTGTACATGGTTGTGCGGAATTTCTTAGTCAGTTTTTATTGTGGGTGCGTTAATTTTCAGGGTTGTAACAAGGTGGCAAAAAAATTGAATGAACCAGCATACAAAAATGAAGAGATAGATTGTCAAGGGACTGTATCTCAAATATTGAAAAGTCTACAAGTCTAAATAGTACGAATAAGTGCTGCACTGCAAGAAACGCATATAAGTAATATAGACTAGTACAATAGCCTATTATTTTAGATTAAATAAAGCTATGAGTTCGCAAAATAATAACACTGAGATTGATGAGGGTTTGTACTCCCGACAATTGTATGTCCTTGGTAAGGAAGCCATGTTGAAGATGCAACTATCAAATGTCCTTATCGTCGGTATGAAGGGTTTAGGTGTTGAAATCGCCAAGAATGTCGCCTTAGCAGGTGTTAAATCGTTGACTCTCTACGACCCTGAGCCAGTTACCATTCAGGATTTATCAACACAGTTTTTCTTGACAGAGTTTGACCTTGGCCAGAAGAGAGATGTTGTCTCCCAGAAGAAACTGGCTGAATTAAACTCTTATGTTCCGGTTAATGTCCTAGATTCATTAGATAACGAATCCATTTTAAGTGAATTCCAAGTTATCGTCGCAACTGAAACAGTTTCGTTAGAAGATAAAGTTAAGATAAACAATTACTCTCATGAACATGGCATCAAATTCATCTCCACCGAAACCAGAGGTCTTTTCGGCAATGTATTCATTGACTTTGGTAAAGAATTCACCGTTATTGATGCAACTGGCGAACAACCACGCTCTGGGATTGTCTCTGATATTGAACCAGATGGAACAGTCACAATGTTAGACGACAACAGACATGGTTTAGAAGACGGAAACTATGTCAAATTCGCTGAAGTAGAAGGCTTGGAAAAATTAAACGATGGTACTTTATACAAGGTTGAAGTGTTGGGTCCTTTCGCGTTCAGAATTGGTTCTGTAAAACACTTGGGAGAATACAAGAAGGGAGGTAATTTCACCGAGGTTAAAGTTCCAAACAACATTAGCTTTAAGTCTCTACAAGAATCTCTGCCAAACCCGGAGTTTGTATTTTCCGATTTCGCAAAGTTCGACAGAGCTGGTCAACTGCATTTAGGGTTCCAAGCTCTGCACCAATTTAAAATCAGACACCAAGGAAATCTACCAAGACCAATGAATAATGAAGATGCTAACGAATTGGTCAAGTTGGTCAAAGATTTAGCCTTTCAACAGCCAGATGTTCTGGGCAGTTCAGACGTCGAGGTTAATGAAGACTTAATCAGAGAGTTGTCCTATCAAGCAACAGGTGATATTCCAGGTATCGTTGCATTCTTTGGTGGTTTGGTTGCGCAAGAAGTTTTAAAGGCCTGTTCAGGAAAATTCACCCCATTAAAACAAGTCATGTACTTTGATTCTCTAGAATCCTTACCTGAATCTAAAGAATTCCCAAGAAATATAGAAACCACAAAGCCAATAAACTCTCGTTATGATAATCAAATTGCTGTGTTTGGTCTTGATTTCCAAAAAAAGATTGCCAACTCAAAGGTCTTCTTAGTTGGTTCAGGTGCCATTGGTTGTGAGATGCTAAAAAACTGGGCTCTGTTGGGTTTAGGCTCTGGGGAAAATGGTTACATTGCTATAACAGATAATGACTCCATTGAAAAGTCTAATTTAAACCGTCAATTTTTATTCAGACCAAAGGATGTTGGTGGAAACAAATCCGAGGTTGCCGCTGAGGCTGTGATTGCCATGAATCCTGACTTGAAGGGTAAGATCCATTCAATGATTGATAAGGTTGGCCAAGAGACTGAGGAAATATTCAACGATGCATTCTGGCAAGACCTAGAGTTTGTCACTAACGCATTGGATAACGTTGATGCACGTACATATGTGGATCGTCGTTGTGTCTTTTACCAAAAGCCATTGTTGGAATCCGGTACTCTTGGTACTAAGGGTAACACTCAAGTTGTCATTCCAAGATTGACTGAATCCTACTCTTCTTCGAGAGATCCTCCTGAAAAGTCCATCCCATTGTGTACCTTGCGTTCTTTCCCAAGTAAGGTTGACCATACAATTGCATGGGCAAAGTCATTATTCCAAGGTTATTTCTTTGACGCACCAGAAAATGTCAATCTGTATTTAACTCAACCAAATTTTGTTGAGCAATCTCTAAAGCAAGGTGGTGATGTCAAGGGTATCTTGGAATCCATCTCCGAATCTTTGTTAAGCAAGCCACAAAATTTCGATGATTGTATCAGATGGGCTCGTATGGAGTTCGAAAAGAAATTCAGCTATGATATCAAGCAATTACTATATAACTTTCCAGCAGATGCTAAGACGTCAAATGGTGATCCATTCTGGTCAGGTGCCAAGCGTGCTCCAACACCTCTGGTTTTTGATATCAACAACCCAGAACATTATAGCTTTATTGTCGGTGGTGCCAATCTGCATGCATTCAATTATGACCTATCGGCTCAAGATGAATTGTCCAGTGGTGCTAACGTTGGTTATTACGACGCTATCATCAAGCAGATGGAAATCCCTCCATTCGTTCCTAACTCCAACTTGAAAATACAAGTCAACGATGAAGATCCAGATCCAAACGCCGGCAACCCAATGGGTGATGAAATTGACACTCTAGCTGCATCATTACCAAACCCATCTACCTTAACTGGTTTTAGCTTAAAACCTGCTGAATTTGAAAAGGACGATGATACGAACCATCACATTGAATTCATCACAGCATGTTCCAATTGTAGAGCCTTGAATTATTCCATTGAGTTAGCAGATCGTCAAAAGACTAAATTCATTGCAGGTCGTATTATTCCAGCTATTGCCACAACCACAGCTTTGGTAGCAGGTTTGATCAATTTAGAATTATATAAGGTTGTCGATGGTCAAACAGATATTGAAAAGTATAAGAATGGGTTTATTAATTTGGCATTGCCATTCTTTGGCTTCTCTGAACCAATTGCTTCGCCAAAAGGTAAATACAACGGCAAAGATTATGATAAGATATGGGACAGATTTGATATTAACGGTGATATCAAACTATCTGAGTTAATAGAGCATTTTGAGAAGAATGAAGGTCTTGAAATAACAATGCTATCATATGGTGTATCCTTATTATATGCATCCTTTTTCCCACAAAAGAAATTAAAGGACAGACTAAAGTTGCCAATTTCTCAGGTAGTCAAGTTGGTTACAAAGACTGAGGTTCCTTCTCATGTCCGTACAATGATCTTAGAGATTTGCGCTGATGACAAGGAAGGGGAAGATGTTGAAGTTCCATATGTCACAATTCATTTGTGATTTCTGTAGAATTCGTCAAAGAAAATATTTGTCTGTATTGATTTTGTTATAATGGCTTTGTAATCTTATAAGCATGTATCTATCTATTTACATTAAAATTTATTTTAGTAATTTCATTGGTTTTGGAGTTAGATAATGTGGTGGAATATTAAGTAATATGTGGTAGGATGAACTAGTATTTTTACATGTTTCCTGTATATGTGATCTTATATATTCATTATTTAATCATTAGATGCTGTCACGATTCTATATAGTTCATTTCCGTGGTTGTATAATGAGTCAAATGAGCCCTCCTCTACAATTCGCCCATTCTTCAAAACTAATACACTTTGGCAATTTTTCATCATCTTCTCGCTATGCGTAATAGATATTATTAGTACACCTGGAATCCCCTTTTTTACTATAGAATTGATAATATTAGAACTTTCAGGATCCAAAGCAGAAGTACATTCATCCAGAATAAGAATTTTTGTCCTTCTCAACAATGCCCTAGCAAAGCATATCCGTTGCTCTTGCCCGCCGGAGAGCAGGGTTGGGCCTATTCTAGTTTCCACGCCCTTCGGAAGACTGTCAATAAAATCAAATATACCGGCAAGTTTTAAGGCATCGAATATCTCAACGTTTGATGTGGCATTGTTTGAAGTACCGTATAATAAATTTTCACGTATGGTACCCTCGAATATAACTGGTTTTTGTTCTACAACTGAAATTTGATTTCTTAGTATATCTGTGTTCCATTCATTAACGTCTGTTCCATCGATATGTATGCATCCATCTTCAAGAGAATAAAGTTTGGTTAAGAGATACATTAAAGTCGATTTACCAGAGCCAGACTCGCCGATAATAGCCACACTCTGATTATCTTTAAGGTCAAGGTTTAAATCTCTAAAGATATTAGTGCAATCTGTATTTGGGTAAGCAAAGGATAGATTTCTAATGGAGATTAATGGTTTCAGTGAATTAGTTCTTGGAATTTCTGTTTTTCTACTGTATTGTCTTGTAAATTCTGTTGTGGAACTGTCTTCGTTTAATATTCTGAAAATCCGGCTAGCTGCTCTTTGGCCTCTGGCAACATCAGGTATTTGACTCACGAGACTAGTACATGTCATAACAGTGAACAACAGCAGTGTAAATGTTTGAAACATTTTCTTTGAGCTGTATTCACCTTCAAGAACTAATCTCAATCCATAATAATATAGAATTGATTGAATGCACATAGCGATAGTATTTGTAATGGCAATACCGGCTCCTGTCGCTATGGAACGTTGTTTTGCAATTCTTTTGAGATCATTTTCAAGTTGCTCATGGATCTTGGAAAAATGATCTTCTAATTGTAATCCCTTAATAGTTTTGATACCAGTAACAATTTCATACAAGCAATTTTCAAGCTTAGCAACAGATGTTTTATAATTTGTTTCATACTTCTGTAAGAGACCATGATAAACACTCGAAAAAAAAATAATCAAAGGAAACATTGATATGCAGACTAAACTTAATTTCCAACCAGAGACTAATGCCCAAATCAAGCCAAATATTGAAACAACGCATAGTGTCGTCATTGCACTCAAAAATTCAGAAACTAACGATCTTAGGTCTCTCAGATCGTTGAGCAACAATGCTGAAATTTCTGATTGTGTATTCTCGTCATTGGAAAACCATTGGAGCTTTTTATTCGTTATCTCTTCCATAGCATAATTTCTCAAATCCATAATCCAGTATTCACTGCAATAACCTAATAGGAATGACTTCAAAAAATTTGAGATCGCATCTATAACAGTGACACATATCACAATCAATGACCATTTCAGCAGATAGAAGTTCCCGTTACCAGGAAGAGGAACTATTCCATTTAATAAGAAACTAAATGTATAGGAAAAGATAGGATTTGCCGCTCCTGCAACTAATGAAGAAAATAGACCAAAGGCCAGTGCTTTCTTCTGTCTAATGTTTTTGACCATATAAGCTATTATGTTCGTTAAGGACATAGTTTGATCTTCTCCTTTGCTTTCTTTACCTGCTATAGAGGAGATTTTATTAGCACGGACTTCTGCTGGGAAATTTCTAATGTTGCTTGTTGTCATTCTGCTAATTGGGTAGCTGAGTTGTCTTATCTCTTCTTCTTTTCCATTAATCATCGCTTCTTTAAATTCCAGTTCGATAGTTGGTGTTTCAGTCTCATATTTTACATCTTCGATTGAGATACATTCTTTATTCTCAATTGAGCTTATTATTGTCTCTTCTGAGACAGTAAAAGAGTTGCGTTGGTTGTGATCATTCAGAGTGTGTGCTTTATTCATCATGGAAAAATAGCTTGTAGGATCTTTGACTAGGTTATCTCTGTAGCCGCTTTCGACAACCTTACCATCATTCATTACATATAAAAAATCATCCATACTAATCTGGTTCAAATCATGAGTTAATATTATGGTTGTTTTATTCTTCCTCCATTTTTTAATTGCACTCATTAATAAATTACGATGTACAATATCTAAGGCAGACACAGCTTCATCAAATATAACAATGGGTGTGTCTCTCATATATGCTCTAGCTAGAGCAACCCTTTGCTGTTGACCACCACTTAGTGTTATCCCACCCTTTCCAATCCTTGACTCTAACCCATCTGGCAAATTAAAAAGCATGCGATCTATTAATGAGAATGTACAAGCCTTTTTTAGTCTAGAGTCTAGCATCTCCGAAGATAAGCTGGTAATAATATTTTTTGGAACACCAAGTAGTATATTATTTCTTAGGGTGTCGTTAAATAACTTGCAGCGTTGTTCTACTACAGTTATATTTTCGATTAGTGATTTCTGATTAATTGTATCGATTTCTCTCCCCGCTATAGTTATTTTGCCTTGACTATGATTGTAAAACTTGAGCAAAAGGTTTGATAGTGTTGATTTGCCAGAACCAGACTTTCCAATAACAAAGGTTGTTTTACCAGCTGCGAACTTCATTGAAACATCTTTTAATACATGCTCTGTTGGTCGACTAGGATAGGAAAATGTCACATTTGTAAAGCAGATTGGATTTTGTGAAATATTTGTCACATATTCTAATGAAGATGTCTTGGTATTTGAGTTGATATCATGGTAATGGTTTGGATATTTATTGTCAATATGTGCCTGTATTGTTTGGATAGCCACATCACCTTTTTGTAGGAGAACAATTTGTTGCAGAGTGCTGTTGAGCGTTGATCCCAGCATCAAACAAGAATGAAAGCACGTTATAACGTCTGTTATATCTAATGTCCCTTTTCTAATCATTTTAGAGCCAAACCAGAACCCCTGGACGAACATGCAAAGAGTTAGGAATCTCAGTATTGATGTATTTGCAGAGACATAAAAGCAGGCATATATAAACATTTTGTTGCAACGAAGAACCAATTCTTTGAATTTACTAATTTCTATATTCTGTGAGCAGTATAGTTTAACCATTTGACACTCGTTCATTGACCACGTCAACAATTGGGCAGCTTCGGATGTTTCTTTATTCTCTAATTCAGTGTATTTATGGATCATTTTAGAAAACAATATTGCAAATATTATTATCACAGGGGAACTGCATAATATGACGAGTGTCAGGGACCAGGAATAATAGAAAGATGTTCCTATTAGTGCCAATATGGCAACAAGATTTTGGAATACAATCGCGGACGCCTCTGCTGAACTTGATCTGTGTTCTTCGATGCATCTATTAATTTGGGTAAACTGACCTAGCAGCAATTTATTTTCGTCATACCATTTCACAGGTTTATCCAAGTAGGAACTCTTCAACTTTTGCCTAACCGCAATGCCTTGTCGCTCACCTAATGACATCCAAGACGAAATTGATAGCCACATTATCGGTAGACATGCTACACCGAGCGCCATTATTGACATCGATCTTTTTGTCAACTCGGACATGATATGATTTGAACTTTTGGTAAGATTCATATTTGTTAATAAATCAAAGACTCTTCCGATAAGGATCGATGTTATAGCGGGAACTAGCCCATTTGCAATAGTTGAAAATACAATCAGCAATGTTAAAATGAGATCTTTTCTTGGGCTGACATACATGTAAATATGTACACGACGCTTCAGTTTGAAATAGTTTTGTAAATTTATCATTTTTCTACTAAAAACGTGGATATTTGTAGTTGATGATACATGTTGAAGAGATAGCATAAAACCTATCTGAAAGGCGCATTATATTAGCTTGAGTAAAATGCATTATAAAGTTGCTACTCTTTTATAGACTAGGTATATCTCAAAATAGACCTTATCTCGATATTCTTTATATCTGGTGGTTAATTTCTGAAACGTTTTATGTTGGAAAAACCTTGTAAATATCCTATTCCGGTAATTACATTGTGAGAGAAGGGCTGAAGCAGAAATTTGAAAAACTTTTCATAAGAAAAGCACCAAAAACAAAAGTGCCAAAGGATAAATGTGAGCCTCAAATCTGTTCGATACAATACAGTAAATTCATACACTGATCCTTAGGTCATTATTTTTATGAAGATACTTGTTGGTTTGGCTGGAAATGGTACTTCTTCTCTAGGATTTATTTTCGTGTGTTTTCATGTTGGACGTTGCCATATTCCAGTCTGATCTTGTATATAATTAAGCCTTCAGGGATAATCTTTTCTTCTTATATGATGGTTATCTACCTTATTATAATAGGGTGATGCATAGAAGAGACAGCAATTACTATATATGAGCAAATTTGTCATTTGTGGGAAATAAGGTCACGGTCCCCGCTATACGAGTGCGATGCCTTGGCACTTGGTCAAAAGGGCTGGTATGTAGCCTGTTCGATGACCACTTGATGTTGTTCAAAATAACAAGGTGATGTATATATGTGGGGCATTGTTTCATTATTCCAATGCGTCATGTGTCAGCACAGATGTGATTACTTATATCGTGCTGCCTTGTGTCTCGATTAACAAATCTTTTGATGCTTTTTCGACGGTATAAATGAACGAAAGTGTTCTTGCAACTATTTCTCAGATCTTGAAATTGTAAATAGTGTATGCTGTATCAAAGTAATTATCCAATGGGGTTAGATAAGCTCATGTCACATCGCTTCTTAAATGTGGATGTATGTTGTTATGTATTGTGTGTAAGTGGAAAATGCAATGTAAAACTGTTAAGCCCCAACTACAGTCTATCATATACAGACTGTGGTCAAAATTGAAAACCCATTGTTCGATTATCCATGGCAGATATCACTACTAGTTAAAGTTGCCGTTTGTAATCATTAAGCACTGGCCGTATTACTAGTAATTTCTTGTTTTTTGGATAGACATCAAGCATGTCAAAACAACGCAAAATAACCAAACAATCGCAAAGTTTGGTAATTATGGGTGTATTTTATTTCCACGCCATGTATTTATATTCGTTATTTAAATCATAGCAACCAATGGTTCGTTCTCTTTGACTACATATTCTTAACTATACAATTACCATTAGTAATGTGATGGACGTATGTCCGGGTGATATTTTTCTTGTTTGAAATTCTGTGGATTTATGCCGAGGATTTAATTGCCCATGTAATGAAAGATGTATAGATAAAGGATGCATGAGAAATTTGATTGTACGACAGATAGATTAAGGAACCAAGCCCAACCCACAATAATATAGCTCTACTAATGCTGTCTATTTGGTCTCTAGTAGTAAGTGGCACAGCAGGTGCTGTTGCTGAATTAACCTTGGACCCCAAGTTGAAATACTGGGTCCTTTTACCGATTTCGGTCGTTATGGTCCTCACTGGTATAATCCGTCATTATGTTATGATTTTAATTAGTCCCAATCTCAAAGGTCAGCCTCGTGTCAAGTTGACTGAGTCACAGTATATGTTGAAGGGTCAAGTTTTACTGGGAAATGGTTCAAATATATCTAAGGAATCATTCGATATGAGAAAGAAAGACCTATCTGAAGTGCTGAGTAGTGGAAAGTATGTTGCCAAAGAGAATAAAAAGGCAGGTGAGGTAGTAAATCCATTCACAGACCCAAATATGTCTGATTCTATTATGAACATGGCCAAGGGTAACATGGCCAACTTTATCCCACAAACTATCATTATGTGGTGGGTGAACCATTTCTTTGCAGGTTTCGTCTTAATGAAACTGCCATTCCCATTAACTTTGAGATTCAAGGAGATGTTGCAAAGTGGTGTTATGACATCTGATCTAGATGTTCGTTGGGTTAGTGCAATCTCGTGGTATTTTATTTCGGTTCTTGGTTTGAATCCAGTCTACAATTTGATACTGGCTGATGCAAGTTCTGATCTGTCCGGTCTATCACAATCGGCTGATCCAAATGCATCAGGTGGCCCTGCCCCAATGAGCAATCCAGAGCAAACTGAGGCGGCAATGAAAGAGATGGCCAATGATCTGACCATTGCTCAGCATGAGTGCTGTTTTGATAACGTAGAAGAAAGAGTATTGAAGATGTATTCTTAGTTGACTGTCTAGCAATATGTATATATATAGTTTGGTCCCTTTAACTGCAGAAACGACTGCCACTACACTATTTTTTCACTTGTAAAATTTCCTATATATTGTCAGTGTATTATATTGTGTGATATATATAATAAGGATAGGATATTCATCCTGAACTTAACCATATTGCAGCGTAAATCTCATACACCTATCTAGGATACGCTATTGTTAAAGTAATGCAAACTCGGGTAACCCAACAGTGTTTTCTGGAATCTTTGATTTTTCAAGAATCTCAAGAAAAAAATCAAATTAGCTAATGAATACTTTGCCACTCAAGGAACCATCTCATCTCATCTCATCTCATTGCAGTAAAAATAGGCATCAGCCAAAAAGAACAGACTGGGTAAACTGTAAGAGAATCAAGACTAAACAAGTATCTAAAATGACTCTAAGCACTGTTATTTGTATCGGTATGGCCGGTTCTGGTAAGACCACGTTTATGCAGAGATTAAATTCGCATCTCCGTACTAAGGACACACCGCCATATGTTGTTAATTTGGATCCAGCTGTGTTGAGAATTCCTTACGGTGCTAACATTGATATTCGTGATTCGATTAAATATAAAAAGGTTATGGAAAACTACCAACTAGGACCCAACGGTGCAATCGTCACAAGTTTGAATTTGTTTGCTACAAAGATCGACCAAGTGATCAAGCTTGTGGAAAAGAAGCAGAATGACTATACTCATTGTATAATAGATACACCTGGTCAAATTGAATGTTTTGTCTGGAGTGCCTCTGGTGCTATCATTACAGAATCGTTTGCATCAACATTCCCAACTGTTATTGCTTATATAGTGGATACACCAAGAAACACATCACCAACCACATTTATGAGTAACATGCTGTATGCATGTTCGATTCTTTACAAGACAAAGCTTCCAATGATTATTGTGTTTAATAAGACTGATGTCCAGAAAGCAGATTTTGCCAAAGAATGGATGACAGATTTTGAATCTTTCCAAAACGCCGTGAGGGAGGACCAGGAATTAAATGGAGACTCGGGCATGGGTTCAGGATATATGAGTTCATTGATAAACTCCATGTCTTTAATGCTAGAAGAATTTTATTCACAGTTGGATATGGTCGGTGTCTCAAGTTTCACTGGTGAAGGGTTTGATAACTTTTTAGATGCAGTTGACAAGAAGGTTGAGGAGTACGACGAATACTACAAAGCTGAAAGAGAAAGAATTATAAAGGAAAAGGAGACAAAGGAAAAGGAGAGAAAAGAGAAATCATTATCTGGGTTAATGACTGATTTAGGTATTAAAAATAAGAAGGATGGAAATGAATCTGACGACAGTGCAGAAGTCATAAGCGACATAGAGGAGGGTGATAATGATGGCCTTGTTGACAGAGATGAGGATGAAGGTGTTGAAAGAGAGTACACATTTGCAGGAGATGAAAGAGTTGACGGTGAAATCAACGAGAAGTCTGCTCCAGATTTGCAAAAGAGATACGAAGAGGCATTTGAAAAGACAGGTAAGACTGCAAGCAGTGAAACGGCGGAAAATATTGCACGTTACATTAGACAATAATTTAGTATTTCACCATCCTATAACTGATTTTATAGCAAGTGTATACGGGGGAATATTAACGAATTGATTATAGTAGTTGCTTCTGTTATAATACATCAATAAAGCAAATAAGAGTCCGTCGCCGTCTATAATATCCTTGGTTATATATGTCTTGTGGTTCAAGATGAGGTATATGGCGCTATGCCCTTTTATTCTAATTCGCTGATTAATTTAATCAAACTGTCTTCTTTTTCATATATATCCGGTCAAGATGATGCTGAAATAAGCGTGTTGCCTGGCATTGTACTAATAATATAGCTGAACGACAATAACAGTCCTTCTTTGTTTTGCATTACCTGGGCTTAGACACTGCAGCAGGAACAGTCAAATAAAAAATTGAAATGGTTTCACAGTTTCCTCAGGTTACTATGGATATACGAATAGGGAACAAGCAATCAGTCAGATCAAAAAATCATTGCCGTAAGCAGGACTAGGAGAAGTAGCATCAGCCAACGGTTACACTCATCTGTCGCTACTGCATCCAAACTGTTTTCGAGCTTAGTGTTAGTAAAATGCCCCACAGTGTGCCAACCTGAAAATTTTTCACATTATTTCTTTTTTTTTGTTGTCGATGAGCTGAAAAATTTTTCACTGCAAAAGAAAAGAAACAGACGGAGAAAGAGACATAGAGATGGCAGACGATGGTTGTAATTCGCAGAGCTGCTGTTGACCAAACGAAATTAGATTATACGATTGTGGCAGGCACAGCTTCCTCTGGAATTCAGTAAAGAGATTACATAAACAGTCTCCGCTCATCAAGAAAAAAAAATATCTGGTTCGACATATATAAACTGATTGAACATTAGAAACATTTCAAGTTAAAGCTAACTCATTTCGTTTCCTGTTATTTCCTATTTGATCAAAGTTTTATACGCACAACAAATATTCAACACAAAAATGTCCACTAACTTAGAGAAGCACTACGAAAAAGTCATCGATGACTACAACATGGAACAACTAAGAGATATCTTAGTAGACACCAATGCTAAATTGAGCAACAGATTCAGAGCTCTATTCAACCTAAAATGTAAGGCTGAAAACTTTGCTCAAGACCCAAAGGATGCTAACACTGCTGCTGCTTACATTGCTCTATGTTTCGGTGACGAATCTGAATTACTAAAGCATGAAGTTGCTTACGTTTTAGGTCAATCCAAGAACATGTCCGCATGTCCTACTTTAAGAGAAGTCATGTTGGACCAAGCTCAACAACCAATGGTTAGACACGAAGCTGCTGAAGCTCTAGGTGCTTTAGGTGACAAGGACTCCCTTGATGCTTTGAACACTTGTTTGAAGATTGACCAAAACCCAGCTGTTACTCAAACTGCTGAGTTAGCCATTGCTAGAATCCACTGGGCTAACTCTGCCGCTGCTGAAAAGGAAAAATTACAGGAATCTCTATACAGCAGTACCGACCCAGCTCCACCTTTATCTCTAGAAAAGGATTACGAAGTTCCAGAATTACAAAAGCTATTGGTTTCCCAAGACAAGCCATTGTTTGAAAGATACAGAGCTATGTTCAGATTAAGAGACATCGGTACTCTTGAAGCTATCGAAGCTTTAGGCTCCAGTTTCGACAACGAACCATCTGCTCTATTCAAGCATGAAATTTGTTACGTTTTAGGTCAAATGGGTAACGGTGCTGCTGTTCCAAAGCTAGTCGAAGTCTTGGCCAAGATGGAGGAAGCTCCAATGGTCAGACACGAAGCTGCTGAAGCTTTAGGTGCTATTGCCACCCCAGAAGTTGTCCCAGTCCTAAAGGGCTACTTGAACGATAAGGTTGATGTTGTTAGAGAATCCGCTATCGTTGCTTTGGATATGTACGAATATGAAAACTCTAACCAATTGGAATATGCTCCAACTGACAACTAGATTTAGCTAGGGAAAATACTCCAGCTTAACCATGTTACGGTTATAATTCTTATGCATAATTACTCATCTGTATAATACTATCATACTGATATAATACATACACATATCTATATTTATATTATATTATATTTATTTATTTATTTATTCACTGGATGAGTCAATTGTGTCTCCTGTTGTTAAGCAGCTATTCCACTGATCGAGAGACTGAAATTAAATTTAAAAAATGCTACAGAAAAAGATTAGAAGGCAAGTTCACTCTAGGCCACGGAAGACAGAAGGATATACCAGCAAGGAAGCACGATGAAGACACCAACAGAAATAGTATTTGTAACAGGAAATGCCAACAAATTGAAAGAGGTCAAGATGATCCTTGCTCCAGCAGATGGAGCAAAGGAGCAGCCTGGCTTTACACTAACAAACGAGCCGCTGGATTTAGAAGAATTGCAAGATGTCGATCTAAAATCTATCGCATTAGCTAAGTGTAAACAAGCTGTTGCAGAACTTGGACCAGGTAGACCTGTCTTCGTTGAGGACACTGCATTGTGTTTCAATGAATTTAACGGTCTTCCAGGTGCTTATATTAAATGGTTTGTTAAATCGATGGGTCTAGCAAAGATTGTCAAAATGCTAGATGCCTTCGAGAATAAGAGTGCCCAGGCAATCACCACTATTGTGTTTGCCGATGAAAGGGGAGAATATCACACTTTCCAAGGTATTACAGACGGTAACATAGTGCCAAGTCGTGGCCCAACCACGTTTGGTTGGGACTCCATCTTTGAGCCAACCGAAGGACATGGTAAAACATACGCAGAGATGGAAAAGACAGATAAGAACTTGATCTCCCAAAGAGGTAGAGCCTTTGAGCAGTTCAAGACATATCTCTTTGATAAATACTGAATGCAATATAGTGATTTTAATAAACTATTTATTTATATATGCTCTAATTATTGGTATTACTATTCCACACACCACATACAAAAGCACTGAAAATTTTTTTTGCTGTTAGAAAATTATGAGTCGATCATTGAAAGATTTCAGAAATTATGAATCAATGACAATTCAATTTTTTTAAAAATGAACAAACTTTCCTCACACAAAACATACATATCACAACTTACAGAAGAGGACAACTCATACTATATTCAAATATAGCTTAGCCCATAGACATATCTGATATTCTCTGATATTACAATACCACATTTGGCATTCGATTTTTTCCCATTCAATTTAAGAAAGATCCATACTAAGAATACGTGAAATTCAGCCACCCCATTCTCCGTCTAGTAAGCTCGTTGTTAAGCCAGTACACGCACAAACTCTTAGTTCAGGGCAAAAAGTATTGGAGATCTAAAGGATATATACGCCAGCACATCAATTAGACCATTAACAAGGGAATAAAAAGGTAACATTTTTTTAATATATCTTAATCTTGATATTTGTGTTCGCCTCTGTTAATTTTTTTTTTGTCGTTGTTTTCAATTATATCTGCATTTCTACGAGTATTATATAAGTAATTGAGGTATTCAAAAGAAAAAAAGAAGACCTTCTCTGATATTTACTCGTTCATTTAATTTTACTCCATCAGAAAATTTCATTTTCTCAATAGCATGTTCGAAAGAATCCGTGAGGTCATATCAATAGCCAACAATCCTTCGTCAGATGTCGTTACAAAGAAGCAGGCTTTAGAATATTTGAATGAAGCCAAGTCCAATTCAAATGCAGCCCAGATTTTTACTTCTTTGTTGACAGATGCACAATCCGATGATGTAGCCAAATTTGTCTCTTTGCAAGTATTGTGTGATTTGCTCACCCAGCAGACAACAACGATGACAAACAAAGAACAAGTACTTTTTATCAAATCTACTATACTCGATCTGCTGCGAGATAAAATCCATCATAACATTAAAGATCCAGAATATTTTAGAAATAAATTGGCCGAAGTAGTAACACGATTGTATTACATATTATACGGTGAAATTAACAATAACGAATGGAACACGTTCTTCCAAGACATAATTCAATTACTATCAATTGAACAGCTAAATAGCTCCCCGTCCTCTGAATTCTCACAATTAGGTTTAGATTTTTTTTCAAGAATTTGCTACTTCATCAATTCCGAAATTGCTGATCAAACATTCATTAGATCAAAGGATATTCAGGTGAAAAACAACAGTTTAAAGGACACAATGAGAATCCAAGACGTCCAGATATTGGTAGTTATATGGCTAAATACACTAAAAAGTTTAATACCGCAGCAGCAATCACAACAGGCAATTGAGCCAACTCATATTGAAATTGTTACTTTGACATTGCAGTGCATTGGTTCATACATTTCGTGGATAGATGTAAATCTGATTATCAACCCTGATTACATTACAATAATCTACAACTATTTGGATTACCCACAAACCCAGATTGCATGCAGTCAATGCTTGTGTGAAATAATTTCCAAAAAGATGAAGCCAGTAGATAAGTTAACATTGTTAAGCATGTTAAATTTAACTGATAAGGTTGCATCGATCGGCCAAGACGATGTCGATGTACACGAGCAATTAGCAAGACTAGCATCATCTGTTGGTTTGGAGCTTTCCATAATTCTCGAGCAATGCAATGAAACTTCTCCACAAGATCCATCCATTGCAGAATTACAGCAAGTTGCCATAGCTGCGGATCAACAAATCATCAGCCAAGTATCCCCGTTGGTATTAAAATTCATGGCTTATGAATACGATTCGGTGACCCAGCAGTGTTTCCCATTCATCTCGCATTATTTATCTATTTTGAAAAAATTATTTGCTATTGGAGGTAAGCCAGGGTCGGCTGTAGCAATGAACTCAAAAAGACAACCTCTAGACCAGGATCATTCGAACCTTCTAGTTTCTCTTTTAAATGTAATTTCAAAGAAAATGAGAATTGATGAATCAAGTGATGAAGATTCCGAAGATGAGATAGACGAATTTAACGAAACTATTAGAAGTAAGTTAAAGGTGTTCCAAGATAGTATTGCTGTAGTTAACCCACCTATCTATTTAGAGAATGTTTCAAACCAAATCGAAGCATTATTGGTGCTAGCAAACACTACTAAAAACTGGAGAGATTTGGAATTAGCCATCTACCAAATGCATAATTTGTCTGAGAGTATTCGTAATAATCTGTTTTGCATTAATAAGTCAGAAATTTCAACTTCTCAACCGACAATGGTAATGACTAAGTTTATGAATGTTCTTCTACAAAATTCTTCCATATTCACAATTGACAACTCTTATGTTCAAATCTCATTCTTTGAATTAGTGGTTAGACACCACTCATTTTTAGGCGGAGAAAAGGATGAATTTGCAATATTAAATATTTTCTGCAGTGAATTTGGTATGTTTAACAAGAGAGAGAAAGTAAGATTAAGAACCTGGTATTTATTCTCGAGACTACTAAAAATTACAAAACCCAAATTGTCTACCAATATAATCACAGAAATCATAAGCAAGATTAATCCACTATTGACAATTAAAATAACTTCAATTGGTCCTGATGGCACTGATGATGACACGACGTTTAGTAATCAGATGTACCTCTTTGAGGGCATCGGATTGTTAATCGGTTCAAATGCTGATTTAAATTATAATATTCTTGATAATGTTTTAACGCCGTTATTTACAGATCTAGAAAATTGTATCTCTTCACAGGTCCAATCCCCAACAGTTGTATTGCAGTGTCACCATATATTAATGGCAATCGGAACATTGGCCAGAGGGGTTCATGGAGGACTGGTTCCAGAAAATCAAGTTAATAACACATTAGTTAATAAGAAACTGATTGATAAGTCTCTGGTTGAGAAATTCTCAAACATTGCCGAAGTCGTTCTTGTCACTTTTTCGTTCTTCAGTAAATTTGAAAACATCAGAGATGCTGCTAGATTTACATTCTCACGTCTAATACCTATTTTGAATAGTGGAATTGTACCTTTTGCAAACAAATTGATCGCATTGTTTATAGAATCTGATTTAAAGGTGCTAGAAATGAACGATTTCTTAGGGTTCTTGGGCCAAATGGTTCATATGTTTCACAAGGATGAGAGTTGTTACCAATTATTCAATAGCTTATTGGCTCCAGTAGTAGATAAAGTTCATGCAATCCTAAATGCGATAGATCAGGAGCATGGACAGTTAAGCAGCAATAATGGTGATAATAGTACTATGACTGTTGGTAATGGAAGATCAAAGGATAACAATACCAAAAACATCGTCATCACTGATTCATTTAGAGATAAAATATTATTGAAAAAGGCATATTATGCATTTCTTCAAGCATTTGTTACTAATTCTGTTACCTCATTATTACTAACTGAGAGAAATGGCAACACGTTATCTGTTATTCTAACAGATTTGTTAAATTATGTGCCCGAGGAAGTTCAGGAGACTTCAGCTATGAAGTTAGCACTAAATGTTTTAGTCAATTTTATTAGAATTTTTGGTTCTGGAAAATGTGTAGACCCTAATGATTCCCATGCTGGTAATATCAATAAGATTGAGGGTTTAAACGAATTTTTCATCACCAAGACAGTTCCGTTGGTATTCGAAATCCCATTTAAGCCAGAGTACAAATTTAACATCAAAGAAGGTAGTTATAGAATTCTGGCATGTGATTTATCAAGATTACTAAAAGAACTATGTATTCAAAGCAGTGACGGTTCAGGAGATATTAATTCGAACCCTTGCTTAAAATATTTATCTGAAGTGTATCTGCCTCAAATTCAATTTCCAAGCGAATTAATAATGGAATTAATAGAGGCTTTGGTAATGGCAGAGCCAAAAGCATTTGAAAAGTACTATGTTGCTCTTATTGATAGGTTGACTTCATAGAATAACTCTACTTCATTTGTTAGGTGTTATTCTAATAGTACTATTAACAAATATATAAAAGCATATACAATACTAAATCTCAGAATTTAATAGCATAATTTTTTTTCGTTTGTGCATCTACATAGTTTTTAACATAGCCATATCATCTAAGTCAGATAATAATCAAGTATTCGATGTATTGATAATCTTTGTAAAAGGTTAGAGCTATAAAACCCTTTTGGAATCGCCTTCAACAGTGACTCCGGAAAGCTTAAATATATCTTCAGGAATGATATGTTATCTATATTGTAATGATATATTGAGATACATAAAATAATATTATTAAGCGTATATACCCTTCGTAGATTAATGTGTCTGCAATATCGTTGTAGAATCCGAGGTAATATTGATTACATATTCATACTTGTGATACTTTGACTAATAAATTCAGCAATTGTATATGCTCATTTGTCCCATTTGTTAGCTTAGAGTCAGTGTCAAACAGAATCCATGAGACTTTATTTTTAAAATCGGCGTTTAGTTCATCGTTAGTAATATAATAGTCATGCAGTTGATTAATAACTGAGACTGCAGACCACCCATTTTTGACAAACTTGTTCACGTATTCTGTTATAGCTGTTATATCTTTAGACGAAACAATGTCTACAATTTCTTTTAATATTGGATCAGGAACGATGCCTGCTAATTCTTCTATTTGCTGAGGGTCGACCTCTTCGTTACCACTATAGATATTTAGTTTTGAAGCTGACTGGAAAAGGGTAATTGCTCTTCTTAAATCACCAGATGATATATCCAATATTTTTTCTAATGTCCCCTCTTTGTACTTAACTGACTCCTGTTCCGCGACATATTGAAGACGATCCAATGCATTTGAAGCATCTAGGGATTTGAATCTAAATTTAGAACATCTTGAGGCCAAGGGATCGATAATTCTTGTGATATAATTGCAGATTAAACAAAAACGTGTTACTCCTGAATAGGTTTCCATTGTTCTACGCAACGCACTTTGTGCATCTGCGGTCATCGAATCAGCTTCATCTAAAATGATAATTTTATATGGTGGGCAAGGATAATTTTCCAAGTCACTTTTTGAGGGTTTAGATACTGTCAGGCGTGCAAAATTCTTAACCTTTTCTCTAACAATTGAGATACCACGTTCATCAGAAGCATTCAATTCCAATACTCTTGATTTGACAAGGTCTGGCCCGAATAGTTCCTTTGTAAGCGCCAATATAGTAGAAGTTTTACCGGTACCAGGTGGTCCGTAGAATAGCATATGGGGTAGATTGGCAGACTCTAGTGTCTTTTTCAGGACTGTAACAGCGTGGTCTTGTGCAGCCACATCATCTAACTTTTTTGGTCTGTATTTTTCAACCCATGGTTTTGATTGTTCTGAGTCGACTTCTGGGATGATCTTCCTCCTTTTATTAGATTCAAATTTTTCAAACTTTGACATTGTTTATGATTTGGTTACTTTAATCTGATATTCTTGTTCTAGGACGAGTGTTTGCTTTTAATAAGTCTACCAGCACTTTGTTTCAGCTGATTCTCTTCTAATTTCGTGATTCTTTTTTTCCATTGAATAATTTCTTCAACAATGCAATGTTTCGCGTGTTAAAGTTGGGCAGCCTGGAATTCGGTTGTATGATAATGCAGAATTTAATGAAATAACGAACCCGCTCCGAGGTAAAGAGTTTAGGATTGAAATCAGGAGTGTTCTTATTTATGTACTTTAATATTTAATATTTATTGGAATATGATCGTATTGGAATAATTCCAATACCTGGGTATATAATAAAAAAAAGCGCAATTAAGTATATTCATTTGATTACCAGAATGGACACCAACCAATATAAAGTTGGCATAGATTTTCAATAGATGTAGCTTGTTGGATTAATTTATCAACTTGCTCAGAGATATTGAGTTCATGTTTCTTTCCGATGTCATTTCCTGTCAACTTGTCTGTTATTCTTCTTAAAACCAGAATAGCCCTGGCATTACGTATTCTTATCCGTTTCTCTGCTTCTAATCTATTGAACTCGTCGATTGTAATTTCATTTTTCCTTAATAAGTCTGCAGGGTTGGTTAACGGTAGATCAATACCTGTCAATCTTGTTATCTTCTCAGGAGGCAAGTCAAATCCCCAATGGATCAATGGATCAAAAGCAAATGCCTCTAAAATTGCCATTAACGATTCTTTATTGTCTCTTAAAACCCTCATTATATTCTCACATGTAATACGGAATGTACCCTCGATACCACTAATTTCCATAGCCATAACTAACATACGAGTCAGTCTGAAAGGTACTGTTTCAGGAAACTTCTCACGTAATATTGCAGCTTCAAAACAATCACCAAAATCAATGTGAATAACACGCCCTGTGGTTCTATCAAGCATTAAATTACTTGGATGACGGTCACCTAACCCTAAGATATATCCAACCATAGACATCACCGCCAAAGACCTACTGTATGTAGTTCTGCGTTCCAACCATGATTCGGATGATCTGCTCTTCAGCCATAGAATCTGAGCAAAATCTTGGCCTTTGGTGTTTTCCATAGCATATTCAAAAACCTCGATCTTTTCTAACAATGTCAGTGTGTCGTAATCAGGAGACATTTGCAGCATTACCCAATGTTCGATATTTATTGGAATGTTATTTGCTTCCCTGTATTCTTTGATTAAGACGTGGAAGGTATCACTATTAGATACCCAACCCAGTAGACCCGTTTTAGGTGATAATGGAATTGCTGGGTATTGTTGAATATCTAAATGTCGTCTGAAACATTCTGGATCGTTCTGCAATAATGTATTGACCAAACCAAACAGTTGCATTACCAAACTGTCTTGTCTGATATCTTCGTGTCCCTTTAATGCATATTGATAGTCTTTACCGTCACTGCCTTTTATTGAGAACTTTCTTGGTCTCTGTTTTGAGGATATCACGGAAAAAATTGGTTCAAAATGATCTATTGTAATAATATCCAGGCCAATTTTATAAGTACCAGGAACAGCAAGCTCAAGATCCCTTGCAGCTAGTAGTTTCGGCGAAACATGTTTTAATTCCAGAGTTTGTAGCTGAGGCAACTGTTTGCTAATCTTCCGAAACACGTTATAATAGATGTCCCATGCTTGATTTAGATAGCTGGTATCCTTTGTTTGTTTGTAATTCATAGCCCATCTATAGGCATCTTCCAAATCTCTGCCAAAATGATTTTGAAATGAAATTTCTCTCAACGTTTCTGGACCTCTCTTTAATAACTCGTGTAGCGGTTCTAGGGATGCAAACATTTTGTCAATATTGTGTTCACCAAAAAATTGTCTGCTTGCATCTTCTAAACCTTCATACCACAGTTCATGCCATAGCACAGCAACTCTTATTAGTTCACTGCTCACTAATTCTGCTTGGTCAACTAGGATAGGACTATGGGTCTTCATTTTTTCAATAATGGATAATGCTGCTTTTTGTCTCGATACAGATTCGGACTTGATTGCAACCATTAAGGGGTACACTAGCTCCTGAGGATGAACTCTGCCTAGGTCAGACAATAGGGCTAAAAGTGATCTACTGACAATTTGATTTTGTTGATGAATTCGTGAAATTAACTGTGGTAAAACTTCTAGCCATGTACCAATTCTAATCATACTGAAGCCTTCATGCATAGCTTGTGTGGCTTCTGGAACATCTCCAAATTTAAACCATAGTGTTAGTAATCTTAATGCATCCTGTAGTGAGCTGGATTCCGATAGAGCCATTGAGTGAAAAAATGCTTTGATTGCTGGAACTACATGTCTGTGTATCATTTTTATCGACTCTTCACTCTTTCCTTGATCAATGAATGTGTCATTACCAAACATTTTTGCTTGAATTTCACTTGAGTAACTTAATGGAACATCTTCGTCATTGTGAATGTGATCATTACTATTAGAATTCATCATTGAGATAACCTCGAAGTTAGCCAATGCCCAATTGTGCCATGCTTTGTATGACGACTCATCGAAATGTGTTGCTAACAGATATGAACTTAAAATAGCATCAGGATTCTTCATTCTCCAATTTGGCTCTAATGCCACTAGCCATTCACCTTGTTTCAAAAAGCAACGGGCTAATAACTTGGTGTATTCTTTCACATGCACTGGTGATATCTTGCCATTTTCAGGTATACTTTGAGCGATCATATTTTGAGGATCTAATCCTAAATCTGTACTCATTCTCGAGGTAAACTTGATTAGATGGTGGAGTGCATTCTCTTGGTGATCATTCGCCCAGAGATATTTCAATTGCGCATACACAACAGATGGTGGTGCTTTGACAGAGCTTGGATGCTCTGGATCATCACCCTCTTCCAATAATGAGGTTAAAGCTTTTTTTGCAAGATCCATTCTCCCGGACTTCCGACTTATATTAGCAAATTTAATCCAAAGCTCGCTGTCCTGTTTTGGTTTAATCACAAGTGATCTTAATCTTAATATTCTATGCCAAACGTCCACATTCTTTTGGACCCCAAGTAATCTCTTGTTCCATGTGTCCCTAATCATTGCACGTCTATCTGAATTCTGAGGTGACTTTTTGTATACAATGATCTCTTCTAGTTCAGAAATTACCTGTGTATTAATAACAACACTATATGCCCTGCTGTAACTTTCGTTTACTAATGCAGACATGTCTGTAATTAACAAATTGTGAGCCTTCAGGATATGCTTCTCTGCATTTTCAAAATCATTTTGATGCAGGCAAAGGACTGTATCATAAAATGCCTGATCTAAAGTGTGTGGGGTGATGTTGTTAATATATTTTTCAATGACATCCCAGCGGTCCAAACTCCATGCAGTACCAGCTGCCAAAGGAGCTATCGATTTACGAACGTTAGGTTTGAAGCTGTCCCATTTATCCGAAATTATTTCGTAGAACTGGTCCCATTCTCCTAGTGCGTATAAAGATCTCATTTTACCCATGATAGCCTCTTTTGAATTTTCGCCAGCAATCTCCCTTTCGTTATATGAATTCAAAGCATCCTCCCAGCGTTGTAATTTTTCGTACCAGGTTTCCTTCAATTGTAGATTATGATTTTGTTGAGCATACTTTAATATACCAATGGATGCATCTGTTTGGTGAAGTTGATTATTAATTTCGATCAGAGATTCTACAGTCGATGTGCTTGGTTTGTCGATAAATTCTTTTTCTTTGTAATGAAGTGCTTTTGCGAAGGCATGGCATTTTTGAGCGTATCTTGCCAGTGTGTCTATAGGAATGGGTAAAGGATTGCCATCATGTTCCATAAATTCAACAAGGTTGAGCAGATTTTGATAAATCTCCGGTGGGTTATGCGGAGATGACAACGCTGTGCAAAGAGAATGTATTAGATCATCCTTAGAGCCAGAAGATAATTCATTCCAGCAACTCGAGAATGAAACATTAAATAAATCTCTTGATAATGGATAGTAAACACTAACTAGATTCGCACATGCCCTTAAAGCCTGTGAGGGTGATTCCTTCAACAACTGGATGGACAATCTTCTGATCCATTCTTGCCAATCTTCTTTGGTTCGTTGTTGGGAACTGTCCCATGCCTGTTTCAGAACTTCTTCATTAACTGGAAATTTTCTAATAGGTGGGTTGTCTTCAATAACGTCATTTGTGTCCTTTTCTTTGTTTTTATGAAAGATGATATTGGAAGGAAGACCCTCATCATTCACTAACTTGCTCACTAGTTGGTCATAGACAGAATGTTGAATTCTATTACTTACCAAGGCTTTGTTGACTATAGGGATAAAAACTATAAAGTCATTACCCATTTGCAGCATCAAAAAGCATAATGTATTCATCGTGGCCTTAGTTAATTCTTTGTCGCCACTCATCAGGATACGGATCATTGTTTGAACAATTCTGGAAGACATGTCACTCAAATTGATTGCCTTGGCCAATTTCCCTAATGTAATTATCGCAGCCTTCTTTAAGTTATCAGCCGCATATTCAGTCATCCGAATTATTGTTGGAATAATTGCATAAGCATATTCGTCTAGGTTTGTATCAAGTGCAATAAGAGATTTGAGTATTCTTGTTGAAACGATTTTCCTGTTTGATTTATCATTCTCGAGTACATCCATATAAAATGTCAAAGTGACAGGAACAAACTTCTTGAAGTCAACCTCTAGGGCATTGGAAATTGTTTCAATAAATGAAATAATAGCAATTTGAAGTTTGATAATTGGAAAAAATTCAATTATGACTTCATATATTTCGTCCGCATATGGTCTGATATGTTGTTTCACGAGAGTGACAAGAGAACTTAATTGTTGAAAGTAAAAATCCAGCAATGAATGGGGGCAACTTCGCATAACAGATATAATGCTTGGCACTACCTTGTCTAAAAATTCTGTACACCGACGCCCAAGCATTTGAAAAATGCGAGTTAGTGCTTGTATTACTGCGGTATGATGGGTAGAAAGAGAAGGATCTTGCAACATTTTTATTAGTCTGTTAACGACTACCGTTGGATAGTATGTTTCATTAGACGGTGACATGCCATGCATTAGTAATCCAATTTCTATTGAAGGAGCATTCTGTTCGACAGAGTTTTTTACTGTCGAGGTGAATTCCACGGCTCTATGTTTATATGGGTCTAACGCACCCAAAATACCAATCAGTCTAACTGTTTCTCTTTTGGTCTTTAGCGTATTCTCTGATTTTAAGATGTTGATAAGCAAACCCAATAGCTCTGGGTAGTCTAAGTATGGAGTGATAACATAACCTGAAGATGCAGCCAGTTGTCCTAAAGTGCGTAAGGCTGCATTTCTCATGAAGGAATTAGATTGGTCTTTAATTGAGCTGATTATTAGTGGCATTAGTTTATCCAGATGTTTCTCCATATCTTCTCCTGTTACAACAGATAATTCACCAATGGCCTCTAGTACGATACATACAACAGTAGATGACGAATCTTTAGTCTTTAAGAGTAATATTTCTAAAGTTGTTTCCAAGTAAGGTTTCATAACATTCGAACTAGAACTAATCAGCAATAGCAGAAGTTGTGCATGCTCTTCATTTTTTCTGGGAACCTTTGAATATTTTAATATTGTAAGATACTCCAATAAAATTCTTCTCAATGATGGTACAACGTTGGATGGATTCACCTCGCTTAGTCGTCCCAATAACTTTATTGTCTCTTTTCGTATTGGGAAAAACTCGTCATTGAGTGCACTGAAGAGTAATCTCAGATTATCAGGCTGTGCTAACTGTGGATCAAAATTGCTATCTAAATGCTTCAATATTTCCAATCGGATATCACCAACAGGATCAGTAACTGCTACAATCAGAAGTTTGGTCAATATCTCAGCTATTGCAGTTAAAGACTGGAAATCAGTTTTTTTGCATATTTCGTCATCAGAAAAAATCTGACATGCTGTTAATGCCGCTAGCTTTCTAACAGATGAATTCTCATGGCCAACATAACCAATTATCACTAGTCTAGCAAATTCAACCAATGAATAGTCCTTTGTGATATTCTTCAACATACTTAAAACTTGAACCAATAGCTGTGCATCTTTGTTCTCGTCGTTTATTTCACTTGTCTTGTTAAATACAACTCTGTTTCTCCATTTATGGGCCTGTTTTAGAGACACTGGTGTTACTGAAGCTGATGGTCCATTCTGTACAAATTTACGTCCATATAATAGAGTGCAGAGTGATGTCACAAGCCTGCCATTTATTCTTGACTCTAAAGCAGGTATCATTTTGGTTAATATTTTCAATGTTTCTTGCATATATACTGTTGGGGTGCAAGCTAACATCAAATCCAGTATGTCTTTGTTTAGATGTTTGGTTAGTGCAGGTCCTATTGCGTAGCCCAATTTCCCAATACAATAGAATAGTTCTGATTCATAGTATTTACGGATTCTGAATTTTGATTTCAAGCCGTCTCGTATGTTGTCCAATATATGATTGAGATACGGGGCTAATTTAAATTTTACTTCAAACGTGATATCTCCTATTGATACAAATATTGCTGGACGGTCTGGTGAATTATCCAAGTTCCTCTTCATATGCTTTAATATTGTAAGGTAGTGCGTTAATATTTCATGCATGAATTTGTCAATAAATTTTTTCTTGTCAAACTTAGCCAGTAAGGGAAGAATATTGTATATTTCTAACCTTATAATATCTGACTTATGATTCTTTAAAGTCATACAACTCTTAAAGATAACATCAATTTTGCTTAGCAAAAATTTACTGTCGCCTATTTTCAGTAATTCTCTGAACACAAGCAACGTAGCGTGAATAGACTCTATTGTATTTAAAGTCAATCCTTCCATACCCTCGGTAAATAGTCGTTTAATCCATTTTTCAGTCTCCTTCTTATTATTTCTGCTTTTCAAGACTTCTAGACACTTTCCCAACATATTTGCTGCATCAACCCTAATGACCAGTTTATTATCTCTCAAAGCTCTCCATACACAATCAAGGATATCGTTAACATATGTGTAAAGTAAGTAAGGCGAGTTATCCGCTAGCGAACTTAAAATTAGCAAGGCTGCATGCTTTCTATATTCTTGCTTTGAGCTTGTATTGTTTTCAGGGACAGATGTTAACCACTCCAAAGAGTTTCTTACCTCTAACTCCACAAAATCGGACGTTATTGTACCTCCTATAACTGCTAATTTCCCTAATGTGGACGCCGCTAACCGCATAACATCTATATCATTTGAGGGAATTAGCATTCGTAGATAGTTAGCCAAACGGGAAGTTTGATTCGAAAGTTCTTCTGTGTGGGAATAGAATGTAATAAGGGTATCCACTGCAAGTATACCGCCAATCTTTTCATCTGAAGTTTGACCATGGATAAGCTCGAATATCTTGTTATTGACGGTATTACTGAACCTTTGGAATTGCTCCACAGAGAGATCACGCGATATGGATATTAGTGAGTTTAATAATTCGTGTGAAGCATTGAGTCGCTCCTGTCTGTTTATGCTTTTCAGTTGGTTAAATATTATATTAAAAGTTGAATAGGTTGTGTCAACATCAGAAAACAATAGATCAGACTCAGTGAATCCCTTCTTGTCTTGCACTGGGATGGACGGTATCCGTCTTTGATTATTACCATTGTTACCCGATCCGTTTGCTTGGGTTGATGTAGTTGATATATTATCTTCTGATGCTGAATGTGAAGAGGCAAGTTTATTTCGCGATCTTGCATTTGTTTGTTCTACTTTTCTTCTTAAGGATTGCATCATTTTGGTCTAGTACAAATTTTGAAAAAGGGCCAATGTTAAGTATATTCAGTCTATAATTTAGTAATGCAATCAACTGTGGCACCTTCGTAAGTATACTGCTTTTGTCTTTTCCTCTTCTTGAGCAGTCTCCTGTTGTCTGAATATATAGAGCAGCATCTCTTAAGTAGTAGATATACTTTTTGATATAAATCTTGAAGCCAAGATATCCGGGTAAATATTACAAAATACCTTGACATCAAATTTCTTCCAAACGAAAAATAATGATTTTGTAGTAATTTGTATATTAACATTATAGGCTATACAAAAAAATATGCGTATGTACGTACTGTTATACAGTGATATTTGACATTATTAGGCGTGGAGGCTAAATTAAGTGATAAAAAGGGTATGGAAATGACTGACTAAGGA
>PPOD03000265.1:51693-73056 GCA_003708425.3 Jamesozyma rosinii
ATACAAAAAAATATGCTTATGTACGTACTGTTATACAGTGATATTTGACATTATTAGGCGTGGAGGCTAAATTAAGTGATAAAAAGGGTATGGAAATGACTGACTAAGGCTTCAAGTCAGGATCACTTGCGAAAATCTTATTTCTGGTTTTTCTTTGGTCAGCAAACAAATCATCTCTGCCAACAGTGTTTAAATCGACAAACGGCACAGATAGAGTAGAATCTGTTTGATTTGTTGCTGTTATATTGAATAGAGGTAACGTTCTGTTTCTCAAATTTAATAGGTCGTTCCAATATTTCATGATATGTTTTTGTTCAACAAACTTTTCCAGCTCATACACTAATGTATCGTTTCCTACTGCCTTGGACAATTCTTTGTACACAGATTCCTCGTGTTTAAACAAAACTGAATCTTTCCCTAACGAGGTTAATTTTGGTGAGACTTCCTTTCTTAGTAAGCTTAGGTATCGTAATTTTTCCTTTGTTGTGATGTTTCTTGAATATTGCAATTCCAATTCCTTCAGTCTATAACTTGTTATTGAAAACGAATTGATTAGGTTTGAAAGGGTAGCGATACTGTTTTTATCGTATTCGTCATCGACGAATTTCAAATTTTCCAGAATTGTTTTTACATCATCGAAATCGATCCTGCTTAATGTTTCAGTATTCGATACTGGTTCAAAAACATTTGTTGGGAACCATGAATACATATTCGTTATTCTATCCAACAGTGCAGTATTAAACCATCTCCTTAGTTCTGGGATGTATGCCTTATCAGTGTAAGTAATGTAGCCGTATTCTTTAGGCACTTTGTATTCGTTGTTCAATGATGTTATGTATTTCGAGGGGACTAAGGTTGGTACACCATGGTAAACAGTATTTACCAGAGGGGATAACAACTCCAAGTTTACGAAATGGTTATTTCTACAGTTGAAGATACCCATCTTTTTGTGAATCTCGTAACGTTCTTCTGGACTTAGGAATCTTTCAAAGGACCTTGAGGCTGGTACACTTTCCATTTCATCTTTTCTGATATCTTCGATTCTCTTTTTATCATTTTGGGAAAATTCCTTTTCATGTTCTTTGACATATTTTTGTAGTTGTGTGATATTTAGTCTTGCCAGGTTATGGTCCTTTTCGAATTCATCCAATGGGTTTTCTCTCAAGACTCTATGTGGTCTTTCAAAATTGAAATCTATTTCCTTTGCCTTTGCTTGCATGTATTTTTTCATTGATTCTCTGGCTACAGAGTCTGAAACACTCAATCCCGTAAGATCGATATAAAGGCCTGTATCGATATCTACGAATCTTGCGTCGATGTTATTCATACCGTTACCCTTGGATCTAACTGTGATAGAATCTGTGACGTCTATTCTGTATCTACCATTTCCGTATCTTGGATCTTCTACGACCAGAGTTTGGTTGAAATACTGAGCCAGTAGGTTTAAGTGTTTTATTGGCATCTGCAGATCGAAGTCATTGTCCCAAGGGAATGTTTCACCGTTGTATATGTACCCGTAGAGAGTCCCGTGGCCCAGCCAAGAAATTAGTCCGTTTGCATAGGAAAACTTCTGGAAGGCTCTGATCATTGAATTAAGTCTAGTGGTGTATTCTTGATCATCATCTGTCAAATTTTCATTGTTGAAGAAACGTGCATCTCTATGGTACCCCATACCTCTGAATTTTCTTAATCCACCTGGTTCGTTCAAATACTTTGGGGCTAATGCTGGATGTATTCTTATAGAGTTTTTCAAAGACTGTAAATAGCGTTTGTTGTGGATTGAGATTTCGTCCTTTGGAATTGCATCCAGTTCCTTGATCTTTGCCTCTGCGTCGAATACGAAATCGTCTGCTTGCAAATGGATGAGGTCTTCATCTTTCATGGAGCTTTTTATTTTGTCTGTTTCATGGATCTGCAATTTGAACCTTTCGTTGAACGTGTTGTTTGAGAGGAACTTATTCAGTCTTTCAATATGATCGAATTTGAAGTCGGTCGGCAACCATCTTGACTTTTCTGTGTTGTTTCTTCTGTCTATGTATTCTTGTAGCAGTCCTGATTGTACGATGTTTAAGTTTTCCTGCATTCCTTTGTTCACATTGAATTGAAATGTTTCGTCCTCTTCTGAGACGATTGTGATGGTATAAGGTCTGGTTTCTTTGTTAGTCAATAAATGGTTTCTTGCCTGCAATTGGAATACTTCCGGTCTGATTTTATCGTACAATTCACCAGTGACATTTAAACCTGTTGAGAATTTTGGCTTCTTTTCTGATCTAACACAATAGTCCTTCAACTGTGTGAGAACATGACGTTGCGATTCCTTTCTGACATTGTAATACCACTCTGAGCGTATGTATTTGTACCTGTCGTTCTGGAACAAAGTTTCATTTAATTCATGTTCGATCTTACTCATCACTTCTTTGTCAAAGATACTTTCGTATAAGATATTGCAATCATACGCTGTATCATTCAACTTGATTAGTTTATTCAGGTCGTGGAAGTCTGCCCAGTCGTACCATGAGAATGGCAGTGAGTCCAGCTGGTCGTAGTTGTTTATGATGTGGTCCATGTAGACGGACCATGTGAGTCTTGGGTCGAAATCGTAGACGATCAAGTCGTCTATCGACTGTACTGGTTCTCCTCTCTTTGGACCAACAACTTCCTTTAAGAAGTCATTTTTCAAGGTGTATATTTCCAACCAGAAGGGTTTTGTGTTGAATCTCAGTTTTTCGTATAGTTTGAGTAGTTTCTGTAGGAGGTATGTCTGTGATCTTGATTGTGATAGAGACGACAGCCATGATCCCGTCTGCTCATCTGTGGTATCATCTTTGAAGTACAAGTACTCTGGATCGTTGGCATAGAACGCTACGTCCTCTGGTTCGGTGTAGGAAAATGAGTTGACTATAGCTGTCACTGACGCGGAATACTTGTCAACAAAGTCAGCTATGCTGTAGTTATAAGTGTAACTAACATCAGAACTGCCTGCCGACCAAAATACAGCAAATACAATTATCTGTAGGATAAATATGCTGAACAGGACAGCTCTTATTGCTCTCGAGCTGAGTCTAGAAGAGAGCCTCGAAAAGAGGTATTTGAAATTTTGAAGTCTAAGTTTTATCATTGCTGATATAACAGTACCTGTAGTTCTTCTATTGCGTGTATAATCTGTCGTGTTTATCTGCGGTGGGGGGATCATTAGCTAATAACAAGCAAATAAACAGTGAAAAGCACCAATATGTATATATACTACAATAAAAAATTCCAGTGGGATCAAAAACAACCTGTGTTTCCAGATTCCTCAAGTTGCGTATGTGTTAACTTGGTGTATACACAAATGGAAGCATATAATTTGCATCTGGGAATTCCGTAGTGCCCGCTAGCTGTCCTCAATTCCGAGCAAGCACAGGTGCCCAAGCTAGCTTCGTAGCTGACATGTTGGAATGCCTGAGCGAACTCTAATGCTCTTGTATCACACCAGAGGACAACCCCCAGTGTTCCACCGCAGCTCTTCCATATCGCCAATGTTGCTTTTCTCGTGTCTTCTCTGCCTCTCTTTCTGGGCACATCGCCATTTTTCCTTCGCGAAAACTTTCATGCTTTTTTTTCTCGAAGCACACAGTGGAAAAAAAATGCCTTGAAACAATTCGCCGTGCAGAAGCACTTCCCAAGCGGTCTGTGCTGCCTCCCGCTGCTCCCCGCAAGTCTCCCGAGTAGACGCTACCCAGAACCGCACGGAGCGGTGCCGCCCGAACGGGTAGTGGCCGACGGAACAGTGGAGCCACGGAGCCGCAGCACGCGACGGGTGTTGAGATTTCGCTGCGGGAAGTTTGTTGTTGGTGCCAAAGTTACGGCACACTCGATCAAAGCAGGTAATGATATCTTGGCATTCGTGGGATCCCGTTGCCATGTATTGTGTGAGTTGAAACATGTTTCGAAGAGGTTGTATTGTTTGAGGTGTTGTAGAATGGAGGGTTATGACAGTTGGTGATTTGCCAAGGTTGTGAAGGGTCTGTAGATGCGCCTGGTAAGTGTGTGCATATTTTCTCTTAATAAGAATGTATGTAAGTATATGTGTTTACTTTATCGGGTTTTATTTAACTTTATGCATATACATATATATATATAAGTAACAACAAGGCACCATCACATGTACTTCTTCTTGGAAATAAAGGATGATGACCCGTTGGAGGAACCAGCGAACGAGGAGGCATTGGAAACACCGTATGAGTGGCCCGCATAATTACTAGACTTGATGCTGCTCATGGTGTTTCTGTATCCCATTGTGCTGCTCACCACGTTTAGGTGGTCGTGTATTATCTTCTTTGTGTTTTTTTGTGGCTTGCTCTGTATCTTCTCAGGCTTGGCATGTATTTCTGGATCGTTGACCGTACCTTTCGGTATCTGCAGCAAGGATGATGTGTCGCTCTTATGCGATGGAACGTCACTTCCGGTCTCCTCGCCGCTATTGTGATCCTCCAAGTCTTCTTCGTCCTCGTTTACTGTGAACAGATTCTTGTCACTGTTAAGAACGGCACTCTTGTTCGCCGAATCGTTTGATTTTTGGCTGTCTCCTGAGTCTACAGCGGTGGATGCGGACGGCGCCGATGATGTTGAGGTGAGTGACAGCACCGAAGAATTCTTTTTGTGTGGAGAGCTGGCGATATCGATCATGGACCTTGGTCTGCTTGTTGTGGCGGTCATTCCTTCCTCCTTATCAGTGTGCTCCTTGTTGGCATTCACATTTATAACTGGCTTTTCACACAAATAATCATCGCTGTTATCGTAATCAATGCATACCTCAATGTCATTAAACCAGGGGTCAGCAAACAAGTCTGCCATTGTGTACCTTGTCTCGGCATTTGGGTCGGCTAGTCTCCACGCAACTCTGGAAACATCTGTGTCCTTGAAGCATTTCGCAAAACTATACTCGACCCCAGGTCCGTTCTTGAAAGAATTCTTGTCTCTGAAGGACTTGTTATTGTACTTGATGAAATTCTCATATGAGGATGTGTAGTCTCTAAACTTCGAATCTTTGTTGCATGATTCGAAAAATGGGATAATATTGTTGAGCAAAGTTATCAGTATTATCCCCAACGAATAGCAGTCCAGTGCTAACGGATCGTATGGCACCTGCAGTTCCTCGGAGTATTTCTTTTTGGAATCAAACATCATGACTTCCGGTGGAGCGTATGGTGGAGACCCGATCATTCCCTGGCAGAGTTTGGTGGGTGATGTTGCATCATCTGGGTCCGTGTGATACCAGTTTGAAATGCCGAAATCTGTTATCTTGCAAATACCGTTAGAACAGATTAATATGTTTTGTGGTTTTAGGTCTCTGTGCGCAATACCATTGCTATGCATAAACTGAACACCGTGGGCAATTTGTTTGAAGATACAGTATTTTTCCCTGGTGTCGATTGACTTCCACCCGGATTTGGTCATGAGGTGAAACAAGTCGCACGTTGCAAGTTCCATGACGTATCCCCAGCCTCTGACCAAGTAAATCGTTGTTGGGATCTTGCAAAGATCGAAGATTCCGATGATATGGATACGGAATTTGAAGCTTTCTTTGTCAGTCTCACCCTTGGTCTCTTTGATTGAGTTCAGGTGTTTTGCAATGATAAATTCTTTGGAGCACCTCTTGTAGTAGCTATCGTCGTTTTCGTCATAAATCATGTTTAGTTTTTTGTAGGCGAACACAGTCTTTTTGCGATTGTTGATGGCAATCACCCTCTTGACGTCAGCAGTGCATCCGTTACCGATCACACTGTAGTCATTTTCAAACTTGAAGTTATCCAGCAGCTGGATATTGCTTTGCTTCATCTCGTTGGGTAAGAAGTCGTTGGGGTTGGCGATTGGTAATTTCAGCACATGGATATCCTGTGCCCCATCGTGTAAATAAAACGAGGCATCAGTCATTGTATTGATTGTTGTGCATGAGGATTGTGTCGATATACCGTAAGGGTTATAGACCAATGGTTTTTGTTTCTTCACAGAGTTAGCCCTGCTCAGAGATGAGATGAGGTTGTTGCTCGAGCAACGGGCACCAGGGAGATTTTCAGAACTGCCAAACTTCTTCGTCACAGATCCGAGGGTGCTTTTCGATATATCAAGTTTCTTAGCACATTGTGTAATGTCTTTTGACATGTGTTTCTTCTTGGTTGCATCTTTATGCTTCTCCTGGTCGTGGTCCAGGTCCTTTGCCTTTTTGCCCTTCTTGTTCTTTGTTTTCTTGTGCTTATCAGGTTCATCGCAATTTTTTGAGCTGAGAAGCCTACGACCAAACGACTTCAAAGTCGACAGGGACGAAGTTGGAGATTTGTGGTCTTGTATCATGCTGAATACGAATACAAAAACACGAATGTGCAATACACTAACTGAAATAGATCAAACAAACAAAAAAATATTAATACTACTTTGCTTTTGTACTAAGTTTTATTCTTTTCTACTAGAACCAATACAATTGCTTTCTTTTAATTGGAGATTAGAGATTGAGATTAATTTAGTGCATATAACTGGAATATAAAAGTAGGGGTATAGTATGTTATCGTTTCGTTATTGGGCTTGTTTTTGTTGTGGCTATAGTCCTGGTAGGAACTTTGAACTAATGGGCCGGTTAGATAAAGGATAGTCTTTGGTTTGGTGTGGTCTAAACCGTTTTCACTGGCGCCATCCACACCGCCATCTGCAATTCTCTTATATACTAATCGATGACATTTTTCCAAAACAATCGGAGGCGAAGAACGCAGAAAAAAAAATTCGCCAGGACGAACGGAAGAACGCAGTAATCCCGAACTGTGAAAAATGTGTGCATTATCAAAGCAGCTTCGGTGGAGCAGTAACTGTCTGGTCGATGCCTCGATATTACGTATTGTGCAGAGGATTGTCTTGTCGTATACAAGGGTATTACTGTCCCCACGTACATGTGGGTGGTTTCTATATTTGTATACCCATGTGGGAAGTTTCCACGGAGCTCATGCACTGATTGGCCTTTAGCAGCTCCTGCATGTGGCGTGGATGCCAGAGTCCAAGGCCTTCTCAGACTCGCACATCAAGGTCTGTGGGTCTGTGAGCCTGTGCATGGCCGGATCTATGCCGCGTCTGCATTATTCAGTGCCTCATGGCAAGGGAAAACGGGATCTATATTGCAAGTCGCTCTGTACTAGCAGACAGTAGAGTCGCTGGTTGTGGGAGTCCAATAGAGAACAGACACACTTGTGGGCACACTAGTATTAGTCACTGCTGCTGCTGCGTCTGTGTTGCTTCTCAGTTGCTCCCTTTGCACCCCCGTGGGTCTTTTGTCTTGTTGCGCTCCGGTTTTGTCCCACCGCGTGCACAGGAACCCTTGTTTCTTGTTTTCCTGCGAGGTTTTGGCTGCAGCCCACATGGGGTCGCTGCCTGATAAGAAGCGAGCAGTATACGATAAGGTTACAGATTACATGAGTTGTTACATTAGGGATATCCTGCTTCCCACCTGGTTGGAGTTCTCTCCGTTGGACATTTCCCCGCTGCGCTTGTTGTTGCCATCGAATTTTTCGTAGACGCTGGAGAGCTTGTCAAATTCGTTGACGGATATACTAGGCTTGGTCTCTCTGCAGGACTCTATCAAATCCTCGATAGTGATCGATATGTCTTCGTCGTCCCTTTCGGACCCTTCCCCTTGGTCTGGATCCTCTGCATCCTTCATCCCTAGACCTTCGCCCTTTGATGCGTCCTCATACGCAATTGGCTGGTCTGTATCTGCTTGGTTCTCCAATAGTTTGGATATCTTCTCCCTTAGAGCTGTTTCCGTGAGCTGCTCTAGTTCATCATGTGTATTACCGTTCTGACCGTTGTTTATTACGGATATCTTGATATCAGAACCTGCATTACCGTTCTTTTCTGACGCGTCCACTTTGCTCAGCCTTGCATTCAACTTTCTATGTACAGCCTTTAAGTACGCATTGTAGCATAACCCTTGGATGTCTGCACCTGAGTACCCCTTCGTGAGTTTGGCAATCTCATCCATTACCTTCTTCTCCTCATTGTCGTCGGAAAATGCACCCTTTTTCAACTTGATATTGTTCTTGTCATCGTTTAGTATGCATCGGATAATATCCAGTCTTTCAAGCTCATTCGGTATGTTGCAGAAAACACTCTTGTCTAATCTGCCCGGTCTTAATAAGGCAGGATCAATTAGATCTGGTCTACTAGTTGCGGCTAAGACATATACACCATCCAGCCCCTCGGCCCCATCCATCTGTGTCAGCAATTGGTTCACCACTCTATCTGTGACACCGGTCGAATCGTGGCCCCTCTTTGTAGCAATTGAGTCAAACTCATCAAAGAATAGGATGCAGGGTTTGACTGCCTCCGCCTTTTCAAACAGTTCTCGCACATTCTGCTCACTTGCACCAATGTACTTGTTCAAAATTTCAGGACCCTTGATCGAGATGAAATTCAAACCGCATTGCAAGGATATTGTGTTGGCCAGCAGTGTTTTCCCACAGCCAGGGTATCCATAGATCATAATTCCTGATCTCAACCGCAATGGGCAGTTATTAAATATTGGTGCATATTTTACCGGCCATTCAAGCGTCTCCAATAGTATGTTCTTCGCATCGGTCAACCCACCAATCTGACTCCAACTGGACTTCTTGTTACTATCAGCACTATTTCCCTTCTTGGTGTCACTCGCCAATTTCACGTTCTGCAGAAATATAGGAACAAAATCATTTTTGATGTTTTGAAACGACTTCGACGTAATGGAGGCTTCGTTATTTATTTGGTAATCGTAAAATATTCTGTTTGTTAAATTCATTAAATCTAGTGGCGAATACCCTTCAGTTTCCATGGCAATGCTGTTGACTTCCAATGACTCAGAGTCTAAAATAATATTCTTTTGTTCTAGCATACTATCGATAAGTCTGTTCCTTTCTTCTTTCTTTGGAGGCTTCAAAGTCCATACTTTACCGATAAAATGTTTTTCATAGAGGTTTGCATTTAGGGACTCCTTCCTAGTGCTACTAAACACAATCTTAATACAGTCGTGTTTCTTGCTAATAATGGTATTGACTTCTTGAATTAACAGATTTGTTAACTTATTGGACAGATTATTCCCGTTCTTCGTGTTGGATCCATTGTTCCCTCCATTAGATTCATCATTACCGCCAACTTTGTTAAACAAAAAGTCCGCATTGTCCAAGATGATTATTGTTGGTTCGTACCAATACCCCAACGAGCATATTTCATTCATAACCAACTTTTTCATTTTCTCAAAGTTGAAAGTATCAGGAATATTTTCACAATTGATAATCTTAACAAAATAGCGATGTTTATTGCGTAATCTTTCACTCAGTTCGTGCAGTATGGTACTCTTTCCCATACCATACAGGCCTTCCAATAGAATTCCGACACTAGGCATGATAGGCAGTGTCAAGCATTTAATCATCTCATCCAATGTGTCATTTGTTTTGATATGCATCATTTCCTTTGGTTCTTTTTGTTTACCCTTCTTCTTGAAACTGAGCTCAATATCGTATTTATGGATGAATATAATACTGTCGTTTGGCAAATTATTGGTATGGCAGTATGGTAAGTGTTCGCCGTTTTCCAATAATAACTCAGCAACCACACCTTCCTGCCTCAATAGCATATTGTTAGTGATCAGTTGTCTACCTTGTAATTTCAATTCCAATGCCTTCTCATTGTCTTTGTCTTTGTCACTATGCTGTGACCCTTGGTGATGTAATACGAAGCTAATCTTTTCTTTCATATTCATTGGTTGTGGATTTTTAATGAATGTTACTTTAAATTTAATTCCGTTATTAGGAAAATCTGCAATAGGCACCACAAGAGAATCCCAAACTGCTGTGGAAAGTAAAATATGGTTGCGTGGAATCCCTTTGCCTCGGTAGGGTTTAATATTTACAGCAATTATCCTTGAAAATTTAGTGTTCTGAGAAGATTTGTTTGCTTTTGATTGGGACTTATCCTTTTCTTTGTCAATATTGTTTTGGAAAATGGATAGGAAGCCAAATGTAGATTCCAGTTCATACTCATTGACTAGCACCTCCATTTTTGTCTCACTCAGGTCATATTCAGCTTCGTCAGAGTAGTTCCAGCAGAGACTTCTCTTCAGTCTCGTAACCTGTTCTATTGGTTCAGCCACTTTTGATAGTGCTTTCTTTCTTAGTTTATTTTCTCTTGGTTCAACAATAATTAACGCACCATCCCTAAGCAAACCATGTGTCATTCCCTCTGGTTCAATCTTGCTAACTGAAAATTTGCAAACAACATTTCCCACATAGCAAACAATGGCGCCATCTAAATTAACCAGCTTCGTTTGTTTTAGGATCTCCTGCTGCAGAAAAGTGCTATTAGACTCGATGATTTCCCAATCATCACTACTCACAGGCTTTACATGCAATTCCTTTATATATGCACTGTCATCATTTTCTGTAAATTGCTCCACGGTTAGGGATACCAACGAGCCCGACTTTAATTTTAGTATTGCGCCTAGTACGGGATTGAGCTCTATGGAATCGGTTTCAACTGACTCAAATCCATCCCAGGACACATATTGTGTTTCGTTGATTCTAAACTTGAACCATTGGATCTTCACATCACTGAGGTATATGGATTCAGCGATGGAGGAGGGTAGTCTTATGAAATTCCCTCTTATTTCATTGTTGTATCGTATGCGTACACTTCTGGTGTTACCTGTCATCTGTAGTTATGTGTTTTTCTCTTATTGTGCTTCCTCTTGCATTGTCACAAATGGTGGGAAATGTGTATTCCGATGTAATGATTCATTTGCATGCATTTATATGTCTTTGAGACATAACCCCATTCCTTTAGTTGAATCACGCCTTTTTTCCCATATAGTTTTAGCGGTATTCGGGTTTAATAAATTTATCCAAGACGAAAACAAATAGAAAATCAGAAGAAACACTGCAAAATTTGGTGAGTAGGGTTCAGCATACCACTGAAGAGCAAAGAGTAAAAGGTCAAGATGGGTATTCGGTTTATATTATGTTTCAATAAGCAAGGTGTAGTGAGGATGGTTCGTTGGTACGAGGTGAGTGAGGCCGGTGGGGAGACCCAGGACGTCATTGCACAGATCTATCGGCTGATATCGAGCAGAGATCACAAGCACCAGAGTAATTTTGTTGAGCTTTCGGACGTGACGAAATTGATATACAAGAGGTATGCTGGTCTTTATTTTGTGATTGGTGTTGATATCAAGGATGAGGAGCCTATATATCTTTCACATATCCATTTGTTTGTTGAAGTACTGGATTCATTCTTTGGCAATGTTTGTGAGTTGGATATCGTTTTCAATTTTTACAAAGCATACATGGTTATGGACGAGATGTTCTTGGGGGGCGAGATACAGGAAGTGTCTAAGGATGCATTACTGGACAGGCTGAGTACATTAGACCGGTTGGAATAGGGAGAGGGTCTGTGTGTGTTTGTATTGCATGGTAATGGTAGAATATGAGCATATAATTAAACATTTGTACGATTTGTAGATAGATATAATGTGAAAGAATGATACCATATACTTTTAGTTTAAATATTGGTTTGTTGGGGAATTTCATTATATGGTAACAAAATATAATATTTTAATCATATTTTATGTGAAGTTGTTGAGTGGAGAAATCATTTTGTAAATAACACGTCAAAAGTGATGTTATGTATTTGACAGCACAAAGATGATCAATGTTACCTCGCAACTTCCTGAAACATGTGATTGAGTGAGATGAGCTTATTGAACCATTTTTGTCTAATGAATGGCGTGAAATTTGATTTTCCAATATGCGATTTTTGGAGTAATTCATCCATGACCGAGAAATAATACTTTCCAAGTCCACAAATCCATTACAATACATGACTATATACCCCTAATGGGCTGAATACGGGCAAATTCAACCAAAAAAAGGGGTAAAAATATGACACTTATATGGTGCAAAAAAACCCCAAACAAACATCAAAAGTATCTCTAGGTAGCCAAGTTGGTTTAAGGCGCAAGACTGTAATGTGTTCAAACAAAGTAATCTTGAGATCGGGCGTTCGACTCGCCCCCTGGAGAATTTTTTTTGCATTTTTGAACTTGGTCACATACATCTATGTAAGTAAGTATATGAATAGTATAGTGAATGGACAGATAGATGGATAGATGGATAGATGGATAGAGTGTTATATATACATAGATTGATTCATATAGATATATACGCCTTATAGTGGTAATCTTCAAAAGGTCAAAAAAAAAGAATGGATGCTAATTGTGATGCGAAGAAATAAATTAATTGTAGCCGCCCATATCATAGTCTGGCATATGGGTATTGTCATTATTGCTGTTGTTGTAATTGATTTGCAATCCTGTTTCTGTTGGATCGTAAAAGCTATGTTGTTGTTGTTGTTGTTGTTGTTGTGCCGTGGTGTTGTTGAAGTATGTGTTTGTAACTTGTATGTTTGTGTGTTGCTGAAGCAAAGTGTTACATGCTGTTGTATCATTCGTTATTGTGTCTTGGGTGTTGCAGTATCCCCTTATCATGTACTCCTCTACTTCTGCGTATATGTCAGAGTCTGGTGGTGTGTAATTAGTGTGTGTAATAGTATTATTGCTAATATTATTATTGTGCATATCGTGTAGGGTTGTGTCTGTAGGTGTTGTTGAAGGTGTCATTATGTCTTGGTTTGGGGATCGTGCTTGCTGTGAGCGGTTTGTTTGCAGCTGTATCTGTACACTGGGCGGCAACTGTGCGTTGGGCGTGTTAAGAATGGATATTATTGGGGAGATGGGTCTTTCGGAACACTCGGCATAATGGCTGTTTGTGTTGTTATTGGGGGAGAAGTTGAATCGCGATCTCTTGGCTGAGGACTGTGGAAATGGTGCCTCTATCTCGAAATGTGAATTCTTCCGTTTCACTCCTGCAGAGTAGTGCTGATTCGAGAACGACGATATCATTGCTTTCAAGGTGTGTTTAAAATAATTAGGGTGTTGGTGGGCACTAGTTCTGGGATATAGCAGACGCTGAAAAAAGAGGTCTGAAGGCAACGAGAGGTGATGGCGGGAGAAAGGGCAAAAACGGTGAAATAGCGGTCACAAAGGGTTGTTTTCGGCGGATATGATGCTTTAAACCTTGGAATGTTTTGCTGGGGAGGCGGGGAAGCGGAGAGTGTGTGTTAGAGTGTAGCGTGCTGCTGTGGTATAAGCTGTAACCTATAGGATGCACAGCTATAGTTGTGTGCAGCGAAGGTAGATGGACAGAAGTAGCAATAGTGAAAAAAAACATCAAGCAAGAAAACAAGATGCCTAAAGGCCATTTCTACTCTAAATTTTTCCGGGATGTTGTTTTTCTAGAGACGCGCGTCGCCACGAAGCGAAACCACAGAGCATCTGGTGGTGAGCACGTTTGGCGTCAGCCGTTGAGCATATAGTACATACACATACACATACGTGTGTGTAGGTGTGTGTGTACTTATTCATTCTGTCGTGGTATCACCAGTGGCCATACCACACAGTGTGCACACATGGAAGCCATTGCCTTGCCCCACTGTGGCTACATTACATCGTCCTGCACCAGATGCCCATCGACGTTCACGGCCACTCCGCTGCGACATTATTCCGCTTGGCCGGAAAATCACCGGAGCCACCACGGACAGCCGTACCCCGTGATCACCGTACTCAATGATATCACCGTACTGTGTGATGTTCGTATATCGTGATTATATATCATGTAATACTGCACCGTACACCATGACCAGTTTACTTCCCAAAACGGAACATCCCCCTCGCCAACCGCCCCAAAACAGAAAACTCACAACAAACGGCCGAAAACGGAAACGCAAGGAAAACCCTCGATGGTGCGCAGAAATTGCCGCACACCGTGTTCGCCCAGTGACCGTTTTGGGCGAGCACGGCGACACTCCCACCCGCAACATGGCCTCTTCTCGAAGCCCGCCCACAGAAACAGCCGCATAACAAACAGAAACGCACAATGCTGGATGAAGAAAAAGACAACAAGTGAAAAATTTACTTGAACAGGGATTATGCAACAAATTGTGTATGGGAGAAACCATTGGGGAGTTGCACACACACAAACATGTGCGCTCCTTCTAGGTAAACAAACAACAGTGCAAATTATGCAATCGTTGAAGTATGGCAATATCGACCAATGTGATGAATACATGTCTTCTCTCCTCCCCCCCCTCCATCGTCTTCAGAGGCTACCCTTGCTCTGTTGTCTGATGAGTGAAAAAAAAATATTAGTCTAAGGAGTCTTTGATTACCTGGCAGTTTGGGTATAAATACAAATCTGGAGTTCTTCTTCGCATTCGAATTATCTTGGTACTTAAATTACTTCCCCTTCCACCTCTTTATACACAATTTGTCCCGTAAACCACTTATTTACTGGCTAGCATACTAAAAATTTGTACTCACACTACAAAGACACATCCACAACAGCGGTTTGCAATATCCATTTCACATAATGCTCAAACGTCTAAGCGTCCCTCTAAGGTTCCTCACACTCCTGTTCTTCGCAGGTAACACACTATTACTTATATTAATCATCCTCTCGGGTTCCACTAGAGACTACCCAATCGACAGATTCTACTGGGTCGAAGGTGAAACTAAAGGTATTCCAAATGCCCCAGACATGACCAAATGGACCTTCTGGGGTGCATGTGAGGTTATCGACGACTCAAGAATGCGTTGCGACACCCACTTGGGCCCAGCATACCCAATCTCACCAGTCGACAACTTCCACACCAAGGAAAACGTCCCACACAAGTTCATCTCCAGCAAGAAGACCTTCTACTACCTCAGTAGATTCGCCTTCTGTTTCTTCTGGATTGCTATCGCCTTTGTCGGTATCTCCTTCCTACTATACGTCCTCTCATGGTGCTCCCAACCTATCCTACACACTATCTTCATCTTGATGGGTGTCGGCTGTCTGTTCAACGTATTGGCTGTTATCCTACAAACCGCAGTCACTGCCATGGCCAAACACGCATTCAGTGATGCCGGCAGAAAGGGTAAGATCGGCGCTACTATGCTAGGTATGGCCTGGGGTAGTGCGGTCCTGAGTGCAATCGAACTAGGTCTAATTGCATTCTGGTACAGGATTACCAAGAGAGACAACTACTACCACAGCTCTGAGAAACACGTCGACAACTTCTTCGACAGAAAGAACGATAACTTGGCCATGCCAGAACCAATCATCAGCCCTGATCCATACGTCCAAGAACCAGCTGCTGAACCACTTATTGATGAAGACGATATTAGCGAACCAGAAAACGAAGAAGAGATGAACAACATGAACACCTCTACTACCGCTGCCCCTGTCGCTGCCGCCGCCACTGCCGCCACTGCCACAGTCCCAGCTGCCGCTGCTATCGTCAACACCAACGAAGATGAAACAAGCGAGGTCCCACCTGCCACCACCACTGCTCTAACAAGCACCGCGTTGACAACCACCACAGGCCCAGCTTCTAACATCGTCCCACTATACCAAGCCTCTACATCACAAGCTGTCACCACCGCCGACAACAGACAAAAGGGCATCAACTTCTTCACCATCAGAAGTGCACACAACAAACCTGATGCAGACGAAGAGTCTGTCTAAGCGCACATGCAGATGCATATGCTTGTACAACTATTAATCTATTCTTTCCCCGAACACCCCCAATTCTAATTCGTAAAAATTTTTACTGTGTCCCTTCCTAATACCTAATAATACATTATAATAACTCTCACAAGAGTTGACAATTTCTACCCCATCGAATGCATATATATATATATTGTGTATATAATTTCTTTTAGTTCATATTTATATAGGAAAAAACAATATCCATAACCTTCTATTTCACACTAGATGTACATGTAACCTGACATACTGGGTTTCATATTCTTCCACATATGTAATTAAACAATGGGCTGATGTGGAAACACACACACAAGTACAAAATCTCTGAGCGGTTGGCTTCCAAATGAGACGATACAAGAAGTTGCACACACACACACACACACACACACTCGTTCCATGAATTTTCACTATGTACAATCACCAATTAAGGTTTCCAGCAGAACAGAGGCAGGACCCACGAACGATTTCAAGAACCGGTGAAACACCTATATAAACACCTCTCGAGCTTGCTTGCTTACGTTGAGTTCGCAATACATGAATTTTTTTGCTAGCATGCTAGCAGAGCATTGCTCGGGCATCACTGCACCATACTCCCCGCATCCATCCTCCCCAGCGTCTGAACAGTGTCTTTTAGCCCTACTAACAATTATAGCATCTATTGCTCCTCAACTATATCGGCATTCGGTGCTTGGTTAGAACCGAAAGCACGCACACACAAGACAGCCAAGTACAGTTCCAATGCAAGAGCTCCACTTCAAGAATACCACGGTACGACAGACCACCACGCCATAGCTTCATGTACCAGCGACAGCACCGTCCCTCTCTTGCTCCCCCCACTTCCCGTCCTGCAGTGTTTTGTGTAGCTGTTGCTTCGGCTGAACTCTCTCCGAGACACAGAAAACAGAGCTGTAAAACTCCCTGGGATGAAAAAATTTTGTACCTCTTCGAACGGTCAACTGTCAACCAGGGTATGGGATTGTGTAATCACTCTGTGGCAGCTAGAGTTGCCTCTGCAAGTAGGATCACCAAGAATATCGCTCTAGTGTTTGCCCTAGCCCTACTTCACACTCCACCGGACCCTCTCTGGCAGGTTTTCTGTCGTGTGCGCTCTCACACACTTTCTTGCCCACATCTCCATGTATCAAGCACAGATACCCACATTTATATATATACATATTTGCACGTATACATCATACCTTGCGATTAGCAAACAGTCTTATTCTCCCGATCAGCATTACACCTATTTAAGAAACAGCAGTTGTCGACAAATATCATCGTAAGGAATATACAACACTGGCATAGATTTCCACGAGTATACAACACTGGCATAGATTTCCACGAATATTCAACGGTCAAAACTTCGAAGTAACAACTCACCACACGCCCCCACTCTATATCTTCGACTTTATGGATGAGTATAACAAACGGTCCTCGGTCTCGACCATCCCAAATGCAGCACCACTGAAGGTTGGCTTTATTGGCTTATCACACCAGAAGGGCTGGGCTCTCAAGACACACTATCCAGCGATATTGCAATTATCCTCACAATTTCAAATAACAGCACTGTTTGACCCGCAACACGATGTTGCAATGGAGACCATCAGACTGCTGAAACTCACAAATGCCACCGCATACCCAACACTAGAGGCCTTTGCCTCAACGGCTATGGTGGACATAATAGTAGTATCCATACAGTCAGCATATCATTATTCAGTACTACTTCCACTAATAGAATCTTCAAAACACAACCCAAACCTGCAATACCTGTTTTTGGAATGGTCCATGGCATGTAACTTGGAGCAAGCAGAACAAATATATAAAGCAGCAGCCTCTCGTGGACTACAGACCATAATCTCATTACAAGGCAGAAAGTCGCCGTACATCCTCAGAGCCAAAGAACTGATCAGCCAGGGCCACATTGGCGAGATCAATTCGATCGAAATCGCAGGAAACGGTGGCTGGTACGGTTATGAAAGACCCATAAAATCTCCAAACTATATATATGAGATGGGCAACGGCAACGATCTAGTGACAAACACGTTTGGCCATACAATAGACCTTCTTCAGTACATGACGGGCTCATATTTCAGCAGAGTCAACAGTATGGTCTTCAACAACATACCAGAACAAGATATCGTAGATGAAAACGGTGCCAGGACAGGCCAGAAAGTGAAAAAGAGTGTCCCAGACCACCTCCTATTCCAAGGAACATTGATGAAGGGCAACGTACCCGTATCCTGCAGCATAAAAGGTGGGAAGCCAACAAAGAAGTTCACCAAGAATTTGGTCATCGACATACATGGAACCAAGGGTGATATAAAGTTAGAAGGTGACGCTGGGTTTGCAGAGATATCAAACCTTGTGCTATATTACAGTGGGGTCAAGTCAAATGAAAATGCGGTACCGACCAGTGCCAACCAAAACAGCAATACTGAGAACGAATATGACGCCGGAAAAGAAATAATGGAAGTTTACCATCTACGGAATTACAACGCAGTCCTAGGTAACATATTTCGACTGTACGAATCCATTGCAGACTTTCATTACAACACGAAAAAGATACCGAGCCTGCCTTCTCAGTTCATAATGCAAGGGTTCGAGTTTGAAGGGTTTCCAACGTTTATGGACGCTCTCATACTACAAAGGTTGATCGATAGTGTATTTCAGAGTCATTTGCTAGGCTCCACACTCAACGTATCTAATATAGCTCAATATTCCTGATAATCACTTGAGTGGGTTTCTATAAAATATTATTTTAATTAGTACATATATATATATGTATGTATGCATGCATGGAAAAATGCAGATAGGACGTATTCATTTTTGTTTTTGTTTTGACTTATATAGTTTCTGGAATATGATACAGAACGATACCATTTTTAGATCAAATATAGTTTGTTCTAATCTCATTGAGCTTTCTAATGACATCATCAACCTTGACTTTGCCTCCAGGTATATTCTTACAAATCAAATCCTGTCTAATGTTTGTGAATTTTAAAAATGTCTCGCATAAATCACCGTCAATGGTATTCCTCACAGGAGAATAGTAACTCCTGTAGGCTTGGTGGTCCCTTCCAACAGTCGAATACGATCCTTCTATGGCATCTTCGTTGGATTCCCTGTTTCTAATAATTTCAATATTCTCCCTTTCGACCTCCTCTTCGTTGTCCTTATCATCGTCGTTGTCGATGTCAACAGACCCTGCCTTAGAATTCTTGAAAGTGTGCATGATCATTTCCAGCTCTTGGATATTGTTTTCGATTTTTTTCAAAAACTTGATTTCATTCTTGGAAATAATCGGAATCAATACACCTATTGTTCCTTGCAACCCTAAATAAATCACTGTCATCCTGTCAGCCATCTGTAAGTTTTCTACAATGAAAAAGCGTGTGACAATATCATTGATGTAAAAGTGATTCTTCAAGGTCAACTTGAATGGGCATTCCATTATGTTGCCATCCAATCGAGTGCGAATTTCCTCATCACTTTCGAACTCTTCTGGTAATCTCAAAGTCCAAACGTTCCCAAATCTATCACCCCCGATCACTGTGAATTCATCAAGAAATTCAACCGTTGTTACATGACGCTTTGTGATATCATCTGCAATTGGTAAAAATTGGTTTGCCTCCTTCTTGAACTTGTATATAGTAACAGACTCGTGCACATCCCCAATGGCAACTTTATCGTTTTCCCAGACTGCCATCGAGACAACCTTGGTGGTAGATGGGATGGTCTTGGTGATTGATTTCCTCAGCAATTGGCGCTTGCCCATCCCATAAAGGATCAAATTACCGTATATAGGTACCAGAAGCATATCATTGAACTGGTGTAACGTGTAGACCTGGTCTTCCACTATGGTTTCGTTTATTAATGATAGTTCAAACGAATCCCTGTTCAGTATTAATTGGTATGCCAATAATTTACCGTTTTTTGTTGAGATGATCAGATTTGGTATACTCGTCTTTCCGGGTCTGAAATTAACCAGTGTTGCTGCCAGACATTTTACATTGTTTAGAGTTTGATAGTGTGTGGTTTCATTGTGAAATGTCAGTGAGGTTCCATTGGAATTTCTAACTGACACACGGGTTTGACTAGAGCTTTTCTTAACCGAGGTGTCTATGAATATACTGAATACGTCGAAGGAAAGAGATAACTTATTGATGTACTTTGGGATAGTGAGTGATTGGTTTACTTCTTCTTCTTCGTCGTCATCATCATCGTCATCATCATCTTCACTCGATTGATTATCTGAGGTTTTGTCATCCTCCTTTGTATTGCCAACAGACTTCGCATTCTCGACAAGTTTTTGTTCGTTAATGTGAAACCATTTATCGATGAAAACAAAATCGTTAAACTTTCCGATTATCAATTCACCTGCGGTAGACAAGGAGCAACAACCGTTGAATTTCATGTTTTCTGTGGTAAACTCTGAAATTCTGTTTAGATTTGCAGACCCTTTAGTTGATACGACTGGTCTGACATAGAACAAGCCGTTGTATGTATAGCTGGCCCAGGTTTTATCTGAATGCACTATCACAGACGATACCAAAGCCTTCTCCTTCTCTTCGTCATCATCGTCTTCATCGTCTTCATCGTTCTCTTGAGACGAACTCAGCTGTAGGTCCGTCCTTTCTATATGCGAGAGGTTTATCCTTTTGGCTCCAATGTATTTGTTCCAAACATCTGATATTTCACCAGTTGGTGTTAGACGTGAACGAACGTACACACCGTTGACCAGGCCTACATGGACGTATCCATCCACGTACAGCAGGTCGTTTGCGATGTCTATCAATTTCTGGAATGTGACTACTTCTAGGAATTCATCCTGGTGTGAGAGTGAGACGACGCTAATTAGTTTGTCGTCGGTTGCGACAATCAGGTACTTGCTCTTGGCACTTAGATTATTTGGGTTGGATGCCATTGCTGTGCTTACAATCTTGGAAGCCATGGCGACTCTTTTCGTTGACTCGACGAGGTTGTTCGTGGTTGGTTCTATTTCGAGGTATACGATCTCGTAGTTTGACAGAGAGAGTGCAATCTGAGTTGAAGTTGACGTTGCTGAGGTTATGTGAATACCGGCTGGTGGGAACCACTGCAAGATCTGTTTGAAAGATGGTTTGCCATTGCCCGCTGTCTTGGAGACGGCGACTTGGACCATCTGGTTCTGGCAAACCTGTACGATCGAGGAAGACTGCATTGTTGCAATGTGTATTGTTTTGTCACTTTTAGGAATAAACGGGTTTGGTGTTGGTAGTTGTAGGTCCTGGATGGACTCGTTTGCGATGTTCAAGAACAATGTTGTAGAGTTGAAAGCTATGACGAGGAGACTGTGATATTTGTCGAACGGCGTGAGCTTCAATGCCCATATATTCTGTGGGTTTGGGGGCAACTCTGAGGAGATGAGTTTTGCAAAGTTGATTGAGTTTGAGTATGTGCGCAGAATGTTGTCTGCGGCGGATGCGCTAGTGGTTAGGGCCGGTATGTTTTTGTACTTGCCGCTGGTGCTTTCGAGGGCCATTGTTAGTGCTGGGTTTAGGTTCTTTTGGACGATGCTATGCTGAGATTGATGAGTGTCTGTGTGGGGGCATGATGTATATGTGACTTGTCAAAGGTTTTTACTATCTCGAAGGTATCTGAGCCTAGACTCTCAAACTGGAAGAGGTAGTTGTCGTCCAGTTCTGAGTTTGCAAAGAGGTAACCGTTTTTGAAGATGTGCATGTTTTGAGATCTA
>PPOD03000265.1:73076-89710 GCA_003708425.3 Jamesozyma rosinii
ACGATTATGTTTTTGTACTTGCCGCTGGTGCTTTCGAGGGCCATTGTTAGTGCTGGGTTTAGGTTCTTTTGGACGTCTGCTATGCTGAGATTGATGAGTGTCTGTGTGGGGGCATGATGTATATGTGACTTGTCAAAGGTTTTTACTATCTCGTAGGTATCTGAGCCTAGACTCTCAAACTGGAAGAGGTAGTTGTCGTCCAGTTCTGAGTTTGCAAAGAGGTAACCGTTTTTGAAGATGTGCATGTTTTGAGATCTGTTGATTGTGTCGAAGTAAGTGATGGATACGGTTGGTCTGTTCCTGTCGTCTGTGTCTGGCTTGATTCTTAGTTTGAAGAGGTCTCCGTTGTTTGATTGGATGAGTATGAAGAAGTCGTTCTTTAGGATCTGTGTTGTTGCTGATATGATTGTAGTTGTGGTGTTGTGCTTGTTGTTATTGGAAGTTGGGATGTCTATCTTCATGCTGTAGTATCCGTTCAGGTCCTTTATGAGGAAGTAGTTGTTAAACCCGATGAGTACGAACGGGTTGGTTGGTGTTTCGTAGTCTGAGCTTGATGTACTGTTCATATCCGTGAGAATGCCGTATTTGGCCAGGTCTGGGAGGGCCATAAGGAAGTTTGCACTGGACTCTATCATGTAGTCAGACTTTTTCACGATATGGTTGAGACTCAGGTCGAGCATGTAGAATACCAGGTGGCAATTGTTGTCGTCGTTTTGCTGATGCGAAGTAGCAATTTCCAGCTCTATTGATGCGAATAGCGGGTTGTCTATGAAGTTTGTGTTGCATGCGACGAGTTGTAGGGTGATGAAATTTGAGCGTATGGCTTCTAATGGGGACGATACTGTGAGTTTTGGTTCCTTTGCGTTGTTGCCATTTGTGATGTTCAACATGTATACGTGCTTTACCCTTTCTACAGCTGATAGCATGATACATCTGCTCTTGGGGTCTACTTTACAGTATGCGATGGGGGAGAGTCTTCTTATTCCTGAGCGTGCCAGTGGTTCGTTTGCCAGTATATTCAGTTTGAAGCGGTTGTCCGAGTGTGTCGTGTTTATCATATTGGGGACTATGTTGAGTATGGTGAGGTTTCCTGAGTCTGAGGTCATGACCAAGTGGTTGTACCTTGAGTTTTGCAGTTTGAAAGTCTCCAGTGTCGTGATTGTGGCAAATACCTGGAACTGGCATACCATATTGAGAGAACCATCGGATACGTCGAACACTTGTATGTGTGTTTCTGTAGCTAGACACAGCTGCAGCTGTTTGGGGCTCCTAGCGGTCCTGTTGTCTGTGAGAGCCGCTGCCTCTGGGTCGACATCGACGAAGTATCCCGTGCACGAGTGGATGTAGTTGGACTGCCTTTGTAGGGTGAGGTGGTAGAGGTACGGGTCCGTCTCTGATATCAGCATTGCGAGTGTGATGTGCTTGTGTGAGGTGTTTGTGTTTGGGAGAAGGAGTGTCAGCGGCTAACGAAGCAGATATAGCATTGTTTCATTCCCTCCAGCGGATCCCACCTGAAATGCTTCCATATCTGTGCGATTATGAATTTTTTTGCCGCCCGGGAAAACACACACGTGACCACCGTGAACAATGACAAAAACGCCACCCGCGGAACCACCACATCACCACCCACGAACTCAGAGCACGTGCCGGCTTAGTCAGGCCCCCCACTACCCGGCCACACACCCCCAGAAACTCCCGCACAAAACTCCCGCCCCCTAATCGAACGCCAGAGAAGAAAACCGCGCACCACCTCCACAAACAAAAGTGCCATTACTAATGCGCACTGGGCACTGCTCCCGCGTCGCCCTGCGCACCCGTCTGCGCCCTCCTCCCGCTGCCCCTCCAGAAAAATTAACACACTGCGCCATAACAACCAACACCTCCCCCGCCTCTGTTTCTGCTGTGTGTTTCTGCTGTGTGTGTTTTTTTCTGCCGCAAAATTTTCACCGGCTGCTTTTGTTCGCTTAGATAAACAGTGGCTCCCTTTTTAACACTGGTGAAAAATTATTACATAATAATACACACACTCCAGGCTCTTATAAATATAATAGTGCAATTCCACTCGAGCCACTCGTATTTCACACTACAGGAACTCTCCCTTTGAAACATTACGATTAGAACCAGTACAGCTATATAGTTATATATACACACACACACACCGCTACAACACACATTATGGAAGTCTACGTCAGAATTAACGACAGTCTGAACTGTGACTACGCTTTCCAAATCGACAAGGATGACACCATCAACAACAAGATCAAGAACATCTTCTGCACCAACGCAAAGGAGATCAAGCAGAAGACTGTCCTAGCCGACATCATGGTGCTTAGACCTTCCATCTTTCACGAACACACCCCCTCCGGCTGGGCAAAATGCATGCATCCGGGTTTTTTGACAGAGGGTGCAGGTATTGTTCTGGACTACACTGCCACTGACAAAGAATACCTCGAGGAATTGGACTGCGACAAACCGTTGATAGACCAATTGTGGCCAGGACAGCTCATTGTCCCTGTGTGGAGCTATTCCAAGAAATCAGTTGGTGTGTACGCAGCAATCATGCTCGCATGGCTGTACACCGACTTGCCAGACTGCATCTCGCCTACCCCTGGTATCTGCATAACCAACCAGCTCTCCAGGCTGCTTATCCCGATCATGGACAGGCAACCTGATATGGTTCAGTACGCAGACATGCTGAGGGAGGAGGTGAAGGTCAACTACTCCAGTTTCCCTGCACAATGGACCTTCTTCGGCATGCACTGCATCAAGATCATCATCATCACCTTTGCCTTCTTCATCGCAATTGCTAACCCATTCTCTTTCAACCCATACAGACTGATAAAACTAAGAAACATGGAACTCACCACAAAGAACGAAGGCATCAAGAACCTGCTTAACTCCCTAGGCTGGATCGGCTCAAGAAAGGCAACCTACGACGCATACCAACTAGCCTACTACAACTGGACCCTAAAGAAGTACGGCAGTGTCGTCAAGGCATTCAGAGCAGGCGCCATCAAGGCCGCTGCCTCCCCATTCATCCCTCTAGGTAAGGGTGAAGGTTACTCCACCCCGATCGATGACAGATTCACAGGGTCAACCTTCAAGACCATCGAGAGCGCCAACCCAAGGTTCGTTCTCAGCGAAGAGTACTTCGTAGAACTAGAGGACCATCTCAAGATCCAACTAGACAAGTGCAATGGCGACATTGGCTTGATGAACGAAGAGATCATAAAGTTCAGAAAGTTCGGCTTCTTCGACCCTTCAGAAAAGCTAAAGGAAATCGTAGACATCAGAAAGAAGGTCTACCAAGAAGAACAAAAAGCAGAAGAAGAAAAGAAGGACATCAAGCAAAAGAAAACAGATTGATCCATGCACTTCCTCTATTTTGTATCCCCATTTTTTATTTCTCTCACGCCTCCCCTCCCCTCCCCTCCCCATACTGTATTCTTAAGTTCCTGCAAATACCAATAGTTGAAACAAAAGAAAAAAACCATACGCTATATCTACACCTCTAAATAAGTAATATATTAATCGATCCGCATTTGCATGCGGTATACTTTATATAACCATGTAAAACACGCCTCTTACGTTCAAGCCTCTTACGTTCACGTCTCTTACGCTCGTACCTCCGGATTCACAGCACTCCATGGTTCCAAGTAGTAGCTCGGCACTGTGCCCAACGAGTCGGGCGTCTTTAACAGACTCACCCGACTCAGCTCGTAGTGAGTGTAATGGTTCCGCAGGATCTTCATCAGCGATTCTTCGTCCCCATACTCCTGCACCCCATACTCCTGTATGCTCCCATCGTCAAAGATATCGCTGGCCATCTCGCATGCACTCGTATCAGGCTCCAGAAGACTCACCTGCGAGTAAAACTTCTTGTACTGGTACTTCTCAGTCAGATAGTCAATGTTATAGCTGATAGTAGTGCACACATACGTCTTGAGACTGTTTATATGGTACCGGTGTCGCAGGATAAAATATATCCGCACACTCGACACAACCGCTACAAGAAACTTCAGCATGAAGAACAACCATATGATGAATGAAAACAACATCACCGACAGGATAGCCGCTTCCTCTTGGTTCGTCTGTGCAATCCTCTTGATCTTCTGGATGATCCCTGGTAACGTATCCAGATCCTTCAACCCGCCAGGACTACCCCCACCGACCCCATTCATCACGTCGTCATTGCTAGTAGACACCAACACAGACCACAATGTTAGCCCATTGATGACCTGTCTCGGGGAGTCAGCAAACAACAGTCTGAAACAGTTCTTCAACTCGAAATACGTGAAAAACGCCATTCTCTGGAACATCCCACTAGGCGTCACCTTGTCGAACAAGCAGTATACAGAATAGTTCCGTAAACAGCATATCGTCCTCGAACAATTGTTCATATACGCCAAAGATATATTCCCAATCTTGTAGATTCTCAGCCCATGTGCAACCTCGCCAAATAACAGCACGACAGAATATATTATGCACCCACTGAACAGCCATTTCGAGATCCGGAACGGTAAGTACGGCTGAATGTATTCGTTAGACCAAGTATTGAAAGCCAGTAGTTTAATGCAAGTGTAGATATCAGAGCACAAAAGCAAAAGCTTCAGCACCTTTAACCCCCAAATAAGAACAAAATATGATATGTACGTCTTGATTCTTGTATTTCGAAACAGTTCCAAATCCAATTCATTAAAAAGCCTGCCGTTAATAGGGTCCTTGTCTCTATCGTTATTCAAAAACACCTTCCACATTATGGCTGCTTGGAGAATACATCAATATATTCATTTTCATATACATTCCAGCTGGGGATACCAGTTGTGTCACTTCTCATATATATACGATCATGAAGATATTATAATTTTAACTCTGTATGATTCTGAGACATATCTGAAACAAGAGAAAGAGCAACTGGGCGATGCAGAAAAATGAAATCATTACGTTGGATGTAGACTAGTTATCACTGGCTGTGTATAACTAGAGAGTCAGACAATGCTGTATGCTCTCTCATTAAGCATTTATAGGGATAATCTCTTCAAAGAATTAATACAGGCCAGGAAAGCACCCTCCGCTGATTTCTTAATAAAAACCTTACTGCAATATTTTATTGAAATTTAACCATTAATTCCCCAACTAAATAAAGTATAATATCTGTAAATATCTACCTATCCACACTCTTCATGCATTGATCTTCCACACTAGGTGAACCTTACAGCATCTTTACAACTGTGACATACCTCTATATGCCTACATTCCTTGTTTCGCTACTCATCGCAGCTAAACAAAATGAAACAAAAAAAATCATCAGGAATTAAATATTAGTAGGAACATATTTTGAAGGCAAAATGTTGTCAATAAAAGTAGGAGCAGCACACCAATCGATACAAGATATGAGTATTATTTCATCAATACTGACTCAGGATGCACTGGCAGTGTTAGAACCTTCCTTCATTAAAGAAAACCCAACCTTTATTGCCGCTTACAAGCAGATTAACTGGAAGGATGTCAACTCGTTAAACACACTTTTAAAATCAATAGACAACATAATGCAAACGTATCCAACACCAAATAGCAAGATTAAGAAAATGATAGAGACCCTTTTCCAGCAAATACTAACTCGGTATCCACTTTTGTTTGGTTACTGGAAAAAGTTCACTGCGATTCAATACCAACTACACGATTTGCAAACTTCCCTCAAAACACTAGAAAATGCAACTATTTCATTCCCACATAGTCTTGATCTGTGGTGTGATTATCTGAGGGTGCTAATAGTAAATTATCCCGATGAAAAGAAGCTGATATCAAGCAAGATAGGCCTCGCCAAGAAATTAATCGGATGGCATTTCTATTCTCATCCATTTTGGGATTTAGTTATCGACTATGAAACCAAAAATGGTGGTGATGTGCTGTCTTTGTACTGGACTATCGTAAATATACCATTGCATCAATATGCAAAATACGTCGAACCATTTAAGAAACTACTTATCTCTAAAGGACAACAGAAGGAGGTTCCAAAACTGGACACCGCTGTTAAGCAAAACCAAGCTTTAATCAATCAAATTTGGAAATACGAAAGCGTTATTAAGCAAAACTTTTTCAATCTAACACCCTTGCCAAAGGAGGAGATCGAGGCGTGGGATCAATATCTTGGATTTCTGATAAAGAATAAAAAACCAAAAGATCTAATTGAATCTGTTTTTGAAAGGTGCTTAATTCCCTGCTGTTTTGTTGAAAAGTTTTGGATAATGTATGTTACATGGTTTGAAGCAGTTCAAACCGGGGTAGAGGATGTATTTGCAGTGCATTCCGTGATTGATTTATATCAACGTGGTAATAATGCTTTGCCTGTAGAGTGTAAAGAGTACCGCATCAAGTTTATTAACTTCCTTGAGAAAAGCTTCAGAGGCAAAAGCAAGACTGTCGTAGATAAAGAATATTTGTTTGAAGTATTCACCGAAACAATTAATAATTTACTCCAAACCTGGTCAAGTAAGCATGATCAAGCACTGTTGATGAGAAAATACTTGATATTATTGAAACAGTGCAAGTTTCCATCTAGCCTTGATCTTCCGTCAAAGGAAATATTGGACAAGCAAACTGCATATTCAAAGTTGCTTGACACGAGTATTTCTAACTATTTGAGCAAAAAGACAGAAAAGACAGTACCTCTTCAAGACATGATAAACGAAACGAATCTTCCGGTTGTGGTTGTTGAATTGATTAAAATAAACTGGTTGGTACTTAAAAATAACCTACAGACAAGGAAATATTTCAACTATTTCAATAAAATACCGATAATAAGATTATCGACAGAATTCTGGCTGACTTACTATAAATTTGAAAAAGCAAGCAAAAACTTCATTAAATTAGATAAATTCATCAATGAATTGGGTACAGACATTTTCTTGCCTACAATAACGATAAATGATATTGTACAAGATTATCAGTCATACTATTTGATAAATTCTAATATTAGTAATTATCGTGCTTTACAGACTGCAAGCACGCCAGATTCCAGTGCACAACGCTTAAACACAGAGGTCCAAAAGATTATAGATCCAATATTATACTCGCAATTTAAGATAAACAAACCAAAATGGAAGCCATCATCTAAGATTAGTGTCAGCAATGCTGAATGGTATAAAAGTGATGAGTTTAAAGAAAATGGGCACCCTGGTATAGTAATTGAAAAACCTCAGATAACAAACTCGATTATTGAATTGAACTCTAACTCCTTTAAAAACATTGCACCTGGTGTACCTGCTTTTAGAAACTTGGAGAAGATTAACCAAGCACCAAAGTACAAAGACTATTATACAGAAGAGTACTTAAAAGGTTCAAATTGATATCATTAGTCTATAATTTAGTATATATGCATGCATTTGAATTTAGTAAATATGTAATTGTTTTCTCTTTTCATTTATCATCAGATCCGTATTCTTTATCGAGCCTGTTCTGTAGCCCTTCGATTAATTCTTTGTTATCTTTCACTTGAGCATTAATAAAAGGATTGCATTTGACCTTAATGTATAGTTTCTTTATCGTTTCGAATGTCTTCTTAACATTCTCTTCATTGGTGTTCTCTGACAGACAATCAAAGCCTATGATAATCCTTAACCCTGTAGGTTTTATCAGCATGCCGTATACTTCTGTGCCTTCTACCTGGAATAACGATTTTATAGGAGACTGTCCTTCCAGGGAGAGCCATTGGAAAATCTGACTTTCAAAATAGTCAAGGGATATATTGGCAAATGTGTTGTATTTTAGAACCTTGTTGACATTCTGGGCCTCGGCTGGGGGGACGTATACCAGGATTGGCTTCTTGTCTTCGTTAATAAAAGCTACAAAGGAAGGAGTTACTGATGTCATAATGTGTGGTATATGTATCTTGGTAATTAAATATTGACTTAGTTATGTTGCTGAAGGTTGATTCTTGGAGCTTTAGATACCATACTTTTGGTTGGGTTTTGATCTCTGGCCTTTTATTTTTTCAGTAGCATAAAAAAGCATCGACTCGATTTCATGAACATTCTAAAAGCATTTACAGTGGCAACGAATGAGAATACGACAAGAATGCTATATTGTTCTAAAACATTATACTCGCGATGTATTGATACATATTCTATATATTATCTAGCAATTATTGAGGAATGGAAATGCTGTTAGCTGCAGTTCTACCGTAAACAACACATTCCAGTAAACTTGACCCACCCAGTCTGTTTGCACCGTGGACACCACCAGAGACTTCCCCAGCAGCATACAGACCCTTAGCCAAAGGTGTACCATCCTTCTTGATGACTTCGGATTTTGTGTTAATCAAAGCACCACCCATGGTGAAATGAACGACTGGGGTGATTTCACCGATAAACACAGTAGTCTCTGGAGTGATGTCGTCTCCGAAGTTCTTGATTACCAAAGGACGTCCAAACTGATCCTTTGATTCGGTTTGGTAGTTCTTTAATTCGGCAATTAGGTTTTCCACTGAAATTGGAAGACTGTAAGCATTGACAACCTCAGCCAGAGTTAATTTTCTAACCAGTTTCTTGAACATGTAGAAATCGATGTTGTTCTTCAAGACATCGTAGATTCCTTCTCCCATAACCAAGTAAGCTCTGTTGTCCTCTTGCGGGCACAATGTTTGAATAGCCTTTGTGACGTTGTCTCTTGTGTCAAGTTCGTTGACAAATCTCTTACCGGTCAATGGATTTATAAGGATACCACCTAAACCTCTTAGTGCCTCAGCAGCTAAGAATTTCCAACCCAGAGTACGGTCACTTGGGTCAATGAACCCAGTTGGGTGGACTTGGATTTGGTCCATATCGATCATATCAGCACCAAGTCTTTCAAGGATCTTCTGGCCATCCCCGGTGGTCTGTTTACCATTAGTTGTTGGTAGTCCAACTAGATTTGGAGCGTACTTCTCCAACATTTCCTTAGAAAAGCCAAACCCACCAGAGCAAAAGATGACATTGTTTGTATCAATGATGTGACTGTTGTTTTCTTTGTCGACGTACTCGACGCCGATAACGTTCCTCGAGGAATCCAGCTTGATATCTGTGACTTTGCTTTCCAGCTGGATTTTGATGATCTCAGGGTTTGTCTCAGCCAGGGTCTTCAAATTCTTGGAGAGGGCTGATACGATTTCAAATCCTGGTGGTAGTTTACCTGAGGATCTGTGGGTTCTTGGCACTGAATGGCCCCCCAATTCTGCTAGCAGATCAAGCTTTAGATCGAAATCCTGTTGCAGCCATTCAATGGCAGAACGAGAGTCTTCAGTTAGCTTTTCCATCAGCTGTTTGACACCTCTGCCTTTTGCAGACTTTACAGAGTCCTCTAGGAACAATTCTGGGGTGTCATTGACGTGTTGGGCTTCTTGTGTGCCGGTGTGAGCACCGTTGATACCACTTGAGGCCTTGATGGAGTTACCCCCGATGGAAGCTTCTTTGTCGATAAGAATGACTGGGGTCTTGTTGTTTTTGATCAGTTGGTTTGCGGCAGAAAGGCCAGCTAGACCAGAGCCGATGATAACGACTGGAGAAGATGCGCTGATAGCCATGTCGAATGAGTGCTGTATTAGATTATCAGAAATGTGGTGTGGGAATTTGAAAAGGATGAAGAGTAGAAGTATGGAGAGATAAAAGAATAATTTATCTAATACGTTCATCAGCTTGCCTGTGTGGAATAACGAGACAAAGACAAGTTACAAATATAAGTATATATGTGTCTCCAACTTCCCAGGAGGGCAGTGCAAATTTTTCATCAAGGATGAGTAAATCACGTTGCTTATATACCACGCCCTTTGGATTATTCAGCAAAACCTGCAGCGAAGGAACGAGGCTCCGGGTGAGATTCGGGTGGTTGCTACGGGTAACCGTCCATCACCGGGGGTTAAACGAGATATTGCGAATAGAGATAGGATGAACATAGTCTGAGGTAGTTAAGCTATGAAGAGGATAGTCAGGAACGTTAGGAGTTCCGTAACCAATGTATATACATGTACATATGTGCTCTGGTCGTGTGTGTGTGGTCCACGGTCACGATAGCAGAACTACTCGATACGAGCAGGGTGTGAGAGGAGGGGTGTTCATATGAAACCCTCTGTGCTTCTCTCATTGCGGTTCAGGCTAGATGTTTTGTTTCGAATGTACCAAAAGAATCAAACATATTCAGTCAATTTGAGAGGGGGTTTAACCTTCAAATTACTTTTCGTCCCTCGATAATAGGGTGGGTTTCTCGGGGCAGTGCCTGAGGAGCCCATTGATTCTCAAATGTGCTGGAGGAAAGTGGCTTGTGTGACTGTTTTGGGGCGGAGGTAAGTATAAAGTAGGGGGAAAGATAAAGAGAAATATGAATAGAACATAGATAAAGGTAGATCAGTCACGGCGGGCTTTCCGTCGTCCCATTTGATAGGAAAATATGCAGTAAATTTATGTTAACAATGCCACGTTATTATTATTGTTGTTTTTGTTGTTGTTCAAGGAGCCTAGTACTTGTAGGTCTTGATGTCGTGAATGGCGTTACCGTTGACGTCGATTTCTGTAGACTGGGAACGGTAGACTTGGGTTGGGCCATTTTGGTCGAATGGGTGTTTCTTTGCGTACTCGAAAGTTTCGAGGACGGCTAGTTTGACCCTTTCTAGAGCCTCTTCTGAGACTTGGTAGTGGAAGGAGACTCTGCCCCCCATGAGCTTGACGTTGTACTTTAGACCCTTCTTAACGAGGACGTCTGGGTCCATTCTTGCCTTTCTTAGGTCGATGAAGACGAAGTTTGTGTCAGCTGGGGACTCTAGAGGGATGTCGTGTTCCTTGCAGAACTGTGCTAGGTTGTGGGCTAGCTTGTGGGAACGGAGCATGTTGCCCTTCCAGTCGCCGTTGATGTTGCATAGTGCCATTCTAGCGAGCATACCGGATTGTCTGATCCCACCACCTTGTTGTTTTCTGAAGTGGTTGCACTTTTGGATGAACTTGGTGTTCCCGACGAGGACGGAGCCGATTGGGGCACCCATGGACTTGGAGAGACAGATGGAGATGGAGTCGAAGACCTCGGCGTACTGTTTCAGTGGGATACCGGCCTGAGCGGCGGCGTTCCAGATTCTTGCACCGTCACAGTGTAGCTTGAGGCCGTTTTCGTTACACCACTGCTTGATTCTGATCAGTTCTTCCAGTGGGTAGATGATACCGTGGAGGGTGTTTTCCAGGGAGATGACCTTTGTTGGTGCCCCGTGGATGTCCCCGTCGTCTGGGATGTAGTGAGACTTGATGTCGTCTAGGGTCATGTAGTCGCCGTTTGAAGGGATGACAGGGACGACCATTGCCTGGGAAAGGATTGCAAGACCTGCGGCTTCGTGGGTGTAAACGTGGGCCCTGTAGTCACATAGAATGGAGTAAGGAGGCTGGTAGAGGTGGCATCTTAGTGCAATCTGGTTGGATAGGGTACCGGAGACACAGAAGATACCTGCCTCGAAGCCAGCCATTGTGGCGACGGTCTTTTCCAGAGTAGCGGTGTCTACATCTTCACCGTAGACGGCGTCACCGACGGAGGCCTTAAGAGCAGCCTGGATCATCTGTTCGGTTGGGGTGGTGAATGTATCGGAACGCAAGTCATTGACAGCAGATACGTAGTCAGGAGGTAATTCCATTTCAGCCATGTTCAGAGTGTAGTGTAGGAGTTAGTGTAAGTAGAGTAACTTGGTAGGGTTGTTCTAGTATTAATTGTGCAGTAAGCAAGAGCTAGTCAAACAATGCGAGACCTGAAATATACGGGAGAAAAAGTATATGACTGTGCATATATATATACAAACAAAAATACGAAGTGGGTGGAACACCAGCGGACGTGAGTGCAAGTGCATGTCAGCGAGGAAGCAGACGAAGGCTAAATAGTCCCCCACCCTGCAGTTCCTGGGTGAGCAATTCAATGAATTAGCTAATACAAATTACGACGGGAAGGAACGCACTGAAAAATTTTTCACCTGGAAAAAGAAATGAGCAGAATGGGATCATGTGCCAAATTTGCTCGCGCCGTGTGGAGCGACAATTATGAGGGGTTGATTTGTGGGCACGTGACAGTCACGTGTGTACCAGCCGGGTAGCGTATGTGCCGTCTTTGTGGCTGGGACGGTTTAAATAGAAGAGCCGTGTATTATGCTCTCGAAGGTGGATCAGAAGACACTGGAGTAGAGCATAGCATAGCATAGCATAGCATAGCATAGCATAGCATAGCATAGCACATCAGAGGAACATACCATGGCTTCGATAACGAGTGTATCAAGTAAGGCAAACGCCCAGTCGGCGGTCGACCAGAGACTCGAGGCCCTGAGGGTGGTCGCCGAGCAAAACAGCATCCCAGTGCCCTCCCCGTTCAAGCGGGCCAACTATAAGAAGCTCAACAAGAGACATAAGGCTACGAGGCAGCTGCTCTCGGATGAGACGAAGAGGATAAACGCGTTCCTGGAGGGGGAGAACGAGACCAAGGACAATGACACCACTGGCACGTACAAGAAGAAGGTGCCAAAGGTGACCTTCTACAACATTTCGGCCCCACCCTCAATGAAGCCAACCAAGAACTACTGCGATATAACAGGCCTGAAGGGACCCTACAAGTCCCCTACTAACAACCTGAGGTACCACAACTCGGAAATCTACCAGCTCATGGTCAAGCCAATGGCTCCAGGGCATGACCAGGAGTACTTGAAACTGAGGGGTGCAAACTTCGTACTGAAATAAAACAATGTATACACACACATACACACATACACACATACACACATAAATACACAACTCATACTTATATACACTCATTCAACACTGGTTACTGTTTATGCTACGGCTTAATCATCATCAAGTTCTCCCTGCGTTTCTGCGCGCGGGGCAAGATTACGCTAGCACAGCAAATATCACCATCTGAAAAATTAATACGTTTATAGAAAAGTCTCCTCTCTGGGAATGCATCTGCCTCCCTTTCTATACATGCGATCATCCCCACCACAGCAGTAGACTCCTTCATAATCCCCAATCCCCAACCCGCCAGCATACATCTTGCTATACATCACATAGCTATCCTCTCTTCTTTCTGCTTCCCCATATGCTGCTCTACACACTCTGCACCATCCTCGCACTGGTGTGGCTCTCCTACAGACTCTACAGGTTCATCTCCATACCGGTGCTGAATATAGTCTCAACCCTAAACATAGATATACCCCCTGCTACAAAGGTTTCCATAGATAGAATCACAGCTAATTCGATAACTATACACTGGGAGAATGAGCCCGCCAAGAAGAACACTCCAGCTGACAAGGACACCAGCTCACTCGACAACGACTGCTACTACATATCCCACTATCTCGTATACCTGAACAACGTCCAAATGGCAATCTTCCCAAACAACCCAAATTCTCTGTACACTTGCATCTCGCTGACAGGCCTGCAGCAGCACTCTCAGTACCAATTGGACTTCATCACAATAAATAACATGGGATTCATTAATAAACTCCCCTCCCTTTACTGCATGACAAAAAAATCACTCTCCACAAGTAGCAGAAATACACCCAACGAACCCCACGCCACCATATCTGACGGCACTGCACAACCACTAGAGAACGCCAACGACATCAACAACGAGAACATGGACATCGAAAACGAAAACGACAGTGGCAACAACCAAAAGATGAAATCAAGAAAATGGAGAAGAAACACAGTCTCCTCAAACTCAAACGTTGCAATCCCATCCATGGACACCAATGCGACCGACTACACCCCAATGGCAACCGTTACCCCTGCGTACACCAACCTAACAAAACTGCAAGACCTGGAATCATTCTCAATCGAAGACCTGAAAAAGATCCTGATATGTGCCCAGGAGGACCTGCACGAGGTGCTCTCACAACAGTCCACCTTGCTACAGGACTTCCGCGATACAAAACTGAACCTGGAATTGGAACTGGACAACCTCAAGAGCCAATGGTCCCATGAGATAGAGTTCCAGAAGTCTCTCAAATCAAACATCAAGTCTTTGGAAAACTCAAAACTGCTCTCAGACTCTAAATTCGAAAAGTTCACACAGAGAATAGAGAATACAAACAACAAGATAACAAAGATGCAAACTGACATCGAAAAATGGTCACAGATCGAAAAGAACGAAAAGAGCCAATCATCGTTAAAGGAAAAGTATAATAAACTACTAAGTGAGAACGACTCCTCCTTAGAGGATATAACCGAAAAGGTCAAATCCTTGCAGCAGGACATCATGGAAATGGAAGGCGAGAACAAGAAACTAAATTCAATGAAGAAGTCCTCCTCTTCAACAAATCTGGAATCCATGAAGTCGGCCAGCACCTCAGCAGAAAAGGACACCAGCATCAATTCCGAAAACAGTCAGGCATCGACAATATTGAAAAAGATAAACGAATATACATCTGAGAAGACAGGTCTGCTGAACAACAATGGTGAATTCTACCTTTCGAAATTGAACGAAAACAGCCCAATAGTAGCTGTAATCAAAGAACAATTGCGCAATGACCAGGAATTCGACCAGAAATGGAGGTCAAGAAAGGTCAAACTGATCAAGAAGATAAAGGCTATGGAAAATAAGTTCAACGCCGCCAGTCTAAACAATAGACAGATCAGAACAGGCCTATTCACCCAAACATACCAACAACCAACGGAGACTCCGGCTAATGTCATGCCAAATATCACTTCCTCCTCATCATCAAACCCAAACAATTCAAACTCTAATTCAAACTCAAACTCAAATTCAAACTCAAACTCGCCAAATGTAATGGTGGGTGAAAAAATGAATGAGTATAATAGCAATAATGGGCAATCGATAGGAAACCCACTGCTATCAGCCTTCAATATCCCTACAAGACCATCCGATAACACTACCTTTATGAATAATAACGATGAAACTATAATTGATTCAAACAATATGGAGGTCAATAATATGGCAAAATCGCCAATGTTAAACCCTTCCCCTACGTTAAATTTAATTCCACTCAATAAAAGCACAAGTAATGAAATCTCGATCAACAACAGCAATAATAATAATTTAGCATTTTATCCTCAGAGTCTGCAGAATGGTAACATCACGACAGCTTCCACAACTGTCACTACTCAGGCAACCGCTAATCCAACGTTTCCATGGGGTTTCACCGCACAACAGCAATTGCTCCAACAACAATCACAAGCACACTCTCTTCCAAATGATAAGACAGAATTAGACAATGCATTTGAATACGATAACGCCAACCATCTGATTACCGGCTTGCAAAATATGATATATGACGAGACAGAGCATTCAGAAATCGTCAGCAACTATTCAAAAGGATTTACAAACGATCAGTTGGATAATTTCTGGACTAACCAACAGGATTACGGTAGTAATTCGATTATTCCTCAACGCTCTGCAAATACAAATCCAGGTAGTGATTTATTTACTAATGAACTCTCACCAAATATTCCTTCAGCCTCCTCCTTCCCCAACGATTTAATCATGAAAGTTTCATCTACATCTCCTGCCCCAGTGGAGAGACCACTACACATGCCTGTACATAATGATAACATGTTTGGTCACTCACTTTCAAAATCGATGAGTAATGGCAACCCACAGAGTCTACTTGCCGCAACATTGAATGATCCTGCTACTTTATCACCTTATGGAAATAATGTTCAGTTGCAGCGTCCTGATTCCTTCTACGCAAACATCAACAATATTAATGATGGCAATAGTGAAAATAATACAATCAGCAGCATATTATCACCACATGATTCCCAAATTCTTTCGACAACAACGCCGCAAGCAAGGGATTTGGGCTTTCCTCAACAGAATAGTAACGACACATTCGCTATCAACACCATAGACGAAACCGGTCGACTCTCACCAACACCATCCAACACCGTCAACAATGAGCGTACCTTCCACTCCCCAACCTTTAATTTCATATGGCATATGGGTGGTTCTTCCAGTCCCTCCAAGGGTCGTCAGCCAAACAAAAATGCTGAAAGTATATCACCAAAGCTTGCATCTCCAGAGCGCGAGAATTCCGAAGCTGAAAACGAGGGTTATATCAACAATACTGTCTCGCCTACTAGACCACATAAAAGAGACAAGAGCGCAGGTAGTTTGTACAGTTGGGGTAACAGATTGTCGTTGAGAAGCCGTTCCACAAATCAATCTATCTCGTCAGCAACAGTAGCAGAAGAAAAAAGCGAGGAAAACACTAGTGCATCTACCAGTATTAAAGAGGAGGTCAGTACTGTACCATCGCAGAACGAAAACAAGAATGCGGCAACTAGCACTACGCCAAGTGGAGGGAGAAAGATGTCAAGATTACTGTCTAGAACAGCAATGAATAATTTGTTCAAGCTGCCAAGTCATGATAAACAATAAATATGAGTATATATTTTTTATATTTTGGATAAAATTTTATTTTTACCTTTTGTTAACCAAGAAGAACATTGACATATATGTCAAATTTATAAACAAATATCTCAATAAAATTGTTGAATATAAGGCAAGCCTCTATATCTCAGAGTCAGTAATCCTAAGGCTTAGAATAAGTAAGTTAGGGTTATATGATGAAATGAGGGTTAGGTAGATAAATATACCTAAATGATGATTGGCTAGATTAGACAACA
>PPOD03000265.1:89730-110138 GCA_003708425.3 Jamesozyma rosinii
GAACTAGGGGAACTAGTTCTTGCGTATAAATAATGTATATTATATGTACAATAGTATGTAAATTACGTATGTCTTTTCTTTGACATAATAAGAAGAGAAGATATCGAAATATTTCACTAAATATGACTTCTATTGAAAAAACAAAATACTCTTTAACAACTCTAGATCAACAAGAATAATTAATTATAAAAAAATCATATTACTCTTTAACAATTCTAAGCCAACAATCGATAGCGGTTGAGTATGTGTTATGCAATAGGTAATCATATGACTTAGCATTTGATTGACACTTTTGGCCATTGGCTCTGGGAACCAGTAGCTTGCGTTATCTTCAACAGAATTCTCAGACCATCCAGCCCTAAACAAAGCCCTATATACAAACCCTAAGTCAAGATATCTGTGCAGATCACGTGTCAATCAAGAAAAGAAATTAAAAAAGAAAGCAACGGACACGAAAATGAAAAATATACTCGCTGTTATTTATGAATATATATAATCTCGACTTAATTATTTAGGCAAATAGAGCATAGATACAACAAGCAAAACACCAAGTCAGAAAAACAAGATGCCGTCCTTGTTCAGAAGTTACAGGTTCCTTCTCGGTGCATGTGCCACCCTGATGCTATTTTTCTTGATTAAATCATCATCAAATGTCCCATCGACAATGGATATTGCGAGATCAGTCGCTCCAATGATCAACGGTTATGATTACCTAGGAGGTACATCCGGCTCTGGCGACTCTGTCAGTGCCATTGCTGTTGACGATAATTCCGAAGAAGAAGACTTCAACAGACCTAAGTGTGACAAAGATCACCAATTTGTCGTCATGATTGATGCAGGTTCCACAGGTTCCAGAGTCCACATCTACGAATTCGATGTCTGTACCCAACCACCAACCTTAATTGAAGAAACATTTAAGATGTTAAAGCCTGGTCTCTCTTCATTTGATACCGATACTGTTGGTGCTGCCAAGTCCCTGGACCCTCTATTAGCTAAGGCTCTGGAAGTCGTCCCTCTAGATAAGAGAGGATGTACCCCTGTTGCTGTCAAGGCCACTGCTGGTTTGAGATTATTGGGTGAACAAAAGAGTGGGGCTATCTTAGAAGAAGTCAGAAAGCACTTAGAAGAAGATTTCCCATTTGCTGTTGTCCAAGATGATGGTATTTCCATTATGAGTGGTGATCAAGAAGGTGTATTTGCCTGGATTACCACCAACTATTTATTAGGAAACATCGGTGCCGGTAAGAAGCTAGCAACCAGTGCTGTCTTTGATCTAGGTGGTGGCTCAACCCAAATTGTCTTTGAACCAAGCTTCCCACCAAACGAAAAAATGATTGATGGTGAACACAAGTACGATCTAGACTTTGGTGGACACAACTATTCATTATACCAATTCTCCCATCTTGGTTACGGTCTAATGGAAGGTAGAAACAAGATCAACTCTGTTTTAGTTGAAAATGCAATCAAGGAGGGAAAGATCACAAAGAATGACAAGTCAAAGACCCACAAGCTGTTCTCCCCATGTTTACCACCAAACACATCATCTCCAAAAACCTCTGTTAAGCTCGAGGATGGTTCAGAATACATTGTTGACTTTGAAGCTCCAAAGGTTGCTGCCGGCCCACAATGTAGATACATTGCTGACGCCATTTTAAACAAAGACGCCAAGTGTGAGGTTCCACCATGTTCATTCAACGGTGTTCACCAACCTTCTCTTGTCCGTACCTTCAAGGAAGCCAATGATCTATACATCTTCTCATACTTTTATGACAGAACCCGCCCATTAGGTATGCCTTTGTCGTTCACTCTAGGTGAATTGCTGGATCTATCCAAGATGGTCTGTAGTGGTCAAGAAGTTTGGGAAGGTGTCTTTGGTGGTATCGAAGGTTCATTAAGCAAACTGGAAAACGATCCAAACTTCTGTCTAGATTTATCTTTCCAAGTTGCTCTATTGCACACCGGTTACGATATCCCACTACACAGAGAATTGAAGACCGCCGCCACTATTGCAAACAACGAGTTAGGCTGGTGTCTAGGTGCCTCCTTACCACTGCTAAACTCTGACAAGTGGACCTGTAAACTTTCCAAGTTAAATTAAAAAGTCCTTTAAATTGTAACCTAGAAGCGGGTGTATAAAATAGAGAACAATACCACAAAATTCCAAGTATATAACCCTATATACCATTTAAAACAAGAATAACTATAAAGACTCTGGTATATATTTATGATCAAATCAGCTAATCATCTTTTACCCGGACAGATTGTTACCCGTTTTGGGTGCACTATCCGGGTTTTTCACCCGATGCGAGAAGAATCCCGTAGCTTCATGGAATTTTCAGCAGAGCTCTATTCAGAAAGGGCTTGATGATTGCTAAGTTCCAATCCTGGATAAAAGGGAGTAAGCATTACTTTGTAGCCACTACATACAGAACTTTTCTTGTATTAGGCATTTTGTAGATACTTCATTAACAACCTATTCGCACTAAACTGCAAAAGCATAGGTGATAATACGTTTAATTTGCTAACAAAGGGTAACTGAAAGCGATATCTTGCAGTTGCATCTCTTATACGAAGAAAGCAAGAACGAACAAATTTGATTTACCAGTTTCCCAACTTTAACTTGACACTAAACCAGTAAACATTACCCAACTAAGGATATTAACAAGCCGATTGAATGACAAAAGTAAACAATTCATACAGGATGACCCCTTCAAAACTGTCAGTAAACACGTCGAGGCACACTTCGACGAACACTGCTCATTCACCACTGTCCCCGCCAGCAGACGGGGTCCATCCAAAGAAGAAGCATGGCATGGTATACGACAGATTAGAGACAATGAAGTTATTGGAACGTTCGGAGGCAGGCTCTAGATCAGTTCCTTCTTTCCGACTTAATAATGATGACTCAGCCTTGGACGATGAGGACAATTTGAGAGCCAAGTCCGACTTTCAAAAAGCAAAAGATATGATTAGAAGACTATCTGCCATTGATAACGATGAAGATAGCATTGATTCAAGAATCAACAAGCCTACTGCATACGCCCCTACCGACACCACCCCTGGCACACCCCGCACACCTGGCATGAGTGCCATCACCCCCGGCGGTGAAGGTGCTGTATCCCCAAGAATGAAATCAACCAAGAGTCACTATGAATTTGCCTCTACTGCATACGGTGTTAGAATGCTAAGCAAGGATATCTCAAAAACAAGAGTTAATCTCGATGTTGAAAATCTGATCCTGGTCATGAAATTGAACGACATCTCATTGCTATACCTAACCAGAGAGCTGGTAGAATGGCTCCTAACAAATTATCCAACCATGACCGTTTATGTCGAGGATGTGCTTGAGAAATCAGATCAGTTTGCTGCTAATGAGCTTTGCGCTGACTCTAAGTGCAAGAACTCGAGAATTAAGTACTGGAATGCTGACTTTGTCAGAAAAAACGATGTATTCTTCGACTTATGCATCACCCTAGGTGGTGATGGGACTGTGCTATATGTGTCATCCTTGTTCCAGAAACATGTACCACCAACCATGTCATTTTCATTGGGATCGTTAGGTTTCCTAACCAATTTCAATTTTGAAAATTTCAAGAATGATCTGAAGGCTATTTTAAATCACAAGATAAAGACGAATTTCAGGATGAGACTGGAATGTAAGGTCTACCGTCGACACAGTCCCGAAAGACACCCAAAGACCGGTAAAAAGATTTGCCTGGTTGAGTTTGTAAGTGAACACCACATTCTGAACGAAATTACTATCGACAGAGGCCCAAGTCCCTTTATCTCAATGCTGGAGCTATACGGGGATGACTCTTTATTGACAATTGCACAAGCTGACGGTTTAATCGTTGCAACCCCAACAGGTTCGACCGCATATTCATTGAGTGCAGGCGGTTCTTTGGTCTACCCATCTGTTAATGCAATATCAGTAACGCCTATCTGCCCCCATACCTTAAGTTTCAGACCAATTGTGTTGCCGGAGAGTATGGGATTGAAGGTGAGAGTTTCCCCCAATGCAAGAACCAGTGCATGGATCGCATTTGATGGTAAATCTAGGATTGAACTAATGCAGGGTGATTTTGTAACCATCTCCTCGAGTCCGTACATTTTCCCAACGGTGGAGGCGTCTTCGACAGAATTTATCGACAGTATCAGCAGGACGTTGAATTGGAATTTAAGAGAACAACAAAAGTCTTTCACACATATGCTATCGTTGAAAAACAGAGAAAAGTTTGCAACTGAATTGAGCAATACACAGGAGAGTGATGAAGAGTACATAGAAAAAAAGATGGACACTATGAAGTTAGTAGACTCAGATAGCGATTCTTCTGCTACCACAAGTAGCAACAGCACACACATAGACATCAATAACAATACATTCATCCTAAACCAGGACGATGAGGATATGGAGGAAGATGACGACGATGGTGATACAGACCCTATTATCCGTGTGGTCCGGAGAAAATCCATCGTTGAGAACGAAAACCTATCGTATAGACTCTGATAACATTGCTTGCTACAACGTCATCGCACAATCCACATACCCAAACCCCGAGTACATACTGCTACATACTGCTACATACTCACCCATCCCCATCAAGAATATTAATTATTTTCTTTTCCAAGATGGGAAACGCGTTACTAGGCAGCTGCTTTAACCTTTCTCCTAGAACCGCACAAGCATCAAATCGCTATTTGTGCAGGTTGCATTGCAGTTCCGATGTATTTCAAAATATTATCAAATGCCCCATCCGGTAATACCACGTAAATTAAACAAGCAATTATACTATTCACTGAGGTTGTGACCGAAACAGTGCCATATGGATTGGCATTCATCACACGAACTGCTCCCAAACAGGCCAAAAGGCCCCAATTAGAACGCCAAATGTGGAAAACCAATTGAGAGGGTTCGCCAATAATTAGTCCCAAAAGGGGAATGTGCTGCTCGCTCGGAGGGAAGTGCTGCTGTCTTTCCTCAGAAATGTCCGAACAATAAAATCTCGGTGAAAAATTTGTGAAAGTACTTTTCTCGAGAAAACAAGAACGCGTACAAGCACGTAAGATGTCCGAATGCGGTATAATGAGAAACGTGGAGACGTGAATGCAGAGATCTCTCTCGAGAAATTCACGAAAAGAAATGTGGAAAGAATAGCAACGCTCGAGGATATGTCAAATATAAAAGAGGGCCGTTTTGACCTTCAAGTTCCCAATTGAGGTTTCCTGTTTTCTCTATCATGTATTATACAATTGGAAAAGATATACAACCAATAACTATTCAAGAACAAAGAAAAATATGAATTGGAAACTAGCAATCACAGGATTAGTTGCGTACATCGTGACTGTCCAAGCGGAATACGAAATAATCGCATGTAATGCTACACAAAAATGTCCTGAAAAATACCCATGCTGCTCAATGAGTGGTCAATGTGGTACAGGCCAATACTGTCTAGGTAGTTGTGATCCAATGTTCTCGTTCAGCGATGATTCATGCATGCCTGAACCAATTTGCAAGAATCTCAACACTAAGTTCGACAAGTACTCCTCCAAGGTTTTAGATGCCAACACATTCTTGGGTAATGTGAGTGCTGCTGACTGGGTCCACACTGGTTATGTTATCGATTACGAGGATGAAAAGAGTATGATCTTGGCTATGCCAAAGAACTCTGGTGGTACTGTCTTGAGTTCTACCAGATCTCTATGGTATGGTAAGGTTAGTGCTAGAATGAAGTCATCTCACCTTGGTGGTGTTATTACTTCTTTCATTCTGTACTCTGGTGTCAAGGACGAACTTGATTTTGAATTTGTCGGTGCTGATTTGGAAACAGTCCAGACCAATTTCTACTGGCAAGGTGTTTTGAACTACAACAACAGTGGTAACATCTCTGCTAGTAATACTTTTGATGAATTCCACGACTACGAAATTGACTGGCACGAGGACTACACCACCTGGTCTATTGATGGTGTTGTTGGCAGAACTCTTTACAAGAACCAGACTTACAATGCTACCTCTGGTATCTACCAGTACCCTCAAACCCCATCCAAGATTGATTTCTCTATCTGGCCAGGTGGTAATGCTACCAACCCTAAAGGTACTGTTGCCTGGGCTGGTGGTTTGATTGACTGGGATGCTAAGGATATCTCTGACCCTGGTTACTACTACGCTGTCATCCAAGAAGTTAACATTACTTGTTACGGTGCACCAAAGGGCACCGCCAAGAACGGTTCTAGCGTATACGTGTACGATGGTAAGGACAGTTACTTGAAAGAGGATGTTGCCATCACTAATAAGCAGTTTATTTTGGGAACCAATGCTGGATCTGGTCTTGACCCAGATGCCGGTGTGATCAAATCATCTTCTGTTGTTTCTTCTTCTACATCTACTTCCAAGAGCAGTTCTACTTCCAAGAGCAGTTCTACTGCCAAGAGCACTGCTTCTTCTAAGTCTGCTGGTAAGAAGTCCAAGACAACCACCAATGGCAGCAAGTCTACCTCCACTAGCGGTTCCAGCAAGACTGATTCTCCTGCAACCTCTGGCGACAGCACCAGCACTTCTGCTACTGTGAGCGAGGACTCCTCTGCCAACGGTGCAGTTCTAGTGAAGATGGACAAGTTAATTGTTCTATTGTGTTCTCTATTTGGTGGCTTGATATAGTTATCCGGATAGATCGGCATATATATTCACACATACCAGCATATACATACACATGTAAACATACATATACATATACACATACACATAATAATAATAATGTAATTAGTACTATTTGATCAATTTCACACAGTGCGGACGAAAGCATCGAGATGAGAAAAAAAAAATCAAAGGTTGATGAAAAACTGTTGATCTTTTCAAAGCATCAAGCTGCCTGGATGGAGAGGGAAAGCGAACAGCCGGACTTCTAGAGGAGAAGATAATACATTAAACCAATGGTCTTTGATACTGTGCTGCTGGATATCGAGGGGACTGTGTGTCCGATCTCGTTTGTGAAGGATGTTTTGTTTCCGTACTTTGCTGCGCAGGTACCGATGATTGTGCAGAAGCATTGGACGGAATCAGGATCAACGAGGGCAGAAGGAGACGTTGTAGGGTCATTACTGGGTGAATTCGGGATCGATGATGGAGCCGAGTTAACGAGCCATATCCTGGGTCTTGTGGAGCGGGATGTGAAGGACCCTGTGTTGAAACAGTTGCAAGGGTACGTGTGGGCTGAAGGGTACCGTTCTGGGGAGATCAAGGCTCCGGTGTATGCTGATGCTATTGAGTTTATACAGAGGAAGGCAAGGGTGTACATATACTCGAGCGGGTCTGTGAAGGCGCAGAAGCTGCTGTTTGGATATGTTGAAGACGGTAAGAGAGATGGTGGGTCGTTGGACCTGAACGGGTGCATTGACGGGTACTTTGATATCAACACGTCTGGCCGGAAGAAAGAGCCTGGGTCATACAAACAGATTGTTGAGGCCATTGGGATGGTTGGGCATGAGTCTGATGTGTTGTTTTTAAGTGACAACCCTGCTGAGCTGGATGCTGCAAGGGAGAGTGGACTTGCTGTTGGTCTTGCTATACGTGCGGGGAATGCTTCTGTTGCGAACGAGTCCGATTACCAATGCTACCACGATTTCACAGGGCTGTGATTGGTGATGCTGTTTTCTCTTTGAAGTGTATGCTTGCGTCTGTGTATAAAGTATATATATATGCCAAAAAAAAAGAGTGAATTAAACAAAAAAAAAAAAGATATGTTATTACTATTGTACAGGAGTTGTGGAGGTCGTCGGGGGGAGCGAGCGAGCGAGGGAGCAGGAGAGACAGAGATTGCCAGGACATGTGTGCTATATTTAGTTGTCCTGGTAGTCTGTGAAGAGCATGTTTGCTGCGATTTCCTCGTTCTTGTCGCATGCAAAGTATACTTGGATTGCTAGTGTCCGTTCGAAACCTAGTTCGCAGAGACGGGCAACTGCCTGTTCGTCTTCTGGGGAGAGGTGTAGTATGTTTGAGGCTGTTTCTTCACCTTCCATGATTGCGTCTGCGTCTTGGTCTGCTGTTGCTGCCGGGTCTGTCTCTGTGTCTGCTTCCGGAATACCCAAGTTGGCTATGTCCTGGATGTTGTCTCCGACTGCGTCTAGGAGCATGGAGATGAATATTTCTGGGTTTGACATTATTTGTTCACGTAGTTGCGGGTGTCTTGCGCTGAGGTTTTCTAGCAGTGGGGCGAGGGCTTCTGGGTTTCCCGAGACGACTTGTCTTAGTGCTAGAAGGTCTTCCATGGTGAGTCCAATTGAGCCTGGAGCTCCGCCTTGTGCGTCTGCGCCTTGAACTGCTGCGCCAGAGGCTGCCGGGTCTGTTGATGAGGGGTCTGCTGAACCCTGGGCAGCCTGTGCAAACAAATCATCAGTGTCGGCGTCGACATCAGCGTCGACATCATGATTCGCATCAGTGTTAGCATCTGTGGTTGTTTGTTGTTGTGCAGGTTGTTGTTGTTGTTGTTGTTGTGCAGGTGGCTGTGCATGGTGCTGTAGGTTTTCTGGGATACCCATAAGCAGGTATTCCACTGCTCTATCTGGGTTATTGAATGCGGCTCTAAGAGCTCTTTCTACTTGTTCTCTTTCGTAACCCATTTCCATGATTCTCTGTACTGTTTCATTACGTTGTGATCCTACTACGAAGTCGTCTGAGGATGCGCCTGCAACAGTATCAGCGCCTGCATCAGCGCCTGCATCAGCAGGTGCAGGTGCAGGGGATGGAGAGTTGGTAGTAGCTGCTGGTGTTTCCGCTGGTGTCTCTGCGGATGTCTCTGCAGAAGCAGAAGCAGTGGCAGTGGCAGGTGGTTCCGTGACCTTTGCTGCTGGTGCCTGCTTCTTCTTTGAGATCATCATGATAACCTGGTCAGCATCCTTCAGGCCGCTCTCTGCGAGGGTCTTCTGGTCCTGCAGTACCTTCCCCGAGAAGATAAGCTTTATCTGAGCTGGTTCGCAGGCCTTTGCCTGAGCGAGCTGTGTCTTTGCGTCGAGGACCGTTGCAGCCAGGTCCAGGTCCAGCGGAGTCTTTTCCTTCTTGAAGTCCTTGAAAGTGATGTTAGCCATAGTGGAGTGTGTATGCTTACTTCTCCTTGCTTGCGTTTAGCCCTCTCTTGTGTGTTTGTGTGTGTGTGAGAACCTGTCAAGGTGTTGTCCCGTACCCTTCTGTATAAATAATCATAACAGTAGCAGTAATACATCCACACAGATTCGCCACCGTGTTTCTGCCGTGGGGAGTGACCAGCCGTCCAGAGTGATGCCGCCACGTGACATGCACGTGCCCTGTAGTCACATGACCACCGGCCAATCACGCGCGAGAACGCACCGCCCGGTGTTTTACCGGCCGAACCCGCGACCGCAGCGATAAAAATCAAACGCGCCGCCTGAAAAACCGACGAAGCGACGCTCCACAGAGCGATAAACCGCCGGCGCTGTTTGTTCTGTTTGTTCTGCGTGTGTTTCTGTGTGTGTTTCTGTCTCGGCCGCCCTGTCGTCCGGTTGTCGTCCCGTCGCCCACTCGGCAGATTCTCCAACCGTATAAAGTGGGCCTGGTTTTGGCACTTTCTCCAATGGGCAACGCTTCTGATCTTCCATTTATTTATTCGTTTCTTCTATTGTACACTTTGTATATCCAATACTACAACAAGACAACCACACTCCCTCACCCCCTCACTCACATACCCTCACATATACACAATGGCTGAAGAAGAACACACATTTGAAACCGTCGATGCCGGCTCCTCCAAGACATACCCTCTGCAATGTTCCGCTCTAAGAAAGAACGGTTTCGTCGTCATCAAGGGCAGACCATGTAAGATTGTCGACATGTCCACCTCCAAGACCGGTAAGCACGGTCACGCCAAGGTCCATTTGGTCGCTATTGACATCTTCACTGGTAAGAAGCTAGAAGACTTGTCTCCATCCACCCACAACATGGAAGTCCCAGTCGTCACCAGAACCGAATTCCAACTGCTAGACATCGATGACGGTTTCTTGTCCTTGATGAACATGGACGGTGACACCAAGGATGATGTCAAGGCCCCAGAAGGTGAACTAGGTGACACCATGCAAGCCGCTTTTGACGACGGTAAGGACTTGATGGTCACCATCATCGCCGCCATGGGTGAAGAAGCCGCCATCTCCTTCAAGGAAACCGCTAGATCCGATTAGAAAAAATACTGTGGTATGAATACACCTATTCCTCACACTACCCTTTCTCTTTCTCTCTATCTATCTTTTCTGCATTGACCCCAGCAGTACCACCTCCCCCTGCTGTCTTCTAACACAATCATCTGTTATGTTATTATATATACACTCATATATATACTTATTTAATAATAATAATAATAATAATAATAATAATATTTATACTTACTTAATATTACCCTTTTCGGTATACACACCAATTACATTGCCCGATCAGGAAATCAAAATACCAAGGCACACGCAGTCGCCGCTTTTTTTTTTCTCTCTGACACCAGAAAATTTAATAAAAGAGACAAGATAAAAGATTATACACTATTGCACACACATACTAGAGATATACACACACACACACACTAGAGGATACATCCTACAAAAGGTATACGATCACACATGGACCAGACTACCCTATCGGCTACGGCTAACGAGTTCGAACTAGACCCCGCCTCGGCTTTCGCCCCAGACGCAGTGTTTAGCGACAGGGTCCGCAGATTCCAAGAGTTCCTAGACACTTTCTCAACTTACAAGGACGCAGTAAGGGAAATACAACTGTACAACAACATCAACATCAACTCCCCACCTTCCCAAGACCAGAAACACAAGACTGATGACGCAGATATAGATACGGACAAGAACCTCGACCAGGCCCTAAACCTGCTACCACACAGAATCACGATCTCACTAGACGACCTCAGAGAATTCGACAGGTCCTTCTGGACAGGTATCCTAGCGGAACCAGCATACTTCGTACCACCCGCTGAAAAGGCATTGACAGACATGGCTTCATCCCTAGATGAAATCCCTAGCTCCACCACCACTGGTGCCTCTGCTGGCTCAACCGCACCATGGCGCTTGTCGTTCAAGGGCTCCTTCGGTGCACACGCACTCTCCCCGCGTACCCTGGACTCACAGTTCCTCAACAAGCTGGTCTCAGTAGAAGGTATCGTCACAAGAACTTCCCTCGTCAGACCAAAACTGATCAGATCAGTACACTACGCAGAAAAGACAGGCAGGTTCCACTACAGAGACTACACCGACGCATCTACCTCCCTAACAACAAAAATCCCAACCCCAGCAATCTACCCAACAGAAGACACAGACGGAAACAAACTCACCACAGAATACGGCTACTCAACATACATGGACCACCAGCGTATCACCGTCCAGGAAATGCCAGAAATGGCACCAGCAGGACAACTCCCCCGCTCAGTAGACATAGTCCTCGACGACGACCTCGTCGACAAGACCAAACCAGGTGACAGAGTAAACGTCGTCGGTGTGTTCAAGTCCCTCGGTGCAGGTGGCATGGCCGCCAGCGGAAACGGGGGTGAAGCAAAGACTAACTCAGGTTTCAGAACACTCATCATCGGTAACACAGTATACCCGCTGCACGCACGTTCCACGGGTGTCTCCGCAAAGGAAACCTTGACAGACTTCGACATCAGAAACATCAACAAACTCTCAAAGAAACAAGACATCTTCGACGTCCTCGCTCAGTCACTCGCTCCATCCATCTACGGCCACGACCACATCAAGCGCGCAATCCTCCTTATGCTCATGGGCGGTGTAGAGAAGAACCTGGAGAACGGGTCACACTTGAGAGGTGACATCAACATCCTCATGGTCGGTGACCCCTCTACGGCCAAGTCCCAACTGCTGCGTTTCGTCCTGAACACCGCCTCCTTGGCAATCGCAACCACAGGTAGAGGCTCTTCGGGTGTCGGTCTGACCGCAGCAGTCACTTCAGACAGAGAGACCGGCGAACGGAGACTAGAGGCAGGTGCGATGGTCCTCGCAGACCGTGGTATCGTCTGTATCGATGAGTTCGACAAGATGACTGACACAGACAGAGTCGCAATCCACGAAGTCATGGAACAACAAACTGTCACCATCGCAAAGGCAGGGATCCACACAACTTTGAACGCGCGTTGCAGTGTCATCGCCGCAGCAAACCCAGTGTTTGGCCAGTACGACGTCACAAGAGACCCACACCAGAACATCGCCCTCCCAGATTCGCTGCTTTCCCGTTTCGATCTGTTGTTCGTGGTCACAGATGACATCAACGAGATCAGAGACAGGGCAATCAGTGAACACGTCCTCAGAACACACAGGTACCTCCCACATGGATACCTCGAGGGTGAACCAATCAGGGAGAGACTCAACCTATCCCTCGCAGTCGGTGTCGACGACAACACCGACGAGGATAACAACAGCGAAGCACTCAGAAGCGAGGCTCATGACGACGATGACGACCACGTCTTCGAAAAGTTCAACCCACTGCTCCAGGCTGGTGCAAAACTAGCCAAGAACAAGGGCAACTTCAACGGAACAGAGATCCCAAAACTAGTCTGCATCCCATTCCTCAGAAAGTACATCCAGTACGCAAAGGAAAGAGTCATCCCACAACTGACACAACCAGCTATAGACGTCATCGTGAAGAACTACGCCGACCTCAGAAACGACGAAAACACCAAAAAGTCCCCAATCACAGCAAGAACCCTAGAAACACTGATCAGACTCTCCACAGCACACGCAAAGGTCAGACTATCAAAGACTGTGACAAAGAAAGATGCACATATCGCAGCATCCTTGCTTAGGTTCGCGCTGCTCGGTGAAGACATCGGCGACGACCTCAACGGCTACGACGACGACAGCGAGTACGAGGCACTCCTCAATAGGAGATCCCCAAAGAAGTCCCCAAAGAAGAAACAAAGGGTTCAGTCCGCCAGAAGCAACACCAGCTCCCCAACCAAGCGCTCCCCAACCAAACAATCCCGCGCAGCTGGTGCACCGGGCTCTCTCCGCCGTAAACTGACCTTCGCTGACGAGGACGAAGACGAGGACGACCTCCAAGACCAAGACATCATAGACGAAGACGAAAACGACGATATCGAGGGTCCAATGTCCCCACTGCCAAACAACGAAGAAGAGGACCTGCAGAGAAGACTACAACAAGGTCTAAGAGTATCGCCTAGAAGGAAAGAACAGCTCGAGTCACAAGGCCCACTCACCGAGGTTGGCAGCAGAAGAATTCCAAACCTGGCTGCCAGCGCTACCGCCGTAGCAGCCGACGACGACGAGGAGCAGGACGAAAACATGGTCTCCTTTGACAACTACGAACCGGGCCACATCTCAACCGGCAGACTATCACTCATTTCAGGTGTCATTGCACGTTTGATGCAGACCGAACTGTTCGAGGACGAATCGTACCCAGTAAGCTCGCTATTCGACAGAATAAACGAAGAACTGGCCGAAGAAGAGAAATTCTCCCCACAAGAGTACCTTGCCGGTCTAGTTATCATGGCCGAGAGGAACAACCTGATGGTGGCAGACGATAAGGTCTGGAGAGTGTGAAGGGCCAATGCCCTCCTCCCCTCCCCTCCACAAGCCACCCCACATCTTCAATTCGTAACAGATATGTACCCTGCCCCGTCCATATATATAATACTGTATTCTACATAACTTTCCACCACTTCTAAAGAGTAAATAGTCACATACACCTTTGTACACCCACTTGGCCATGCTATACTGCTGGCCTCTTATCGATGCACAAATTTCACACTTGACGCGCTGCTTGTTTTTTTACGTGAACGATCCAAGTGGCAAAGTGGAGCTCCACAGTAAAAAACCAAGAGAAAAAAATAACACAGCATGGAAAAACCCAAAGGTGCTGTGGGCCGTTTGTTGTAACAACCACCAACAGTCCCAATCGCACTCTTACTTAAACGTTGCTCGACTGATTATACATCATACATCTTCCAATTGCTTCCCAGTTCGACAACACACTCACTTGGAAAGTAAAGAGACATATACAGACGTATACAGATGACTTCAAAATCATTTGTCACTAGTCCCATCGTGAGGGACGCAAAGCTGTTAGTGCCCAAATCATTGATTGCAAGGCCCTACATCTTCCCATTTTTGCCACTGTATGCCACCTTCTTACAGATCTACACCCAACAATACGATCGTTACATCAAGGGCCCTGAATGGACATTCGTCTACCTGGGTGCTCTGGTTTCTCTGAACATATTGGTATTACTGATGCCAGCTTGGAACGTCAATATTGATGCCAAGTTCAACTACAACGAAACAAACATTATCAACGATGCCTCTCACATCCTAGTCTACACCACCCCAAACAACGGGACCAGTGGTATTGTTAAAATCCAAAGGGTTCAGGAAATTGGTGGATTGCAAGTCTTCTTCCAATTCCAAAAGAAACGGTTCTTATGGGATGAAGACTCCCAAGATTTCTCCACTCCAAAATTCTTGATCGATGAAGATCCAAAGATCAAGGAGTTCCAAAACTGCAAGGGTTACTCCGGTGACCTAACCCACTTGAGAAGACTGTACGGTGAAAACTCCTTCGATATCCCAATTCCAAGTTTCATGGAACTATTCAAGGAACATGCCGTGGCTCCTCTGTTTGTCTTCCAATTGTTCTGTGTCGCTTTATGGCTGCTGGATGAATTCTGGTACTACTCGCTCTTCAACCTTTTCATGATCGTCTCAATGGAAGGTGCAGCCGTGTTCCAACGTGTTACCGCTCTGAAGGAATTCAGAACTATGGGTATCAAACCATACGAAATCCAAGTCTACAGAGACAACAAATGGGTTGTCTTGAAGACCAATGAATTACTGCCAATGGATCTAGTCTCAATTACCAGAACCGCCGAAGATAGTGCTATCCCATGTGATTTGATTATGGTCGACGGTACATGCATTGTTAACGAAGCCATGCTTTCAGGTGAATCCACTCCTCTGTTAAAGGAATCTATCAAACTACGTAACGCTAACGACTACCTACAAGTCGACGGTGTCGACAAGGTCGCTGTGCTTCACGGTGGTACAAAGATTTTGCAAGTCACAGCTCCAGAAAACAAGACAGATGTCCCATTGCCTTCTGACGGTGGTGCTCTAGCCATAGTTGCCAAGACTGGGTTTGAAACATCTCAAGGTTCTCTAGTCCGTGTCATGATCTACTCCGCTGAACGTGTTTCCGTTGATAACAAGGAAGCTCTAATGTTTATTTTGTTCCTGCTGATTTTCGCCATCATCGCTTCTTGGTACGTCTGGATTGAAGGTACCAAGATGGGTAGAATCCAATCGAAACTAATCCTGGACTGTATCTTGATTATTACTTCAGTTGTTCCACCAGAATTGCCAATGGAACTAACAATGGCTGTTAACAGTTCCCTGGCTGCATTGTCCAAGTTCTATGTTTACTGTACTGAACCATTTAGAATCCCATTCGCCGGTAGAATCGATGTCTGTTGTTTTGACAAGACTGGTACTTTGACAGGTGAAGATCTTGTCTTTGAAGGTTTAGCTGGTTTATCTAAAGGCGAGGATAACATCCGCCATCTATCTTCTGCTGCCGAGGCTCCAGAAGGTACAATCTTAAGTGTCGGTGCTGCTCATGCTTTAGTCAAACTAGACGACGGTGATACTGTTGGTGATCCAATGGAAAAGGCCACTCTAAAAGCCTTAGGATGGACTGTTCAACACAAGGATTCTGCCTCAAGAAATGGTACTGGTAAGTTACATATTTTACGTCGTTTCCAATTCTCATCTGCTTTAAAAAGATCTTCTTCAATTGCTTCGCACAAGGACAGACTATTCGCTGCTGTCAAGGGTGCTCCAGAAACCATCCGTGAAAGATTAGCTACTGTTCCTGAAAATTACGATGATGTCTACAAGTCCTTCACACGTTCTGGTTCAAGAGTCCTAGCTATAGCCTCTAAGCCACTACCAAATATGTCCTTGAAAAAAATTGATGAATTAGAAAGAGAAAACATCGAAGTTGAATTAAAGTTTGACGGGTTTTTGATTTTCCATTGTCCATTGAAACCTGATGCCACTGAAACAATCAAAATGTTAAACGAATCATCACACAGATCTATCATGATTACCGGTGACAATCCGTTAACTGCTGTTCATGTTGCTAAGGAAGTTGGTATTGTTAACTGCGAAACTCTGATCCTGGATAAGGTTGATGAATCTAACGAAGAAAATGAAATGCTTCAATTCCGTAATGTCCAAGAAACAATCACTATCCCATTCGACCCTGCTAAAGATACCTTCGACCACTCCAAACTATTTGACAAATACGATATTGCCGTTACCGGTTATGCTTTGACTGCTTTGGAATTCCACAAGCAATTAAAGGATTTAATCCGTCACACCTGGATTTATGCCCGTGTTTCTCCAACTCAAAAGGAATTTTTATTAAACTCTTTGAAGGAAATGGGCTACCAGACCTTAATGTGTGGTGATGGTACAAACGATGTTGGTGCTTTGAAGCAAGCCCATGTTGGTATTGCCTTATTAAATGGTACTGAAGAAAGTCTGAAGAATATCGCTGACCAACGTAGGATCGAGAACATGAAGTCCATGTACGAAAAGCAATGTACAGTTTTGAAGAGATGGAAACAACCATTACCTCCAATCCCAGAATTAATTGCCCATCTATACGGACCAGGTTCAAACAACCCACATTATTTGACTGCTATGGAAAAGAAGGGTACTAAAATCACCCCTGAACTAAGGAAATTGGTCACTGAAGCAAATGAAAAACCTGTCGAAGTTATCCCAGAAACTACTGAAACAACCGAACAGAAAAACAACCCTAGCGACTTAGCATCCATGATTCTAGAAAGGGCTGGCAACGCTGATGAAGAAGGTGAAGAAGCCCCAACTTTGAAACTAGGTGATGCATCCTGTGCTGCACCATTTACCTCTAAGCTAGCAAATGTCTCCGCTGTCACCAACATCATCCGTCAAGGCCGTTGTGCTCTTGTCAACACTATCCAAATGTACAAGATCCTGGCTCTAAACTGTTTGATTAGTGCTTACTCCTTATCCATTATTTATATGGCTGGTGTTAAGTTTGGTGATGCCCAAGCAACTGTTTCCGGTTTGTTATTATCTGTTTGTTTCTTGAGTATTTCTCGTGGTAGACCTTTAGAAAAGTTATCCAGGCAAAGACCACAAGCTGGTATTTTCAATATCTATATCATGGGTTCAATCTTGTCACAATTCGCAGTTCATATTGCAACCCTGGTCTACATTACTACTGAAATTTACAAGCTTGAGCCAAGAGAACCAATGGTTGATTTAGAAAAGAAGTTTGCTCCATCTTTGTTAAACACAGGCATTTTCATTATCCAATTAGTTCAACAAGTCTCAACATTTGCCGTTAACTATCAAGGTGAACCATTCAGAGAGGACATCAAGAACAATAAAGGTATGTACTATGGTTTACTAGGTGTCACAGCTCTTGCCCTCACAAGTGCGACCGAATTTTTGCCTGAATTAAATGAAGCCATGAACTTTGTACCAATGGAAGATATGTTTAAAGCCAAACTATCCTTAACATTAATGCTTGATTTCTTTGGCAGTTGGGGTGCTGAGTACTTCTTCAAGTATTTCTTTATGGATGATACCCCAGCTGATATCACTGTTAATCATGTAAAAATTGCATAGATATGCACAATCAGCCATTATCTGTGTTTATACATAGATGATTGACTAGTATTATCACACTATATATTATTAGTTTAGAACAGTATATATATTTAATCTACTATTAGAATTTGTCCAAGCTCTAGGATATTGTGAATATTGTCAGAAAATGTGAAATTCAAGGACTCTCCACAATGGAATATTCTATGAAGAAGTCTAAAACAGTGGTGGATTTTAAAATGAAGTCTATATTATATTATTATACAAGGTTGATGGATGGATGAACCAAGGTGCTTTTCAGATCAGAAATAAAACTGTTTTTAAGTCAAAAGTTATTTGAAGCATATGTGATCAGCATAGAGGTGAACAAGAACAAGATAATTAAGCATTCAGAATAGCTTATATTGAAGTTAAAACATCAAATTCGACCTTTTGGTTTAGAGAAGACAGTTCTATAGACTCTAGACGGCGGGGGTTATTTTGATAAAATTAAGGTTGGCAATCTTACAGAAGAGATAAAGATTAAAGGGATCCATTTTTATGAGGAGAATAGTGTGTTTTATTGGTATACATAGTTTATCTAGTTAAAATAACGTCTCTTAAAGTGTCAAATCGATGCTGATCCATATAGGCAAATTTTAGCGGATATGAATCAATTGGCGGATCAAACTTGACATACAAATGTTTTGGTCGGGTCATGAATACGCTGTTCACCATGCCTGTTATTATATATATGCTGAAGAATTAAATAATTATAGTGGTTTCTATGTTAATCGTTACAAATCGATAAGGGGATAAAGATGGCATACGCCTGTTCATGAATTAATGGCTCTATAGGGAATTATAGATATAACTTTTATTATCAGTCACATCAATTGGAGAAAGCCCAGTATTTACTGGTGTTGTATGATATAAATCCCTTGATTCGATTATTCTTAATTCCATATTTTTCATTCCTTCTACTGAACCCATCTTAGTTCTGATGTCCGTCTTAGAATATGCTCTTGTGACCTTTAACACTCGCTGAATCACATTAATAACGTCGTTTATTTGATCTTCGAACTTTAGAGTCGATGATTTATCTGCAATAAGTTTTGATATTCTATCCAATAACAATGCTGCAAACAAGTCACCCACCCCAGTAAAATAAGAATCGATGCGTGGAATACGATATACTACTGGGCTATTACCCCTCATAGATGCAACACAATAAATCGAATTTTCATCGTCAAATATCTTGGAGTCACAAGATGTAACCACGATGACAGGAATAGTATTATGCAACTTGGCTAATGCACGCTTTAAGTCTTCCCTAGAGATAATTTTTTCTCCAAATAGAATTTCTAATTCAAACTGGTTTGGGGTGATAATATCTACAAACCCTACTTCTGACAAAGCAAGCTTCTTATATTCAGGTATGACATCCTCGTTGACATATAGTTCACCTTCGTCTCCCATAACTGGATCCATTATCCAGATGGCATCCTTGTTTTGCTTTTTAAACTCTTTATAATGCTTCCCCATACATTGCACCGATTCCTTATTAGGCAAGTAGCCAGAGAGCAGGGCGTCGTAGTCACTTGCAAAATTCTGAAAGACACCTTTTAATAGTTCATTTAGATCGCTCTCTTTGGTAATGTTACCGTATACCTTATCCATACCATATCCCGTATGGTTTGAGAATTGAACACTATTACAACAATCAACATCCCAGCCTAGGCATTGCAGTGGGAATGTTGCAGCTTTGTTACCAACGTATCCATGGACGACATGCGACTGTGTAGCTAATATACGTGGCATTTGTTATATTGGCATGCACTACAATTCTTTTTCGTGTTTATTCTTAGATATTAATACCTAATGGGACTCTGGTGCTTGTGTTAAAGCTACTCAATCTTGTCATATAGTACTATTTTTCTGTATAGCTAGTTTTTACTTAGTCTACCAACTTAACAAATCTTGGTTTTTTTCCGAGAATGGTGCGGAAGATCAATAGTGTAGAGAATTATGTAGATTCGAGAAATATGTGTCCAATTGATATACAAATAAGGCATATATTGTCTTTTTATCACTGAAAATAAGGCATTTGTTAGAAAAGAGATCTACTTTTTGAATCCTTTATATATCTAGATTTTAGTTTATTTGCTAAATCATCAAATTGAACAGATTATAAAAAAACTGGTATCTATAAAATGTTCTTCCTGTAAAAACATCTCTATTCTTTATCCCAGCCTAACTTAAGAGCTTCTTCGTAAGTTGGATAGTCTGTGTAGCCTTTGGAGCTCTTGATGTAGAAAGTAGCGGTATTGTATTTATTCAATGGCAACCCCTTTTCTAGACGATCTGGTAAATCTGGGTTAGCAATGAATAATCTGCCATATCCAATCATAACGTTTTCCCTCTTTAGCAATTCTTTAGTAGAGTCAGGTCTAAAACTTAACTCACCAGTACTGATAACCTGGCCCTTCCAAATCGAGTGAATAAACTCGTTGGTACCTTTTGGATCGTCTTCATTGCTGTTCTCGTATAACCGGTTCGACAAAGCCGGTTGTATCATATGCATCCTTATTAACAGTACTAGTGGAAATTTTCTATAATTTACTAGTATTTCAACATGATATTTTTTGATTCATACCCAAATACATTAATGCTTTAATACCAAATATAAATTAAATCATGTTGCTATCATAGTTATACCGAGGGCCTGTAAATATTAACTCACTCAA
>PPOD03000265.1:110158-134641 GCA_003708425.3 Jamesozyma rosinii
TTATGAGTATCATATGCATCCTTATTAACAGTACTAGTGGAAATTTTCTATAATTTACTAGTATTTCAACATGATATTTTTTGATTCATACCCAAATACATTAATGCTTTAATACCAAATATAAATTAAATCATGTTGCTATCATAGTTATACCGAGGGCCTGTAAATATTAACTCACTCAAACTATCCAAAATCCCAGAGCCATCTACTTAACCAATCACAAAATCTCCAATACTCTCATAACTTACTGCTTTATCTGCTACATCCAAAATCAGTTCTTAACCAATTCAGAGCCACTAACTCCTATATAGGAATTCACTCTATGCTCAACATAATTCACAAAGAGCAGAATCAATTGATATGAACCCGATTCTCTTCAGCAATGATAAATCCATAAACAAAATTACTTGACTCCTAAGCATACGATACTCATATACTATATATATTGATATCGTAAAGATTGAAACCTAAGTAGCTCTCAAAAGTAAAATACGAACTATTTTATACACCAGATAATACACCTCACTCTTCAATTAGGTCACGTGACTAAAGTTAAACTCTGCCAAAAACATTATTTCAAAATTTCACCTTTACAGATGGTCTATTATGATGATATACCACCATATAACGATAGAATCAACCCCTAAAAAGGTAAAATTCATTAAAGCTCATCTACGCTGTCAAAACTTTCGTTTGTTGTTGTAGTTCAACATGAATACAACAACATAGATAAAATATGAATATTAGTCTCAAACGAATCCTAACCACAAAAGAAGAATACCGTTATTAAAACTAAGTTAATCGAACTAATGACCATTGAGATAATAGCCTTAAAATATATGTGCAATGATCTAGAGAATATACGACGATGCAACCATGACCGCGCCACACCACGACGCGACGTCGCGACAATCGCGCCACCACCACCACCACCGAGAAACCTGAAATACGAGATCCAAGGCGTGTATATAAGTTAGATAATTAGTCAAGATCCAAGATGAGGAATTCCTAATCTGAAGTCTTGTCAGTATATATGTATGTATTTGGAGTTTGTAGTTTAGAAAAGACCAAGACTATTCTGATTAGAATTACCTACTTGTGATTTGATATTTTAGACCGTATTACTTGATATCATAATACAACATTTGTATGAATTAGCCAGCGCCGTGGCGCAGTGGAAGCGCGCAGGGCTCATAACCCTGATGTCCTCGGATCGAAACCGAGCGGCGCTAATTCTTTTTGTTATTTTTTACTATCAATCCAACAGGACTCCCGTCGATGTCTGAGATAACATTAGCTCCTGAGCATTGGCAAATACAACACCGTAGCCACGACCCGTGCAAATCCATTCAACGACCCGCGAGTCCTACATAGCGAGTCTTATACAGCGAGTCTTATATAACAAGATACGACGCCGATGCTGCCAGAACGCGAGGCCCCGAATGAACTGCACAGAAACAAAAAAAGGATGGATCCGAAGCAGCAACAAGAGATGCAGCAGCAAAAAAATAAGCAGCGGTTGCAACAATCATTTTTAAATTTTTCACTGAGTTAATCAACCTTATTGCATCGTCTTCTTATTTAAATAGTCAGGATAGATCTTAAAGTTTCTTTTGTGTTACATACGTGCAGTATTCTTTTAATTGACTAGAACCACAGATAAACTATCAAACTATAACAAACAAATAATATATACAACACAATGAGTGATTTATGTCCAGTTTATGCCCCATTCTTCGGTGCCATGGGTTGTGCCGCTGCCATCATCTTCACCTCCTTCGGTGCTGCTTACGGTACTGCTAAATCTGGTGTTGGTATCTGTGCCACATGTGTCCTAAGACCAGACTTATTATTCAAAAACATTGTCCCAGTTATTATGGCTGGTATCATTGCCATTTATGGTTTGGTCGTTTCTGTCTTGGTGTGCTACTCCCTAGGCCAAAAACAAGCCCTATACACCGGTTTCATCCAATTAGGTGCAGGTCTTTCAGTTGGTTTAAGTGGTCTAGCAGCTGGTTTCGCCATTGGTATAGTTGGGGATGCAGGTGTCAGAGGTACTTCTCAGCAACCAAGATTATTCGTCGGTATGATTTTAATCTTGATTTTCGCTGAAGTCTTAGGTTTATATGGTCTGATTGTTGCTCTATTGTTAAACTCTAGAGCCACCCAAGATGTCACCTGTTAAATTCTATCAGAACCACCTCTATTTCTTTTGTTTGCATATATAAATATATACAGTATAAATTCAATTTACTTCTACGATACACAATAAATAGACACAACTGTCTTTACATTCTCTTTCAATGACGCACTTTTATATACACTTAGCCTCATACACCCTGTTAATATCAAGTATTTAAATGTGTTTTTTAAATTATGTATGATGCAGTAGATACTCTCCTCTTTACATGAACTCTTCACAAAGTTTACAGTTCAACTTTTGTCTCACCAACTTAAGTAAACTGTTCAGGTCGTTTGGCAACTGCTTTGATAACTCATCTTCATTACCAATAACAGCCTTGTATATATTTTGAGATTTAATATCTTCAGAATTCCATTTGTCTTCAATTGCTTTTATCACAGTCAGTATCGATCTCTCATCCATCGTCTTAGTACCATCGAGCAGGAAAATAGGATATAAGAATTTTGCAATCAACATGACCAAGTAATAATTAGGCAGATAAGGGAAATCTATCAATGTGACCAATAACTCCAATGCTTCCACCCATTCTTGGTTGAATTGAGACTCATAAAATCTATACAAAACAGCATAAGGAGCCAATGTCTGTCTCATAGCACTTGTCACTAGGTTTTCCAAAATATCCTCTGAGATAACAACAGAATCTTCATTGCCCATTTTGTTTCCCCTAACAATGGCATTCAAAATCTCATCCTCTAATGGCTGACCATTCATAGCAGAGGCTTCAAATAGCGTCCACGAGTAGTCTTTAACCAAGTTAAACTTACCAGCTTTACTGAAGTTAGTCATAGCTTCAATAGTCTTGCCCTCGTACATCATCGAACTACCAAGTTTAGTAAACAACGACTTCGCAACGTATGGTAATTTCCATTTGGCACAAACACTTAGCATCCATTCTATATCATCGTTTGTTTGGTATGGGTAATGCTGCAACAGTTCACCAATAGCCATCTTCTTCACACTTGTTGAATCCGTAGGCGATAGTGCTATCAAACCAATAGCAATCGGCCATAATCTTTTATCGTCATGAGAACACAACTCAAAGGCAAAACTATTTAACATATAGCATACCATCCCGTTCTTGTGTGAAAAGAGATCTTCAGAAATAATTTGATCAGAGAGATCCATATCGAAATCATCGTGCTCAGAATAGGTCTTTTCCAATAACCCTTTAGCCTCACAGATACCTGCAGAGAAGGCAGCTGTGCATTTATCCAACGATTCTAAAACTGGTAGAATAGAATAGATATTGCCCTTAATAATATTAACACAGGCCTGTTGCCAGTTAATCGTGATATCCACTGGATTCTTCTCAATGGATAACTTTAAATACTCGTCAGCAAGTTCTAATGAAGGAATGTAGTAAAGTAAGAAACCACAGAATGATTCATACCACGTCTTGGAATAGTTCAAAATTTTATTTTGGTTACCGCTAAGTAGTAATAACATATCTTCAATATGGTCACGTAATTCTCCAGAAATAGTAGTCTCAGAATTGGAAAATGTGTGAGTTAATTCTAAAACCAGTGATTTCCATTCCCTAAATGTGGACAGAGAATCCATTGGATATTGTCTAATAAGTTCCATCATATCCTCCACGGTACTACTAGAAACCTGGCACGTATCTTGCAAATATGGAAGAATGTTTGATCTTTCGATGCAGCCAAGGGCTTGATCAAACAAACCTCTCAATAAAAGTTGATTAATCAATCTCCAAAATATAGATGTTTGAAACACCGACTTATCATCCTTTCCATTAGAAAAATTAAAAACTTGATCGATTGAATCAACATCTGGCTCACCGTCAGACCGGTTAATCCAATTTATTAACCCACCAATAAAATTCTTTCGTATTTCCTGTTCATCTGGTGAATCTAATATAAAATGAATGGTCTTAAGACAGTTTAGGATTGACAAACTTTCTTCCAATTCTATGTACCTTGCCACGGAGATCTGTTCATCTTTGACTGACGAGATAAAGTCTTCTAGCTCTGTTACTAAAGCTTCCATCGCCAGGTTAACTGCAACTATGTGCTCCTTCTCAAAAGCTGGATTAATGACACCAATAGTTGGCACAGAATAGAATCTATCCTTGCCCAAACTATTATATATTTCAAACAACTGACCAACGTAATGTGTGAATTGTGGACTATTGTCTGTATTCGGTTCACTCACAGGATATAAGTCATACTTCTCCTTTTCAGTTAAATATGCCATGTTCTGGGAAAGTACTGGTCCCAATTTAAACTTCAATTTACCTTTTTGATCATGCTTTAAAGGTAAATATTTGTTTGCGGTTAATTTAATAGCAGTTTCCCCAGTTACAGGATCTCTTTCTAGCAATTGATCAGGATTTTCCCCACCCTCACTTGATTCAGATTTAATATCTGAATTGTTTTCTTCTTCGTTGGCCGATTCTAGTTTTGGCTTTTTATCAAAGTCATTGACAAAATCCATAGCATCAACATCCATTAGCAGGCCTTCATTATCGTGATACATTTTCCTTTGGGTTTTCTAGGAGAGCAAATATGCAGAAACTATATGTTTGTTCTTATATTAAAACAATACGATTGAAATTCTATTTGATTATAGTACAACCAATGTAAAACCTGATTACGTATCTGCTAGATATGTTTTGGTGATTTCAACATTTTTAACTGTTTTGTAATTTCATTTTTTTAGCTGGAAAAAAAAAGATCGAAAATGTTATCACGTGAACAAAGTTTCAAGATGAAAAATTTCAGAAAAAAATATCGAGAAGAAATAATATTGCGATGCCCTGCTTGAAAACAATTTATTGATACAAATGTGACTGAGTTTGAAGCTTATACAACTCTCTAAAGAAAATATCACCATCAAAGGGTTAGAACCTTGCATAATGACTATTCCACAATCTGCCGAAGGTCTTACTAGATTTTTACGTGCCAGGGAAACCACAACTGAACAGATATATGATACAGTCTCTCGCCTCGATGATTTAAACTTCTACTTCCCAAATAGCGAAGTTTTTGTCCTGGAGCTTATCCAAGATAGATGGAATGACCAGAAGAAACCAGATTTTAAAAAGGATTACAAGATCTGGGAATTGTTTAATACCATGTGGTCCAGTATCAATGACGAGACAGTTCTGAAAAAATTGTTTAAAAGTTTGAGAATCGTTAACCTATTACTGGAGACCGTTGTACTTCCTGATTTAGATATAAAACATTTTCTTCCTAACTTACTGAAAACTTGCACTTTAATTAACACCACTTCAACTATCGAAGTTTCATTGGACCATGCATGCAAGATTCTAGCTGGTGTCTTAAATTTAATAATGAAAGTATCCGAAGAAGACTTCAACAATAGTCAAAGAGACGAACTTATTTTCCAAGTTATTGCACTTACTGGTTTAAACAATATCTCCGAGGCAAATCACAAAATGTCAAACATATATTGCAATGACCTATTATTGCCAACATTACAGTACATTTCGAAATTCAACTCAGACTCAACTATTCATTCGGATGTTCAGGATAAATTATCAAACTACTTAGGCCATTTTGTGTTTAACAAATCAGTCGACACTCAAAAGCTTTTAGAAAACTTTTTCAAGAACCACAAGTCGAACATCGATGAGGATGGCGCAATTGTATTATTTGAAAAATCAATTGCATTTTTATCAAAGGATAACTTCAAACAACTTGAAATTTTATTTGAACTTGTTGTTGATGTACAACCTTCTGTGACAGCAACTATATTGAATGATTTATCACTCTCTAAAAAGACAATGTCTAATGATTTCTTGAATAAATTATTTTTGAATACAATCGAGTCTGCTCCCGATAGTAATATTTACGATGAGAATTTCTGGAAACTGATAAGTCATATTTTAGATTTAGATTTGGAAGTTGGTATCAAACACACTGAATTGTTGATGGGCCTCCTATCTTCTCACAAATCAGAAAAAGATTCCTGTGACTCAGTCATTATGGTATGGGGTAAATTGATCAATTGTCACACAAATGCAAGAGAGTTTCCTCAATTCTTGGAAAAATGGAGGACATATTGTGAACAACATTCCAGCGAAACAGCGTCAGTATTCTTAACAGACACAGACTTTACTAAACTTATCTCAAACAACATGCATACATTATCTATAAGCCAATTGAGAAAAATTCTTTCGGAAATTGTCAGTTTGGTAACTGCCAATACTGAAAAGCAATTATTACTTTTGGTTTTGAAAGTGTATGTACACGGCTTACAAAAGATATCGTATACAATCTTACCTGAATTTAAGAATATCTTTTCTAATATCTTTGAGGAAGACATACAAAGCTCCCCAACTCTCTGGGAAATAAAATATTTGCTAATGGAAATTTATGACGATATCATTCCTATTGACCAAATCGAAACAATTTCAAAAGACACCCTGAATTCTATCTTATCCAATAACTACAACAACTCTAAAGAATTCTATTATTACTTTTTCAAGTTGAGAGAATACAGTGTGTTTGAATTTTCATCTGTCATCACAAAATTTCTAACTTTCTTTCACGACACAGACCAATCTAACAGGAATAAGGTATTGATAGATATTTTTACTAACTGGCCGTCGCTAGTGAACTCCCTATTTACAAAAGCTGCGATTGAAGATTTAATATGTGATCTGGTGTTGAGCGAAAATATTAAGATATTGGATATTTTATTTGATAACGACGATTTCTTTGAAGAAGATAATATCATGTATAGTCTAGTCAATAAATTAGCTGGGATGTACAAAGATCAGATTTCCATTAGCTATTTGAACAAAATCCCACTACAATGCTATAATAAAAACACAAGGATAGAGCTAATCAACAACATTGCAGAAAATGAATCAATAACTACACTCGACAATGCTCTTTTATTGCATTTACTTGCTAGTCCAACCTTTAGAACAAAACTAGAAACTGATTTTATCGTCTTATCAAGTGTGGTAACTAAAATAATTGACAATAATTCCAAGGAAAGCTATATTCAAAATGACAGTCTGTTTGATAAAATTTGGACCAACCATACTTCCCAAATCAAAGAACAAGTGAGCAAAAAATTTGTTGAATCTGCGATTTCAAATTTGGAAATGAATATTCTAGACTCAACTTTTGATCTTACTTCTTTTCAAATGGCTGCATCGGTAATTCAATTATCCAGCACAGAGATGAGCGGTTCTCTAAGAACTGTCTTCATTGATACAGTAATTCAGAAGATTAAATCTACTAATGAAAGGGATGAAAAATTATTGTCTTGGCTATTACACAGTTTGTACACTATTTTCATGAACAAGGACGTTACCACTAAAGAGAAGTCAGACGTCAAGGATATCGTTGAAAATTCAATGAAAAATATTGGAAAGAATATTAATGGTACAAGACCGGAATTACTGGAAGGCATTTTCCAGTTACACTGTGTATTCTACCAAGATAGGTTAGATATATTGTATGCCCAATACATGCTAGTCAGAAGTGCTGGTGCTTTGAAAGAGGCATTATTACCTGTCATCAGTGCTGTGATCGACAAGAGTTTAACGCATGGGTATGACGGATTTAATCAAGGCTTTGCTGCAACAATTTCCTCCTTTGAAGAAAATATAACTGATGAGTATAACGATTCTCTTCTTGAATTGTCAAATATCCAGATCGAGAAAATATCCAGAGAAAACATTGTTGGTTCCCATTTATTTGTGAAATTTATCTCTGCATTATACACCAATATGCCAAGGTTTTCTAACCACAGAGAATCAATCTTAATGATAATGTCATCCATAAGCTCACTACAAGTCTCAAAGCAATGGCTATTTACACAATATTGCATAGAGATGTTATTCCCATTGACTTTTGAGGTGATTTCAGTCTTCTTCAAGAAAGATGAAAACAATGATGATATTTTCATATCTGGAATAAAATTGATATCGAACATATTATTAATTAATAGGGTAAAACTGTCTAACCGTAATCATTTAGTTAACGGGTTATTGTGTGAATATCTTTCATTAGTTTGCGAGAACAGAAAGAATGGGCTGACAGCTGAGTCTGCAAAATCACTCTCAAGATTAATTTCAAACTTTTGTGAGCCATCCAACATATCTACAGGAACCCAAAACAATAGCAAGAATAACAATTTGAATTCAAAGATTAGCATGATTAGGGGATCAATAAGGAAATACATACCAGTATTATTGGTCAAGTATGTACACCTATCAATTGCTTCACCATTGGATCTTTCGATTAGGAAAGAAATATCTTCTGGTATTTATTCCATACTTGATCTACTATCACAAAGCGAGCTTAATATGGTGAGTAGGATATTAGATAATGCTGGTAGACAGTACTTCAAATCACTATATTCCGAGTATAAGAAGATGGGTAAATGGCATGAAGATTGAATAAGAATGTATATTATGCACGATATTTTTATAACTATTTAAAATAAAGTGAAAAAACTAATTAAACTTAATTACTTACTCTATCGTGATTCAATTCTACTATAGATGAATTTCCACCTACATATGCTACTGTTACGACGTAACATGTATTATTGGCACCGGCCACAATAAACAATGGAATCACATTATCCCGTTTTTCGAACTTATTAAAATTGCCTAACTGAATGCTGTTAAAGTTCCCCTGCACTGAAATTAGAGATTCAACTTTTACCTTTAAAACTGTTTCCAAAGATGGATATAAACTGGCATCTCCAATTCCATTATTATTATCACAATAAATACGCAACCTGTTATTAATATCAAGAATAGCATAGTAATACCTACATTCCTCATATATGGGCTCATTTGACATCATACTTTCGAAATAACTCATTGCTATTGCTTGTTTCCCAGTTATACCATTATTACTATTCTTATAAGTATAACCAGACTTAACCTTTCTGCAAGCAAAATGGGTAAAAAAGGTATTATGCGTGAACTCAATTTGAAAAAGCACACATTTTTCAAGCGTGCTAGGATACTGCCCCCCAATAATATCATTTGTGTTTAAATCAGTATAAGATAAGGCACCGTTTACATCTAACATAGCTATTTTATCTTTCTTCAAAAATGCACCTACAACAAAATTTTTCTCAGGTTTTAATTGAATATCTTGTTCAAAAATTGGAAGCTCATCTGTTCTTGTAAATACATTTAACACATAGCGTTGACTTTGATGGCCATAAAAATCCAGTACAATCCGTTTCATGTCTGAAATACCAATAATCAATGACTTAACCGAGCATTGCAATCTTTTTTTTTGTATAATATCACTCTTAAATTTGGATTTTTCTTGTTTGTCAATTGCAAAATAGAGAAAATAAGGATTGCCATCTAAAAACAAGAATAAAATAAAATGGTTTTGGAAATGCTTGAATTTAATGGAATCCCAATCATCTATATTATCAATTAATGATTTTAAAATAAACCCCGACGATTTCTGAAAATCTGTTGGAATTATTTTAGAGTCACATATCTTCATAGTCTTGAAATTAAAGAAAGTTAGCGATAATATCTGTTTTCTATAATCTTCTGTCAGAATCAATATCATATTAGGCTCTGATCTAATAAATTCGAATCTATGGGGGACTATATTGTCTGTTGAAGATAATTTCATTACCACTGTAGACAGCTCAAAGCAGGATGTCCTTGAAATTTCACAGATATACAATTTGGAGTTTCGTGTTAATATAGTAAGGGTTATACTACCATCTCTCGTTTCCTGACTTTTAATGAGAGATGGCTCAATCGATAGTTTAAGTCTATAGATCATCCAAAGATTAAAATCAATGTAGAATGTGTCATCTCGGTTATAAATTATTAGGAAATCCTCTATTGTTTCTGAAATAACTGGCTTAAAACATGATTTAGTTACCGAATGAACTTCCAGGTGTAGCTTTGTAAAATGTTTGTCATAAAGATATACTTTCCCAACTTCTGTAAATATAATTAAAAGCAGATCTGAAATATCATCTAATGGTAAGATTAAAAGATCTGTTATTATATCGTTAACGCTAGAAATACTTGCAACCAGGGATTTATCCTTATAAAAGTTTAATCCACTATCTTCGTTTATCAATAGATAAACAATAGAGTGTTTATCAATAAATGCATCTGCTATTATATTAGGTGTATTAAGGAATGCATGCTTCTTGGAATAATACACGATTGGGTCTGGTGAATGTGATTTGTATTCAGTAATATTAACTGTCCCATCGTCATGTATCTCTAATATAAAATTATTCTCTTTCAGAACATTATTCGATGTGCGTATCTCATATCTTAGGACAGTATTTGAATGATTAAGCGATATAATTTCTCCACTATTACAAACCCATCTATCACAACCATTAATTCTTTCCACGAACATAGGTGTTCTATTCACTGGCGTCGGTTGAATAATATTATGACTGAACTTAAATAAATTTCCATCCTCAATAAATAGGAACAGATTATCCTTCTTATTAATCCAAAAATCTGTTATAACACGAGGTTCAGAAGTAAAGAATTCCATTTTTGATAATTTGATACAACTTTCTTTAATAGCGTACTCCCATTTCTCTATAAAACCACATTTGTCGAATGTTTTAATACCACTTGCTAAGAAAACACTCAGATTGGGTCCTTGACTATCAATTGCTTTAACATCAGAATATGTCTTGTTTTCAAATTTATATGAAGAGTTCCTCCTTCTTGGGTATGGAATGTTTCTAATAACGGGGTTTTTGCTATTGTTTTCGATCATATATACATTGCTAAAGGTGGATAATATTAAAAATAGTGAAGGTTTGGAAGAATTTAAGTTAGCCATCCATTGAACATATTCATCACCTTTCAGTACAATGGATCTGTTTACTCTAAATGTTTGTGCCCAGGCTAACTGTTCAGGGCTCTTGTGTGTTTGAAAACTAGTTTCAAATATTTGACCTTTTCTAGTGTACAAAACTAAATTAAATTTCCAGTTCCTAGAATCAATTTTACTATGTTGAATTTCAAAATTGGTATCTATTAAGGATGATTTGAAATTTTGCAGGTTTTTATTTGAAGCAGAAAAAATAATATGGCCATCCATATTGATAATAATAACTGACTCGAGTGTGATGATAACAAACATGTCATTTAGTACCATCCTTATAAAGTACACATTATTCTTGACATGATTGAGTTTTATGGTCTTTGTCTTAAAGCAATATGATGAAGACTGAGACATTCCAAAATGAAAACCAAAGATATTCAGGCTAATGGTTGACTCTGTTCTAGATTCCATCAAATTAGAAAAGACGAATAATGTACCATTTTGTGTGTCATTAGAAGAATCCATTGATACAAACATATCTATAGTTATAATAGAGATATCGTTGAATTCTATATTTATCTTCTCGACCAGAGAAACATTTCCAGTTTTATCGAGCTTTAGTATTGGAAATATTCCTTTATATTTGATGCACAAAAATAGATAATCCCCAGCATATCTGAGAAACGATGCATCAGAATCGAGTACTTTCAACCCATAACGATTCTTATAGCAGTATGCAATTGCTAACTTGTCACAGAGGATATGCACCTGTATCACGTCAAGTTTTGCCGTCAAAATGAAAAATTTATTCGGATCATTAGGATTTGACATATATTCAATTCCTATATTTTCATCATGACTGGCTATGCTTTCTGTCAGTATTATTTTAGGGTTATATTTTCTGCCAATATAGTCTATATCAGAAAAGTCCATTAAATGAATATACCTCTCTGTAACCAAGCAATATATTCTCTCAGAAGCCTTATGAAGTCCTAAAACATTTGAAGATAGGTCGGTCCAATTCAAAGAATGAATAGCTATATTTTCGTTATTTGGCGTGGAAGTTGGTTCAGTACTGTCTAGGCCTGGACTTAGGGGCTGATCAAGTTCGAGCAGTGCATCTTCGATTGTTTGATTGTTAATCTTCTCGACTTTAAAAGTAGCCATTAAATAATATCGTAACGTGTTGCTGCGGCTGGATAACTGCTCTATGCTGATCAAATGTATGCCATTTTGGCTTCAATTTGGTTTTTGCTGTGACCTTATATGATATACATATACGTTTTAGCTCATCTCAAAAATACCTGAAGTCAATTTTTCCTGTAGCGCCTCTTGAGAAATCAAATTTTTGACGGAACGGACAGAGCGATCGATACCCGGTTTCTCAAACTAATTAAAGAGTGCTATACCATCAACTGTACCAACATATAAACATTACAATATATAACATAGGCTTATTCTCCTGAGTTAATCACACACAAACAACAATGTAACACTGTATCCCCAAACAAATACAGAATACTTTGTTTTCGAATGCTGGAATTCCCAACCATACTTACATTGGAACATAACATACCGGCGCACTACTTCTCCGACAAATCCCCAGGGGACAAATATACAATCCCCAACTCCAAAAACAAACATCTTCTCCCTCCCTTTATATACTTTTCACGGTCGCCACCCTCTCCAATTTAGCCGCTGAGCCTGCCAGAAAAAGAAACCATTATTGTGCTGACATCATTTAGCCGCCTTGTGCATCAACCCACACACCACGATAACCGCTCTCGACCAATCACAGCGAGCCGGAGTCTCCACCCACACCCCACACCAGATTTTATCGGATGGAACTGCCAGTCACGTGCCTAAAAATGTATTCTCCCTAATTGCTGGGGAACCGATCAACACATACAAACACAACCCAAGCAAATTACTCGTTTTTCGGTCTTTAGTGAGCAGTAAGGAATATATATAAATCAGAGAAAGATATCGAACAACAAGAAGTGTTATTTTGCAACACCAAGTCGACTTTTCCGCTTTTAATCTTTGCAACTTTTATTCAAACCAACGTAAAGCTTAGATACATCTATTTGTTGCTTCTAGTTGAAATACACCAGTCCCATTTTTTACTACAATTGACATTCGAGAATACCCTTTGCTTATTCAAGGATTCTTACACAATACACACAGAAAATAAACTCAAGCATGTTGACCAATCTAATAAGAAACCCAACCACTCTAAAGACTATTGCTAAGCCATTAGCTATATCGACAGCAAGTTTATCAACTTCCCAACAAATAAATAAATCCACATACCGCACTCCAAACTTTGACAATGTCTTGAAGAGTGACAGAAACATGGACAAGTCAAGAGCATTCACTTACTTCATGGTAGGCTCTATGGGTTTACTATCTTCTGCAGGTGCCAAGTCTACTGTTGAAACTTTTGTTTCCTCCATGTCTGCATCTGCTGATGTCTTAGCCATGGCTAAGGTTGAAGTCAACTTGGCTACCATCCCAATGGCCAAGAACGTCGTTGTCAAATGGCAAGGTAAGCCAGTTTTCATCAGACACAGAACAGAACATGAAATCAAGGAGGCTGAAGATGTCGACATCAAGGCCCTGAAGGACCCTCAAACAGACGCCGATAGAGTTCAAAAGCCAGAATGGCTAATCATGCTGGGTATCTGTACCCATTTGGGTTGTGTCCCAATCGGTGAAGCCGGTGACTTCGGTGGCTGGTTCTGTCCATGCCACGGTTCCCATTACGACATATCTGGTAGAATCAGAAAGGGCCCAGCTCCATTAAACTTGGAAATCCCAGCATACGAATTTGCCGGTGAAAAGGTTATTATCGGTTAAACACAAAAATCACAACATTTAGATTATAAAAACAATAAAGATGAAAATAGCAACCCCCAGCAAATGACTAAAGACTAATTAATGAGTAAAATACTATAAATATTCTTAAACTTACAACATTCTTTTTTTCCCCCATTTTAAAGTCTGATTTGGTTCAGATTTTTTAACCCCTTCTATTATTCTTAAGATACGTTTGACTCTTCCTTTTGTTATTTGAAAAATTCATTTGCTTTGTTTTTGTTTTGTTTTGTTGATTTTCTGTTATGATTATATAATTATATACTACCTATTTATCTGTATATGTATCTATTCCTATTTATTTTATGTATTTAAATTTATTTATTCGATATTATATATTACTATTTTGACAGCAGTACTGTTTTATTTTAAAGGGTTGGATATTTTTGTAACAGGCCCAAGAGGTCGTCGGGGACTTCGCTCCAGGATGTTTGGTCCCACTTCTTTATCTTCGTTAGGGCTTCATAGTATTGGGTGTTCTTCATGACGTTAAATATTTCATTTGGGTCGATTTGCACTGTGTTTATTGATTTTTGAAATACAGGAAGTACCGACGCCGCACTACTGCCATAGGGCATCTTACTATCACCATATTCTACGTCATTATCACTGGTCTCGTCTGTATCGCTAGGAAACAACTCCCATATTTGATGCCTCTTGACGGGATCAAAATCTTTAATTAAACTGCAGACATATTCGGGTAGATTACTTGGTTTGTACTTTTTATTGAATTTAATGCGCCAGTAAACCGACCAATGCATATCCCCGTAATTTGGAATGTACCTATACCTACCGAGGTTTGGTATGTACACGTTTCTCCATATTCCGTCGTTATTTTCAATCCTCAAGCCAATAGGCAGGAATTCGAGAAACCACCATACCAAACTAATTATTCTATTCAGAGTACCACATTTTCCTGTGAATACTTGATATATGTTTTTTTCGTTTTCTAAGTAAGCGTGCCATGTTTCATCATTATTGTCATCGGTAATATTCTTGAAGTTATTAGCCATGTCTGACTCCTCACAACCCTTAAAACTTAAACAATCGTGCTTTATTGCACACAAAGATCCAAGTGAACTGTACCGATGTGCAAATTTTCCTATAACTCCTGGTTTAAACAGGACACCGTGCTTTATCGATTCGGCCAGCATCCACCGCAACGGCATATTTGATAATGATTGTCCCGTTGCACAGTCAACTGCCCAGCCACCACCAACATCAGCATGGTCGCCTGGGAACCATTTCTCGTCCAAATCCGGGGTCAGTGTGGTGTCTGTTCTTAGCGATGAAACTGAGCCACACGTGGAGGAAGAGACGAATTCGAATGTTCCCTCGATGTTCTGTTTTGAACAGTATGTAGCTTTAGATGTATACGGATTTGATGATGATATGAAGTCATTGACCTGTTGAATTAGCTTATAGTACGAATCGTATTCAGGATCCTGGGTTTGCACACTGTTTGTTGCTGAATAGGATAACCTATGAAACCAAAGTGACAGCGTTGAGGGTTTTCTGAGCAAAGAAGGCGGAGGTATCGAAGGGGTGATCCCAACCCAACGTTGCACTGTGTATCCAATTAACGGGTTATTCAAATTTTGCGAGTATTCAGATGCTTCCAACACATTTGGATTTGGATCTGTTGTCAGTTGGTACATCTGCCTTGGTGAGTCTGGTTCCTTGACATAGCTCTTGTAATTTAAAGAAAAGAGCTCGGGAGTATATGGATTTGGTGTGAAACACAACTGCTTGAATTTACCACGTCTTTCGTCTATTGCTATGGCGTGCCGGACATGGTCAACTATATTGCTCCGCTGGGTGCATGGAAACAGCCTATCTCTAAACAGCCCGACTGAATTGACAGAATCAAACAGTCCCTGAAACCGAATACGTATTTCGTAGTCTCTACAAAATATCTTTTTAAACTCTTCGATCAGCGTGCTTGTGTAGTTAGGCTGGCTTGGCTGCTCCGCAAACTCCCACGACTCGTAGATCTTCCATGCCATTCTGACCATATCTTCCAGACCAATATTCAGCAGCCCGACCCTCTCCAACATCCCTGCCAGGACCCTTGCAATAAAGGCTCCCCGCGAAAACCCGAACATGTATATAGCGTCGCCAATCTCATAGTATTTCATAAGGTACAGGTACGCCGATATGATGTGATCATCCAAGCAGAAAGCGAACATCGAGTCCAGTGTGTTTTTCACATTGGACAGTGTAAATCTCCGTCTCAGATCATTGACCTCGTCAAAGTCTGCCGCAGTACCAATACCAGGCTGATAATAGCAATGCTGCACTGTAGTATCCAAAAGACGGTATATTTTCAACACATTTGTGTAGGGTTGCGGCCCAAAATTTTCCTTAGTGCCGTCGAAACATAATATAATATTTTTTGGCATACTAGCACTATATATATACGTATATTTATATAAACTAATGTATTGATCGAAGTATATATCGGGGAAACTGCTCTTTATCTACCCATCCATCTGGCCCATTGGCATCAATTTGTGTCCTTTATTCCAGACGTCAACTACACCCAGCACCCATCACGACGTCTGCCTCGGAATAACCTTCACTTAGCGGAACAACCGCCCCGCTCGCCATCGAGTGCCCTTAAGTGTCATGTCTGCCCCGCAACGCGCAACGCGCTCGGCTCCTTCGGCAATTCTCGGCAGGGCCCCTCTCATCGCCGGCACCGCTCGGAAACGCTGTTCTGGATGCTCAATGCGCTGGAAAATTGACAGTTAAGTGCATGCGATGGAGAAGGCCAATCGTGGGGCAGGATCGTTCTCCAACACTACAATGGAGGGACTGGTTGTTAAGTGCAATAAGAAGCGGAGCAAAAGAATATATAAGGACCCCAAGAATCCCAAAGATCATCTGCCAAAAAGTTTTCCCAATTGCATCCTCTTTCTATCTTGTCATATTGTTTCTCCTATTTGTTAAGATAAAAGCAATCAGAAAAAGATATTCACAACTACATAACTACATAACTACACCACTGCACACATTTCACTACTATGACTACATCTAACCTTAGCGAAGAACCACATTACAACTACTACGAGACTAGAGATCTTTCGATTATCTGTGCTCCATTCTGCGGCGGCCAGGGAAAAGGCGGTGTTGAGAAGGGCCCAAGATATATGCTGAAGAATGGTCTGGAGAACGACCTTAAGGAACTAGGATGGAAAACTACCGTCGAACAGCCTTTGGATGAAGATGCTTTGCTGAAGTTGATGGCTAGGGACGAGATTACTGACAGATTTATGAACGCCAAGAGACCAAATTTGGTCGGCAGTGTCACTGAAAAGATCTACAACACTGTTAAGGAGTCTTTGGACGAAAACAGATTCCCATTGACCCTAGGTGGTGACCATTCGATCGCTATTGGTACCATATCTGCTGTCTTGGACAAACACCCAGATGCAGGCCTGCTATGGATCGATGCACATGCCGATATCAACACTTTAGCAAGCACCGACTCAGGTAACCTACATGGCTGTCCTGTTTCGTTCCTACTGGGCTTGAACAACGAAGAGCAATTGCCAAAATCCTTTGACTGGTGCCCTAAGAATCTGAAGCCAAATAAAATAGCCTACATTGGCCTCAGAGATGTCGACAGCGCAGAGAAAAAGATTCTAAAGGACTTGGGAATCAAGGCATATTCTATGTACCATGTCGACAAGTATGGAATCAATAAAGTCATCGAAATGGCTATGGCTGCAATCCAGCCAAGCGGTAGCGGCCCAATCATGTGCTCATACGATGTTGATGCTCTAGACCCATTGTTCGTTCCTGCCACCGGTACTCCCGTCAGAGGCGGTCTAACACTGAGGGAAGGACTATTCCTTGTAGAGAGACTAGCAGAGACAGGAAACCTGGTTAGTCTAGATATCGTGGAATGCAACCCAGACTTGGCTGCTGACGATATCCACGTGGCTGATACCATTTCAGCTGGTTGTGCGATTGCAAGATGTGCACTAGGTGAAACACTACTGTAATAATCTGAACTACTCATTTTTATAATATGTATATATATATATATGTGATTTTCACATCAATTTATGTATTATAAAATAACTGGTCATGCAACAAATGAATAACTTGATTGCTTCAAATAGTATATAGAAAGAATCGTAAAAAAAAAGAATATTAATTATTATAATGCTTTATAAAATGTTTGTGATTTAATAGTTTGGACATAGCTGGTCAGATTGAACCAGGTACGATATCTGCTTAACTGAAATGTTCATCAACATACGCAATTCTAGCCCAACCCAGACTTTCAACCATGTAAACGTGTCTGCGTTAGCCATCAGACTTGTTGAATCATGCTTCAATGCATATTCACGCAATATCGGCAGTGAACTCTCAAAAAGATCTAAATCAGGGTCTAATTGTCTACCAATTCCTTCCAACAACAATATCGCAACAACCACAGAGACGAAATCTCCTTCCATTCTCACATGGTGAGATCTGACCATGGACAGCATCTGGTCCAGCAATTCTCCAATGGAGATTGTACCCAGGGTAAATGTCTGTTTTTTCACTGCCGAGACTAGCGTCTCGACTTTCTTAGCAAACCCGTCCTTATTTATCGCGGTTTCTGGTGTTCGTGACCTCTCTATCATCAACTCACCGGCCTTGTAACCATCAAATTTGGCCAATGCGTTAAACAGATCGATGAAATTCACCCGATCGACATGATTCAGTTCTGTAACAAGACCCGTATCCAGGAAGCATATTTGTGGTGTGTAGTTTGTTAGGGTGTCCCTCAATACATCCATGAAATCTGGCGTTTCGAAATGATTCTTCAAATTGGCCATTATTGCATCTGTTTCTTCCTTTGATGAGATGATTTCCTTTAAGTATGGGCTCAGTTTCACAAATCGTATTAAGACATTACCGGGGTGTAAATCTGCATGGATAAAATCATCTATAATCAGCATCTTCAAGAATGCATCGACAAATGGATCACTAACTTTCTTACATAATGACACGTTCCGTAGCCCGTCCTTCTCCCTTAAGAATGTTTCCATGGACAAACCGTCTATGTATTCCTCAATAAGAACATCCTTGCTTGACCATTCGATATAAGGTGTTGGAAATTTCACTTGGCTCACCATACTGAAATCATCGTTGAATTTTTTCAAATTGAGTGCCTCTATTCTCAAATCCAACTGTAAATTCATCAGTATCGAAAACTGTTCAACTTCAACAGGCAACGACAACCATTCCATCCCTGGCCACCTGTTTACTAAATCAGCAATATACTTCATTATCCGAAGATCCCTATTCACAATGCCCCGTACACCGGGGTGCAGGATTTTGAATGCCACATCCTTACCATCCAATTGACCCAAGTATACTTGTGCGATGGCACCCACGCCTAATGGTTTGCTTTGCAGCACGATTGAGTCACATGCATCCTCTGTGCTAGATAATTCTGTTATCTTGGATTGTGTGTATGAGAACGAATGCGGCCTTACAGTACTATGTAACGCTGCCAACTCGTCACAGAGGTCTGAGGGGAAAATGTCGGTTCTTGTAGCTGCCCATTGTCCTAGTTTGATAAAACTGGGACCCATAGATTCCAGGGTTTTCTTTAGTAGTGAATACCACCATTTCGATGACTTTCCAGGGTAGTATGTAATGAGTAGAGGGGTGAGGTACAGTGTGATTTCAAAGAAACGGAGGAGCGTCAGGGAAGGTTCTATCAGGTAATCTTGCACGTGGTAGAACATCCGTAGTAGCCATCTTTTGAATGAAGAGCTTGTGGCTTCAAGCCTTTTATTACGACATTCATGTTGTTCTGTCTGAGAGGCTATGTAGAGACTCATTTCGTATGTATCTCCTCTTGGGTCAGGAATTAGGGTATCGTTACGAACAACTAACTTTTTGCTGTAAAAAAATTGATAAGCAGCTGCTGACGTTAGTGTAACTGTAGCCAATGGTGCACGAGGTATTGTGAGTGTTGATCTTTTATATTGTCCATTACGACCTTGTTTATACGCCCTTCTCCATGCTGGACTTCTATTGAAATTTCTAAAACTAAATATGACCCTGGGTCTAAACAAAAGCTTGGTTAATATCATTCTTTGGTTCAGGTAGTATTTGCTATAATAACATGTTTTTCAATGGACGATTTACTTCTATACACTCTAATATATATATGTAATCTGTATATATATGGTTCTGATCGATATAACCGTTTTTTGCTATGCTACTTTTTTCCAGTGTGTACAGTTTGATACATATATTTTGAAAAATTAAATTAAAGTATACTAGTATATTCACGTGTATATGGCGTATGATACACAAAGAATTATAATTGTTCTTCCTTTATGACATCAATCAACCAGTCTAACCCTTCGTTGATACCTTCACCTTTAATGGCGCTTGATGCCACTATGGACCAACTCCTATCCTTCAGTTCTACCAGATTTAACTCTTTTGAAACCTCACTGGCACTTAGGGCGCCCGGTTGATCCTGCTTGTTTGCAAAGACCAGCAATGCAGCATCTTGCAGTTCTTCTTCTTGTAACATTAAATGCAGCTCCTTCGAGGCAGTGCTCATACGATCCTTATCGGTCGAATCAACAACAAAAATGACTGCGGCAGTGTCTGCATAGTAGCAACGCCAGTAGGGTCTTATCGAAGTTTGGCCACCGAGATCCCACACGTTCAGTTTCAAGTTTTTGTAAGTCAATGTCTCTACATTGAACCCGATCGTTGGCTTGGTTGTCACGACTTCGCCGATCTGAAGACGGTATAATATAGTGGTTTTACCGGCACCATCCAGACCTAATATTAAGATACGGAGCTCCTTATTCACGCCCCACAATCTGTCGAACATAGAACTAACGAAATTTCCCATTTTTAGCGTGTGTGTATGTGTATGTGTATGCGCTTGTTTATGTCTACGGCTATGAGCGTGTGTGTGTGAAGATGCAAATGCGTGTGAGCGGAGAGATGACAGAATATAATACCAGCAGACAGCTATGCAATACTAAACGGCAGATGAGATGAATAGATCAGTTACTCTAGACTAGTTCAGCCACCAACACCACCAGCAAATCTCAATGTTGGTTCAAAGCTGCTTTGATAATCCTTTTCACTGAAAAGAACAGATCCATTTGTTGTTTGGTGCGCGAATCGGTGCGGGTAATGCGGGTGTTTTGTTGTGGCAGCGAAAACTGAAAAATTTTGGGCGATGAGATATTTTGGGTTGCGGGTCTTGACGGTTGAGGGTAGAATGGGTTTGCCTTGCTGGGGCTTCTGGTATGTGTATATGTGTACTTGTGTGTGTGGTAGGTAAGAAATGGAAACAGTCTCCTTAGAACAACTATCTCTTGATGATGGAAGCGGCAATGCAAGCCAGGCTGGGAAAGCGGGCATCCCGAACGCGGCCCTCACCAAGCCCATCTCCTTGAATGATCAGACTGGCGAGGTCGTGGTCAAGAAGTCTACAGGGAAGGCCCGGATAAGGAAGGGTCAGACCGAGGAGGAGTACCAAGAGCAGCTCTCACATTTCTATAACGTCGAGCATGGCCCAGTGCGTGTGCCAGTCGGCTGGATGAGTTCGGAAGGCCTAGATAAATGGATTAGTGATACAGATCTCGATAATAAGCACAATAGGCTGGTGTTGATGGGTTTCATTCACAAGATGTACTATTTGAAGGAATACAAGGCATGTCTAGAGCGTTGCAAGGAGGTTCAAGCTATCTACGAAAATGACCTGCAACCGAAGACAAAGACGAAGATGAAGAAGGAACTGGAAGAACTGAATTATATAATCAATAAGTGTAATGAGTATGTACAAGCATAAAGAACAGTGAACATTGCATCTTTGCTATTAGTAAGCACTGGCAACAACTGTGTGTCGAGCACCGGTTTGTACCCCGAAACTCCGATGACTAAAATCAAAATTATTTTACATTTATAAGAGAGAAGGGGTTTCAAGAATCAGCTCGAAATAACCGCAATACGCAAGCACACACCATTCCTCCCAACATTAATCCATAGAAACCAACCAACCAATTGATCATGATCAGGTTATGCTCACATACTGGTAATACAATTTTCACCCCTGCAATAGTAGTATCACGTCTTTCTACTAGAGTTGTGTCTCGTGGTTTTCAAAAGCATGCTGTGAATTCCATGATGTTTGAAGGAAATGTTAAGGACTTTGAAAGCACTCCTGAAGAAAGAATGGAGCGAGTATTTGGAGGTAGACTCAAGGGAGATTCGCCAAAATCCACTAGTAGGATAAGAGTAAACGAGCACACAAGAGTGATAGCAGGGATCGAAGTCCCTGCAAGACCAATAGAGCCGGATAACTGCTGCATGTCAGGATGTGTAAACTGCGTCTGGGAAATATATAACGACGATTTGAGAGACTGGAACAGGTTGAGAAAGCAGGCAGTGGAAAGAATTTCTGAGACACCTGAAAAATGGCCGACTGATTGGAGCCCACCGTTAAGTCTGCTAAAAGTGGAGAATGTTCCAGATTCGTTAATGCAAGAGAAACAAAAGATGGATCTCCAGAAAACCCAGAGAGCCAAAGAGCTTGGTTCATTGTTCCCTAAGAGGAATAAGCCACTACCTAAATCAGTTATAGAAGCAAAGAGGAAAAACGAACAATCAAGGGATAAAAAAATAATCAGAGCACAAGAAGAAGTAGAACTTGAAAATGAAGGCTGGAAGGACATTCCTGTATATATCAAGGCATTTGCAGAATTTGAAAGAAAGAAACGTGTTATTGGCAGAGAAAAGAAAATGAAACGTAGAATGCTCGAGCAGCAAGCTCAAGACAAGGGAACCCCTCAAGAGGCATCAGCTTCAGCTTAATGAATCTTGCGTAGCATTAGTTATTAATACCTTGTCAAATAAATAAATAATATTATTCTTTCATACATATATAAATACTCATATACGAATTTCTTATATATAAAATTAAATATATGCTGTAAAATTTATTTTACCCTCTAATTCATGTTTACATCACCATCAGCATCAGTATCATTACTATGTAAGATACGGGCCTTAGAGTGTACTTCATCAAGTGCCTTGGCATATTCTACCTTGAGAGCGTCTTCACCCTCTCCATATAATAGCCAGTCTTCAACCTTTGTCAAAAGGTCGCTCAATTGTTTTTTCTGTTGTGGAGGAACCGAGGAGGAACTGTCTGAAGAAAGCTTTGATCTAACAGAATAGATGTATTCTTCCAATTCATTCTTCTTTTCTTCGGTTTCTTGGATTAATCTGTCTTGCAAAACCATTTCATTTTCTTGTTCAGCATATGCCATTAATTGCTTGGAACTCAAGGCAAAAGTGGATGGTCTAACAACTAATTGGTGTGTCTTAACCCAGACTTGTTCTTTATGTTCCCTTTGGAATATTTTCTTCTCCTTCTTTCTATGGTCATCTTCATGGTGGTCCTTTCCTTTAGATTTATGTGGCTTGTGCTCCTTTTCTTCGACTTCTGAAGCCTTGACCTTTTGTTGTTCAACAACATATGCATCATCGATATTGTGAAGTCCTGAAGAGTCACAGCTAACCTTCAATTGCACCATAACGTATGGTTCTGATTTCTTGCCTAGTTTTGGCTTTGCGTTTTTATCGTGATGTAGATTGATTCCTGAAATATCCCAGTGGCCAATCACACTATTTCCTCCAGTTGGTACTGGAGTATTTTTAGGATTGGTGTACTTCATAGTAACTTGGAAGTTTCCATTTCTCTTCAAATTAATGATATTTACCATAGGATAAGGGGAACCTATTGGGAATGCTTCGATGTGGTCCAATGGATCACTCTCTAACTGTTTCTTCCAAGTCAATGAAACCGTATAAGGTTGGACATCTTGGAATTCAAATGGCTTGACCTGTAATGTTGGCGAGTGCATAGCACAAATAAACGCGGCGCCTTTAGCTACAGCTTCGTCCTGGTTGATGGTCGAGTTTAATGGTTTCTTGAATCTTTCAGATATTATACTCTTGATAATTGGAATACGGGTCGAACCACCAATGATTTCAACAAAATCGACCTGGTCAATTGAAGGTAATTTGGATTGCTTCAATGCGGCATTGATTGGAGTGTTGAAGTTGTTGAGCAATGGCTCTATCAAAGCTTCTAACTGCTCACGGGTGACTTCAGCACGGACATCGACATCGTTCATAACTGACTCGACATTCAAGTGTGCCACTGCGTTGACGGAAAGCACTTTCTTCAATTTTTCAGCTTGGGCCATTATCTTGTTATAAGCTTTTGGGTTGGATCTAATATCGATATGGAACTTTGTTTTGAACTCATCGGCCAAATATTCTGTTATTGCCTTGTCGACGTCTCTGCCACCGAAGGTTTTGTCATAGGCAGTACCTAAAACTTGCATCTTGCCCTGTGTGAATGCTACAATGGAGCATGTGTATGCTGAATGGCCAATATCGACAAAGGCGACAATTCTTGGCTTGACATCTTTATCATCCGAGGAAGGTAAATCCTGCTTGGTTAAACCATAAGTAACTGCTGCTGCGGTAACTTCATTGACAATTTGAACTGGGTTCAATTTAGCTATTAGACGATAGATCGGAAGAGCGTCG
>PPOD03000265.1:137633-247169 GCA_003708425.3 Jamesozyma rosinii
TTCAGAGACTTCGAAGAATAATAAGGAGGATTTCCCACGTTATGAAAAGGGTATGCTTTCTTCAACACACCATCCTTTCACAATGGTGAAGTTAGAAGATTATGATCAGATGAAAACAGACCCGCTGGCATGTACTGGCCAGCATTATGATTTCGTAATGAACGGCGTAGAGTTAGGCGGTGGTTCCACAAGAGTTCATGATCCTGTATTGCAAGATTATATATTTGAAAAGATATTGAAAATTGACAATGCAAAGGAATTATTTGGTCACTTATTGGAAGCGCTAGCACTAGGTGCACCTCCACATGCTGGCTTTGCAATTGGATTTGATAGATTATGTGCGATGTTGTTGAGTAAGGAGAGTATTAGAGATGTCCTGGCATTCCCAAAGAGTGTTACTGGATCAGATCTTGTAGTAAAGAGTCCCTCTATGGTCAGTGAGAACGTTTTAAAGCCTTATAATATCACAACCTTAAAAACAAAAAAGTAAATAGTATGCATACACCTTGTAAATAAAATAATCTATAAAAGAGTAATTGGATATGCTTTTTGTCTGGTATAGTTGGATAGTTATTTACAAGATATATATATATATATAAGCATAGGAGATTAATCAAATCTCTCAGTTTTGCCTAGTTCTGGGCAATAGCACCTATCTTTAATACCATTCCACTCCGCCAACGCTTCTAATTTCTGTTTTGGTTCCAAAAAATACTCGCCACTTAAAAGGAATGTTCCCCAATGTACACCCAAGACATTTTGAGCTTTCATATCGTTCATTATCTTCATCACTTCCAATGGACTTATATGTCTAGGCTTCTGGTGCCACTCCGGACAATATTGGCCACACGGTAGTATTGCTAACTTGACACCCATTCCGAACCTTTGGCCAATTCGTGTAAATAAATCATTAACATAGCCTGTATCACCTCCATGAAATAAGATCGGTTTATTATTGTGGCGTAGTAAAAAGGAGCACCATAGTGATTGGTTCGTATCATACACGCTTCTACCTGACCAATGCATTGCAGGAGTACCTGATACATGATAGGTGTTATTGTTCTTGGTTAGTTCGCATGTCTCCCACCATGATAGTTCTATAAAATTCTTAACATGGTGTTGCTTCATAAAGCCACCCATTCCTTTAGGAACAATCCATAGGGTCTCTGTATCTTTCCAATGATCTAAACTAATAGGATCTAAATGATCAGGATGGTTATGTGATACAAGAATGATATCAGGATTGGGAACTTCATCGATAGTGCATGGCATTCCTGTGATACGCTTTGGACCAAATTTTTCATTAATAAGGTAGTCGCTAAAGATTGGGTCTGTTAATATCTTCAAGTCATTATATACCACATAATTGCATGATTGACCTAACCAAGTATTATATATTGGAATATCGATTCCGTCTGTGGTTGAGTCTTCTTGGATCATTTCACTCGGGTCATCTTTTATTATTGAATGCTTTATTAATGATTGCGATTCTTCATTATGGCTAGTGGACGGCCAAGAAGGTTTGTGTACTGGCATTAATTTAAGCATCTGCCTGGCATCAGGAGGTATACCGCCCCTATTTTTCTCAAACAATTCAACTACACGGTTAAAGAAGAATTCATAGACAGTTTGCATTCTATATTCTACGAATGGGTTTTCAAACCTTCCAAGTACTTGCAATGGCGAATATTTAAGTAAAGTTCCTTCATAATTTTCAATTCCCTTAGGTTCAATTTTGAGGCATTCTTTCTCTCGACCATGGATTTCTTTAAAGGCATTGAATGATACATAGGTTGCATAAGCTGTGTATGGGACAAAGAAGAATAGCAATACGTTGAGAGTATATGATCCTATAGGGAACCGGCTTCGCTTTTTAGATTCATGTTTGCTATACCCCTTATCTTTAGTCTCTGTTGAATAGAGAACGCTGTTTCGGGAGTAAAATCTGAGACATGAAGAGTTCAATACACCGACTCTCTTTGGAGATCTTGGCCTGTAGGACAACCGAATGGGACCAACAAATGAGGAAAAATGGATTTTATTCATTTATTATTAGGTCCTAATCATTAACTATATATGGTATATGTATTGGCTAGATTATCTGATATTTTGGCTAGCAACTATATGATTTAGTGTAATGTTCAAACATCTGTTTATTCCTTGAGTTGCATAGCAGTCTGTTCATAAATTTCAGATTTTGGGTATTTCATAGTTGCGGGTAAATAATAATACCAGAAATTTAATGCGATGAGAAGAAAAAATTGATTGAAATTTAGTATTTCTGCAATTAATACGACTCAAGTGCAATTTCAAAACGCCAGTGAATAGGAATATCTGTTAGTGGTTTTCATTTGGCTATTGACTGAAAATCAGGACGTTTAGGATTAACTATGTCGTTTAGAAAAAGAGGAGAGGTATTGAATGGCAGGGAAGGTTCTGCGGGTGCAGTTCCAGGAAGAACACCGATTGAAGGCAGGAGGACTCTTCCTAATAGAGCCCTTCCTAACAGAGCCCTTCCTAACAGAGGTCCTGTCAATTCCGACGGTGTTCCAGTTACTAGAATGGCTGGCTTAAATTTAAGAGATGGGAGGCCAGCAACGGGTTCTCAAACGATACCAAAGGGAGCCAACTTAAAACAGGCACACAATGCTGAGGAGAAAAGCACATTAGATTTAACCCACCCAGGTGTTAGACCTTCTCCTGTTAGCGCAAACTTGGTAACATCTACTGGTTCTGAAGATTTAGATAAAGTTTTGAAACATCTGGGTCTACCATTAGGTAACTCTTTGCTAATCGAAGAACAAGGAACGACTGATTTTAACTCGGTTCTTTGTAAGGTTTTTGCAGCACAGGGTATAATGCATAACAGAGTTGAAGGGAGCCCTGTGCACGGCAATGGCAATACGCATCTGATCGTCTTATCATTAAACCAGGCATTCTCAAAAGAGCTTCCTGGTGTTTACAAAGGTTCTAGAAGAGATATTAAAAAGTCGAAAATATCAGAAGAGCAATCGAAATTGTCGATCCAGAATTTGAGCGAACAGAAAGCTACTCCAACTAGGTACAAAGATTTGAAAATTGCTTGGAAGTATAAATATGCTGATGAGCAGCAAGAAAAATTAAATCAGAAACGAGCAGATAGCAGTGTTGGAAACGATGATAGCAATGATTACAAGAACTATAATAACCAATTTGATATTACTTCGACCTTAATCCCAGCACCATCCGCCTCGGAAGTCACGTATATATCACCAATACAGTCTACGGCATCCATACTTACTCAGGTGGAGCAAGTTATTAGTAAGAATAAAAACTCATTAATCAGAATTGTCATTCCTTCGTTTTTACATCCAGCACTGTATCCTCCAAAATCATATTCCCTGTCTAATTCGATATCATTACTGCATGGACTAAGAGGTATAACGAAAGTTTACCAAGACAGGTGTGTTTTATTAGCAACAGTGTCGGTAAGTATTATAACAAAATTGTTAAAAATTCAGATGGAGAATTTATTTGATTCGGTTATTAATCTGGAACCATTTCCACAGGCGATGTCTCAGTTCCTTGAACGTATCTATAGATCGCAACCAAATAAGGTACAGCATGGATTATTACATATTCTCAAACTACCTGTTTTCAGCGATCGTGGGGAGATGCATGTAAAGAAGTCGGAATGGGCCTTTAGAAATGGGCGGAAAAGGTTTGAAATAGATGAATGGTCAATTCCAGTAGATGACGTTGAAGATAGCAAGAAGGCAGCTGAGCCTGGTAATGTGCACAATCACAACCACGATCATGACCATGATCATGATCACGATAGCACTACCCCCAAGAATACCAAGGTGTCTTTGGAGTTTTAGAGACATCAATCATGTATGTCTTACATAATTTTTTTAGATTGGAGTGTATAGTCCTTGTCATTAACTCTTCTTTCTGCTTAGCTCACTATGTGAGTTTCTAATGTGTAATTTCATCCTCAAAAAAAGTAGTGAAAATAAAGCGCACGGATATGAAACCCTTAATAAAAGAGTATATGTATAGTTAATCTTTAGCACGAAGGACCTCAAAAGTCAGGGTGCATAGAGAAATATTAGTAATGAAGGTCCTGAAGTTTAATCAATATGCAGCATGTTGTGTTGTATCACCGGCACCAAATATAGTTAGTATCTACAATTGTGATCCGTTTGGGAAATGTTTTCAATTTGACTCAAAGAGCAGTGGTAGTTCTTCCGAGACTGGATTGAATGGTAATAGCAACAATGACGACAGTTCCAGTAGTATTAACACAATTTCTGGTACCATGGATGGGAACGGTTCTACTAGTAAAGACACTTCTGGTGGTGAATTCGTTGTGGAGATGCTGTTTTCCACAAGCTTGATAGCCATCGCAGATAAGAATCAAGGGTCTATAAACGCAAAGAAATTAAAAATAGTCAATACAAAGAGAAAGTCTATTATATGTGAACTTTCATTTCCTCATGAGGTTCTGGATGTTGTTATGAATAGGAAGCGGATGTGTGTTCTATTAGAAAATGGTCAAATTTTTATATATGATATCTCCTGTATGAAACCTCTAGAAACAATTGATATTTGGCAAGATCATAATTGCAGTATAGATGCTCGAGAAGCACAACAAAGGAAGCCAACTGGGCAAAGTGAAGTGGCCAGAAAAAGAAGAAACTCTATTAGAAGCAAGATTCGTCCAAGGATCTCTTTGAGCAATGATGATAGAAGTATCTTGTGTTATACAGCGTATAGCATTTCTAAAGCCAAGCCAGATACATATATTCTACGCGATATTGTTGTGTACGATGCACTGAACACTAGACCAATAAACTACCTGAACCATGTTCACAACGGTAATATTGCTTGCTTAACTCTAAGTTATGATGGTAAACTTGTTTCTACAGCCTCAGAGAAGGGTACAATTATTAGAGTATTTGACACAGGGGTGGATATTGAATTTAATACAGCCAATCCTCTCAAATATGAGTTCAGGCGTGGCACAAGACCGTGTAATATTTTCCAGCTACTATTCAATAGATTGACATCGTTCATTGCATGTGTTGGTGACACAGACACCATTCATATATTTAAATTAGACGATGCAAATGTTCAGAACAGGAGTAAGAGTTCAGATGACGACAACGATAATGGAAATAATAAGGCTAATGTTAATGAAGAGGGGAGTCAAAATTATATAAGTAATAGTGGTAGTCTGGATAATGATATCAACACACAGGTTCCAATAATAGTTGAAACCAGTAATGAAATGAACACTGCATTGTTTAGTAGTAATAGTGGCATCTCGGCTAACTCAAAAATATCAACTGAGTCGCCTAGACAATTCGCAAGCTATATTTCCAAAAGGATAAAAGAATCGATTCCAAAGCAAAACCTTCGTCGAGATTTCGCACATATTAATGTAAATGAAAACATACGGTATTGTGTTGGGTTTCCGGAAGAGTATCCAGATGGGGTTTATATTGCTGGTGATGACGGTAAGTTCCACATGTATATAATACCACAGAGACCTGGTGAATGTGTGCTCACTAAGTCAAGTTCGTTCGGTACATGAGCTTTTTCACTGTGTTTTTGTTATTTTAAAAGAATATATATTTACATTGATTAATAAATATTTACGTGGATGTCTATTAGCAGGATTTATATATTTGCTTTGTATCACCAAAGCCACCCGAGGTACCAACGTTTTGTTTCAGCTGCCGGTTGGTTTGCTTCCTTTTCATTTTTATCTATTGCGGAATCCTCTTCTTGTTGCCTTAATGATATTAATGCATTCAGTTTGTTCTCTAGTTTTGATATCTCTTCAGCATTCTCTCTCTCCCTTTCATCATACTCTAACCACCACCAAGCCCATTGCCAGAGTAAGTATACAGATGAACTCATTAATATGAACACCCATCCTGCTCTAACGAAGTGATTGAGTGAAACTTGATCTGTTCTTGCCTTGATGATGTCCTCTTTTTGTCTCTGTAATTCTCTGAGCATTTCAATTTCTGATTTCATATTCAGCTCGTCAGTTCTTTCTGTGATCAATTTTTTAATTACTTTAGGGTCAACATCTTCTAATGTTTTCAACTTAGTTAGATCTTCCAACGAATGTATCTCTGGGGATGATCTTTTGGGTATTGTCGTTGAAAGAAGCCTGGTTGGCCATAGCTTTGAAATATTTGTAGGTTGAACTCTGCGTAGATTGCCTAGCATCATTGAGTTCGGTATAGTTGGGTTAGATGTTGTTTATGTCTTTGTATATTGTTTGTTTACTTATTGTATTGTGTGGTAGGTTTCTTGATACTTTGCGTGATTGTTTCATCTCTTTAGTTTGTTGCTGTTAGAACCGAATATAATTTGGCAGGTCAATACGCAGTATGAAAAGCACTAAGAAACAAGCAACGTAACAAAGACAGAAACATTATAGTAGAAGGGAATCAAACAAGGAAGATGGATTTGGTAAAATGTTTAGTCAGTAAAAGGTCTGTTTATCCATCTTCGTTACTGAAAGCATATGGAAGAAGGAGTTATTCAGTTGCGCAAAATAGCAACAAGGAACTATTGAACAATTTAAGGGAGAGAGGTTTGATATCACAAATATCCCAGCCTGAAAAGGTTTTAAATGAGAAACTGAATAATGGTGGGACGGTTAAGTTGTACTGTGGGGTTGACCCAACAGCAAAGTCTATTCACCTGGGAAATCTGGTGCCTATGATGTTGCTATTAAACTTCTATGTGAGAGGTCACGATATTGTCAATGTAATTGGTGGTGCCACAGGATCAGTTGGTGACCCAAGTGGACGGACTACCGAGAGAAAGGCTATGGATGATAAAATCAGGCTAGATAATGTAGCACGTATCAGTCGTCAATTAGAGAGGTTTTTCCAAAATGGGTTGACTTATTTTAAGAACAACTACGAGGTTGAAGGTAGCACAATTGGTCGTTATTCGCTTAAGAACAATTATTCCTGGTGGAAGGATATTAAGATGATAGAATTTCTGGCCAGGTATGGTAAGCATATCAGAATTCAATCTATGCTTTCTCGTGATTCTGTTACGTCAAGATTGGAAAGTCAGAGCAGTTTAGGTTTCAATGAGTTTACTTATCAAGTGCTACAAGCTTATGACTTCTATCATTTATACACTGAAGAAAATACGAATATTCAGATTGGTGGCAATGATCAATGGGGGAATATCACAGCTGGTCTTGATCTGATCAATAGAGTTGAACAGAACACAGAAGTGTTAAAAAAGAACCCGCCATTTGCTATGACTGTTCCGTTATTAACAACATCTAATGGACAAAAGTTTGGCAAGAGTGCTGGAAATGCTGTGTTTATTGACCAGGAGATGAATTCAGCATATGATATTTACCAATTTTTTTACAACACAACGGATGAGGATGTAAGTAGGTTCTTGAAGCTTTTCACGCTGATGCCATTGGAAAGCATAAGGAGTGTTGTAAGAGAGCATGAAAAAGATCCTCAAGTGCACCATGCACAGAAGGTGCTTGCACATGAAGTTACTGAGTTGATACATGGGTTGAAGAGTGCTGAAGAAGCGGAGATGGTTTCAAATATACTATTTGGTGATATCAAATCGATCAACGAGGTGAAAAGTCAAGACTTGGTTAGGATCTTCTCTGATGCTAGGATATTGCAGAGGGGTTCCAAGAATGACACCTTAGTTGAGGTAATCATGAGCATGGCCCAATGTTCAAAGGCAGAGGCCAAGAGGAAGATCAAGCAGGGTAGTGTCTATTTAGGCACTGATAATGAGAAGATACTCGAGGAAACTGTCGAGAACTGGGAGTCTTACTTAGTCAACGGTGAGATTTTGCTGTTGAGAATTGGCAAACAAAAACGCTATGTAATCAAAATGGAGTAGAGGATGTGTGAATTTATACAACTTGTAAATAGGCTATATATATGTCAATAACGTATTTTTTGATAAAGGCAATACTGTTGGGCATATTCTGTAAGATATGCTTACAATGGGTAACCCGGAACAAGGGAATAGACTCTCTATTCCTAAACTCAGGGGGTTGGATTATTAAATACCTCAGTTGTATTTAAGAACCCCTCCTTTAAATAAACACTATTACTTTGATTCTATACCTATGAAACTAGAAGATCTATTCATATAGAACCCAAGGTAATAGTTATATACATATATTTAATATCTAAATATATTATTTGCTCTTTACTCTATTGCCCTCTATCTGCTGTTGATTATTTACCCAGCTTTACTTCCATAGCCTGCACAAAAGGTTATGAGCCCTGTAAGTCAAAAGCTTACTAAATAGTTAATTTGAATTTAGAGTTATTATTATAAAAACAATCAATAAATGTCAAAGACTCCAAGCCGTCCATTAGACAATGATGGAGACATCCCAATGATCACTCCGATTAAAATGGAGAAAGGATATTGGAATCCTAATAATGAAGAGTTAAAAACTGCTTCTTATGAAGGTATGGCATATGCCACTACTATGGAGAAGAATCTAAACCTCCAAGAACGAGTTAAGTTTCTTCCAATTCTGGAAAAAGATGGATCCAATATTAAAAAATGGATGAGGGAAATGGATAATTTGAGAAAACGGTATCCACCTTTACAACATGTTTTCACTGATAAGGAAATAGTAGATGATGTCCCATTAGCAATTAGCATTGTTTTTGGTGACACTGTTAGGAGAGGAATGTTAGACAGCTTAGAAAAAACAGATCTGATGGAAGATATTGACGATAAAACCCCTAATCAGATACTGAAAATTGTCGAAGCAAAGTACCTACCAGCTACTGAAAGCAAAATGGCTAAACAAATGAATGAATATCTAAAAATGATCAATGATCCAATTATCAGCGAGGATACCCAGGAAAACCTACAGAAAACCATTGATATGGCTAAGGAAATCCAAAAGAAGTACATCAAAGTCTGGAGTTTAGCAAACTTAATAGCCCTACCATTAAGTTTAAGAACTCAAGATAATAAGATACCTCTATCCTCACAAAATCTGAAAATGGCTTTGATTAAGATGGTTAAACCATTACAGGAAGATCCAAATTTCTCGGTAGAAAAGCATCTCCCTGAATTAATTGAAGCAATGCAGACTTACCATGCTGATGACGGAAATTTCGTAATTGATGGATATGTTGAACTAAAGAAGGATACTCATTACAAAGCCCTTACTGCTATCAAAACTAACAGAAAATCTAGTAATAAACCATCACATAAAAATTACACTATTGCAAATTCTTCAATATCAAGTGCAATTGATAAAAAGAAGGTTTCTAAAACTATTTTCAAGGCATCGTTTCTAGGAACGAAAAGTGAAATTTATGAAAAGTTCATTAATGAAAACATTTGCCCAATTTGTGGTTCTCAAAATATAATTATTGATGAACATGGTTGTTTCAAATAGCAATTAGTAGAGAATGTCTATAGTCTACTATGTATTAATAAATCGTTAACATTAGACTATACCATCTCGTCTGACAAAAATGGTAATCCTGACAACAGATCAGAAGTATTACTATTAAGATCTCTAGCGAAAAATTGCTACTATAATAAAAATCATCTCAGTTTATTACTCCAAAAATTAAAACTTGAAGATGAGGCATCGAAAAATAGAGTTAAACTTAAAAAGACTAGGACCGTAGTCTTCAAAGCAAACGCACTAAATAACTTTGCAACTGATAAATCACTCATTATCGATACTGGTGCAAATGTAACAGTAATATGCAACAAGAATTTGCTATTTGATCTAGAACCGATCAACATAGAAATTCAAGGATTACATGAAAGAGTACTAAGTGGTACAAAAGTTGGTAAAATGATGTTAAAATTGGAAAATGACGAAATATTTGTTATTGATGAAGTAATATATGCTCCTGATGCTCACTGTAATCTGTTATCTGCTGACTCCTTCATACGACAAGGTTACAAAATGGAACATGATGACAAACTATACTGGATTGTCAAGGATGATACTAAACACAAAGTTGGCATACGACTTGAAAATAAGCTTTATGTCTGTGACCAAAAAGTACTAATAGGTGCATCATTCCATCAACTCACTACAGATAATCATTCTGCGTTATCGTCATTCCTTTCACATGCAAAACCTTATGCAGGCATAGGAAATTTCAAAGCTCATGTTGACTTTGAACCCTTTTCGGACACAGCTGGATTAAAGAAACGTATTGACTCTCCACTACATACAATAGTTGATCTACATGTTATACTAGGTCATATAAGTGTGAAGACTATTAGAAGACTAATATCCTCTAAACTTGTACCAGATGTTAAAATGGATCAAAAGGATATCAATCGTGTAGAACTTTGCCAGGAATGTGCAATTGCCAAAGCCACAAGAGCTCCCCATAATGTAAGCTCTGACAGGAAAGCGACATCAAAATTAGAAAGGTTACACCTCGATCTGATGGGTCCCATACTCATCAGAGGCCTCAAAGTCTATTTCCTAGTGATTAAAGATGAATTTTCAGGATTTATCTGGATATACAGAATCCTAAACAAGTTAGATACCACCACTTTGAAATATTTTAGTGAACTAGTGAAATATCTAGCAAACAAATTCCCTGAAAATCATGTATCTGAAATCCGCAGTGATCAAGGTAAAGAATTTGTCAATGCTATCTGGGACAAATTTCTAAGGACTAATGGCATAAGAAGACTAGAAATTCCACCATACTCACCAGAAAAGAATGGTCGCATTGAAAAAGCAAACCACTTAATTAAAATGAAGGCAAATAGCCTGTTATTGCCAACCAACTCATCACACACCAATGACCTCTTAGATTATGCATTCTTTCATGCAACACATCTTTTGAATATCATACCTTCCTCAGCCAAAGAGAAGTCTCTATATTTTCTCCTGTTTGGAAAGCAACCATCGTTTAAATACTTATTAAAATTCGGCTCTGATGGAATTGTAAAAATTCCAAAAGAAAAAATCATTAAACATAAGATATCTTTACCGATGCTGCCTATAATAATTCTACATCAAGGGAATGACAAAAACTCTTACATGGTTATGTCAAAGGATGATACTTCGTTTGCAGTGTTTCAAGCTCATGATGTTACACCATTAGGAACGTATAATTATATAAGATCTTTAATGAGAGATCGTGGAGACATTGATTGTACACGGGACAGTGCCTTAACTTCCAACACTGGTACAATGCTCCAATCAGCCACCAATGGACAGGACACTTTCACTTCTGGGCATATAAATAAATTCAATCCAACAGCTCCACAGATTGCTGGAAACTCGGATAATAGGCCAAAACAACTACTAGACACCCCAGTTGAAGAGCCACTCAGATATCCGAATGGAGAAGAATTAGGTGAAGAAGAAAGTGAACTTAGAATTCAGGCCGAGGCCACTGGGACCTCGGATAATCAGAAATCCACAAATTGTGCACCCACATTAATTGATGAACTTGAGACGCAAGAATTTGAAACACCTTGCCCCCAAAGACCGATTAAAACAATACCTGTGGATATGCCTGCTCAGAAAGAACCAAGAAGTCCTTCTCCGATTCCTAAGGATGGTAGTGACCCGGTTCTGACAGCAAAGGTTAATCCTGAACCAAGTCAAGAACAAACAGATCCCCTAAGATCTCATGCACAATTTCCAACCTCTGAACCAATGTCACCGAGAGTGCATGCACCGTTTGAAGAACCAGAAGTCCATGATGCAACCCAAGACCCTGAAGACCCCGGAGACGCCGACATCTGTGATGCGATTCCCATCATAGAACCTCCACTATCCGAGAATGTAAGTGCTGGAAAACCTACATGCCAAGACGAACCTATCGAAATTATTATTGAGGGGGAGCATGAAAAACCCACAAAGGTTACTCCTGCGGGGGAGAGATATAATAATCCCCATAATAATGACCCACCTATTGACTCTCCAGTTGCTAAGAAAAGACACACTTCAAGACAAAAACGCAAAGAACAGTCCATGACGAATCAAATGAAAAAGCGTAATGATTATAAACAAATAAAGAAGTGGGACACGTCTAAACAAAAAGATGACAACAGAGAAACAATAAAATCAATTCATAAAGAGATAGATATAATACTGGAAGAAAAGGAAAGAAAGGAAAAATTCTATAAAGATGAACTACCGAATCTAATGAAAGAGAAATCAGGATTAAAAAGTAGACAGACTGAAAATCTAAGCATGAAGAATCTCATCTCAAGAAGAGGGAGAAAAATCACACTAACACAAAAGATGTCTGAATATTTGAACAGAAAAACCCTGAGAACTGACAATTTAGTATTAATAGCCACTGAGGTAAAATACTTCACCCAACTATTAAAAGGAGATGACAAAAAGGGATACACCCAAGCAATCCATGAAGAATATCAATCCTTCATTAAAAAGAAAGTTTTTGATGTCATAAATAAGGATGCACTAAGCAAGGATACAAAGCCTATTCCAATCAAAGTTATCTTAAATAAAAAGACTGATGAAAATGGAAACCTACTAAAATACAAAGCAAGATTTGTTTGCCAAGGATTCAGACAAGTAAGTGGGATAGACTTTGACCCAATTGACATTAGCTCATCAGTCTCTAGACTAGAGACTCTGAGACTATTTATAGCCATGAGCACCACATTGAAACTAGACATCAAGCAATATGACGTATCCACAGCCTTTCTAAACTCACCTATAGATAAGACAGTGATAGTCAAGCCCCCTAAACCATTATTAAACATCCTCAATTTAGATGAAGACCAAATATGGAAACTCAATAAAACCGTTTATGGACTTAAACAATCTAATAAGGAATGGATCAAACTAGTTTGTAAATTCCTGAAGGATCAAGGGTTTGAGAGCAATGAGGCTGATGAAAACGTTTATATGAAAAGCACTGGTAAATCCATTATCATATGCCTTTCCTATGTGGATGACTTCTTAATAGCTACAAATAATCCAAAATTAAGAACAACACTATTCATAGAAATGAATAAGGTTTGGGAAGTAAAAGATCTAGGGGACATCAAGAAATATTTAGGAATGATATTTGACAAAACCAAAAATGGTATCACTATCAACCAAGAAAAATATTTAACTGATATTCTCGATAGAACTATATCTACTAGTTGCAACAACTCAAAGACTCCAATGTCATCGATTCCCATACCGTTAAGTGAAGACACGTCTGAACCTCTGTCAGAAGCTGAGCATGAGACATTCAGATCGGTTGTGGGAGGTTTAATTTGGGCTAGTATCTGTACTAGACCTGATATCAGCTATGCTATTTCCAAACTAGGCTCAAAAGTATCTAGGCCATCGGTGAATGACCAAGCGATACTGAAGAAGTTACTTAGATATATTGCAGGTACTATACATTTTAGGTTAGAATTCAGGTATTCTGATAACCAAGAAGTTGAATTAATTGGATATTCTGATGCCAGTTATGGGACTGGTAATTCCCAATTAAGTCAATATGGTTACTTATTCACATGGAATGGGACCCCAATCTCCTGGTGTTCTAAAAGACAAAGGTCTGTTTCACTATCAACTTATGAGGCGGAATTATTTGGTCTTGTAGAAGCTTATAAAGAAGGATTGTGGATCAGGAACCTATTTGAGAGCTTTAACTTTGAGGTAAACTCTATTGTAATCTACGAAGACAATAAAAGTGTTATATCCACGGCCATAGGTATTGAGGACCATTCAACATCAAAACATATTGGGTTCAGGAAGAAATTCTTGAATGAAATATCAATGATGGGTTTATGTATCCCTCAATATGTGAAGTCTCAACACAACATTGCAGATTTATTCACAAAACCTCTGCCATGGGTAACTGTCCAATATCTAGTAAATAGGATGATGAAACCTATTCTGGCCAAGGAAAACCCAGAAATAACGAAGTAGATTAGTGTCACTGGGGAGTGTACTAATCTGGGGGAGTGTTGGGCATATTCTGTAAGATATGCTTACAATGGGTAACCCGGAACAAGGGAATAGACTCTCTATTCCTAAACTCAGGGGGTTGGATTATTAAATACCTCAGTTGTATTTAAGAACCCCTCCTTTAAATAAACACTATTACTTTGATTCTATACCTATGAAACTTGAAGATCTATTCATATAGAACCCAAGGTAATAGTTATATACATATATTTAATATCTAAATATATTATTTGCTCTTTACTCTATTGCCCTCTATCTGCTGTTGATTATTTACCCAGCTTTACTTCCATAGCCTGCACAAAAAATACAAATGCGGCGATCGAGAAAACGAGGTACATTGAAGGGGAGTGTTAAAACAGGGGACACAGCCACAGCAAACGATCAGTAAGCTGAAACAGAGGGGAAATGGCTTCAATAGAACCAGACTACGAGGATATTTCAAGGATGTTCCTTTCTAGATACAAACAGATGGTTGTCGGGATCTTCAAGAGGTCAATGGCAGCCAGTGATGAGGATACTGCACGATTCCAGAAAATAGTGAACACGAATGAGTTTGGCAGGGACGTGCTGATGCAATCAAAGCGTCTATGTACACAATACGAGAATTCTGTGTGGCAGTCAGCTGTTCTCGACACATTAGACCTTGATGTGATATATGGTGAAGTGGCTGGCGATGACGATGAGTATGTTGATAATCTTGTGCGGTCGCTATTGCGCTACTTCAAGGATGATTTCTTTTCCTGGTGCGACAAGCCTGCATGTGAGAACTGCCAGAGTAGTGAAGATGTTGTGTTTGTGAGAGGAGAGGGCCCAAACTTCGAGGAGAGGCAGTATAATTGCGGGAACGTCGAGGTGTATAAGTGCAATGGATGTGGTCGGGAGTGTAGATTCCCACGGTACAACGATCCAATGAAGCTATTAGAGACGCGGAGAGGGAGATGTGGTGAGTGGTGCAACTTGTTCACGTTGGTTTTGAAGTCGTTTGGACTGAGGGCTCGGTATGTTGTGAACAGGGAAGATCACGTATGGTGTGAATATTATTCGAAGCATCTGGGCCGGTGGGTGCATGTTGACTCGTGCGAAAAGTCTTTTGACCAGCCATATATATATAGCAAGAATTGGAACAAGAAGATGAGTTATTGTATCGGGTACAGCAGGGACGGGGTGACTGAGGTTAGCAAACGGTATATACTGAGCAATGCATTGCCGAGGGACCAGATCAGTGAAGACGACTTACAGTTCCTGTGTAGGTACTTGACCAAGCAATTGCGGCGAGACAGGGATGATGATGAGGTGTACCAGTTGTTCCTCGAGGATGAGCAAGAGAGGTTCGAGTTTGAGGATGGTACTAGTGCTACGGGTACATCTCAACAGGTTGGCAGAGAGAGCGGGTCCGCTCAGTGGAAGTCGCAAAGAGGCGAATCGGGGAAGAACTGATGATGAAGTGTATTGCACAAATATGTATGTGTGTATGTATGATATGGGTGTATATATATAGTAATGTTATTTGAGATTGATCAGTCCTTCTTTTCATTAGCGGCTGCAGCGGCTTCCTTCTTCTTCTTGGCTAGTTGTTTTCTCTTTAGTTTCTTTTGTTTCTTTATGTAGGAGTAGCACTCAGTTTCACCGAATCCATACAGTGGTTTGAAACTGTCGATGACACCACAGTCCTCGAACAAGTTTGGGAATAGCCAGAACCCGTTTGTTGAGCTCTTCAACACTGCTAGGGAGAGTATGTATATGATGAGTCTTACTATAGCGATGACGAAGAAACCGCACAGGATTCCCAATGCCGCTAGGGAGACGTAGTATGACATTCTTCTCATTGAAGCTGGCCACAATGGGTAGCAGACCAGAGCGAGGATAGCGGTGATGACACCGACGACGATTAGGTAGTCGGTTAGCTTTTTAGGGTTGTAGTTCCAGATGTAGTACTCGTCATCGGTGAGGGAGGCCTTGTTTGATAGGATGAGGTTTGGGTATTCTTTGTTTGGTCTGAGGCCGTGGTCCTTGCATTCAGCTGAGTGTAGTTTAGTAGCAGGGACGATGATCTGGTTCTTGATCAATGCTATGACTACTTCTTTCTGTGTCTGTGCGTTGTCCTTTAGGAACGGGAATACTGAGGGTTCTTTCACGGCACGTTTTTCGTACTCCTTCGAGTTCAGTGCTCTGAGGAACCGTTTGTAGCGGAAGAAGTCGACTTGCTTCTCTTGAAAGAGACCTTGTCTCTGTTTCAATTCACTGTGGTGACGCAGCAGGTATGCAATTGCGACAAGCGACTTGTTGTTTTGTTCTTCAGACATGGATGGGGGAGAGTATACCGTGGTTCTAATCTGGTGTTACTGATTTACTGATTCACAGGTACAGTGCTATATCCCAGACCAACACCCTCTGATATATACTGGTGAGCACAGCAGCGTTTGAGACACCTGGTAGATGCACAGGCTTGTTTGGCAGCACGACGTGGTTTCTCGTTCAAACACAAATTTTTCAGAAAAAGAAATCAAGAGACGCGAAATACGTGCCCTAATTAGGGTTTGTAAACCCTGCTTTCATAGACCCAGCCCTATTCACAACCCTAGGGTTATATACTATCATATCACTTTCCACGACCACCGCGCCAGTTTTTGTGAACGATCAAAAATCCGCAATGAATAAAAAAGTGCATTTGTCAGCTTCTGTGCGGGTGTTTCTGTGCACGCGGCCGTGGGGGTTGTGAACGATCAAATGCGGCAGTGTGCTTCTCCTGCGCTGTTTAAGTAATACGAATGGACTCATCGGAGAATCTCCAAGCACAGTCAGGGACTGATGTGTCAGGCGTGTATAGATATACATCTGTGCAGATATATATATATGTGTGTGTATTGGTGGATATGTATTGGAGTGTACAATTGTGTCAAGTTGTTTTAAGTCTCTGTTAGATTTAAGACCATATCAATATATCCCCTGTATATAGCACAATGATGTTATCGCTTACTGAAACTCACGATTATAGAGAAAATCCTCGTGTATGTGATGTGTTCAAACACTTCGAACCATTCTTCTTCGTCATGGTCATGGGAACAGGTATATCCTCAAATATTCTGTACTCGTTCCCCTACAGCGCACGCTGGCTCCGCATATGCTCGTACATCATGTTCGCCATTGCATGCTTGCTCTTCCTCGCACTGCAGGTATTTGCCATCCTACACATGGTGGTATACTCGAGGAGACATTCGTTCAAGAAGTACTTCGACCACTACTTCAGAAACCTGCTGCACAACGTCTTCTGGGGCACATACCCAATGGGGCTCATCACAATCATTAACTTCATGTCAAACCTCGCAGACAGGTTCCACTCAAAGGGACTCATGTATTTCGTGTATATCCTATGGTGGTACGACATACTCATCTCGCTGTTGACCGCATGGGGTGTCTCTTTCCTCATATGGCAGGGGTACTCCATCACTGCGACACGGAGCCCCGAAGACCAGGCCAATGCATCCAAGAACCTGAAATCCATTCTTCTGCTGGGAGTTATACCGTTGGTGGTTGCTACCTCCTCAAGCTCCCTCTTTGTCATGATGGACATATTTACACACACCTTCAACAGGAACATCCAGCTGGTCACAATGGTCATCACGGCCCTGCTATGGTTCCATTCCATCCTGTTCGTATCGATCCTTATCACCCTCTTCTTCTGGAACCTATACGTCAATAAACTACCTAGGATGAACCAAGTATTCACATTGTTCTTAATCCTGGGCCCGCTAGGACAAGGCTCCTTCGGTATCCTCCTACTGACAAACAACATAAAACTATACGTGGATAAGTACTACGATATCACAGGCATCGACCCCCTCGCAATGCTGATACCGTGGTGTTTCAAAGTAATAGGGATCATTATAGCAATCTCCCTGCTAGCTATGGGGTACTTCTTCACTATTATATCATTCGTCGCAATAGCGTCATACATCGGCACCAGCGAACAAAACAAGAGAGTTTATCACTTCCACAAGGGCTGGTGGGCAATGTCTTTCCCCATGGGAACAATGTCCCTCGGCACGCACGAACTCTACACACAGTACAATCAGTATGTCCCACTCGGCGCATTCAGGGTCGTAGCAACCATATACGCAGTCATATGCATACTGTGGTCGATAACGTGTCTCGCATTGACAATACACACATATGCTAGGCCGTTGCTACTCCCAAGAGACTTGCATAGTTCATCAAAGATGGATGACGAGGAACTTAACTTCAACGACAGCAACACCATCACAAACTCGGTGAGCTCGACCGCGAATGCAGAAGGTAATACATGCTCAACCAGTGACATCTCACAAGAAGTCAGCTCCGTCATAGACCTGCAACCTCCCCGCAGATAAACATTATGTAATATCTAAATTCTGTAATATCTACACTCTGTAATATGTACATATCCTCTAAAGTATTAATAACCATTTAGAACCCCTCTCCTCTCCTCTGTATACACCTTCTCATTCTCGACAGATTACTAATACTGATTACTAAGTACTACAATGTTCAGTGCCCCACGGCGCGTCGCTTACGCAACCCGCTCCCCTGGTGAAATTTTCACCATACAGCTTTGATATAAATACATATCGGATAACCCATTCAGGGATAAAACCACCCCTTCTGCCCCCATTGCATCTATTAACTACGCTTTTCACATTTATAGGACACGTTTACTTTCTTCTGCCAATTCCCAAATGCTCAAAGCAACAACTAAGCTACTATTCAAGAACAAATCAATCATGGCTCCTATCACAAAGAAACAAAACACACAGTACGACTACATCGTCATTGGCGGCGGGTCCGGGGGTGTTGCCTCCGCAAGAAGAGCAGCCTCCTACGGTGCATCTGCCTTACTAATTGAAGCCAAGGCTTTGGGTGGCACTTGTGTCAATGTCGGATGTGTGCCAAAGAAAGTCATGTGGTACGCATCTGACCTGGCAGGAAAGGTCATGCAAGCTAACGAGTACGGCCTTTTCAATGAGTTCCCATTGGACAAGGAACATCTGACCTTTGATTGGGAAACTTTCAAGGGAAAGAGAGACGCATATGTGAAAAGATTGAACGGAATCTACGAAAGAAACCTGGCAAAGGAAGGTGTCGATGTTATCATGGGCTGGGCCAAGTTCAACGAGAATGGGGACGTCGAAGTCAAGGATAAGGACGGGCAACTCCAAGTTTTCAAAGGTAAGCGCGTTCTGGTGGCCACTGGTGGTCAACCAGTCATGCCAGACCATATCCCAGGCTACAACTACGGTACCGACTCCGATGGCTTCTTCAAAATCGAAAAGCAACCAAAGAACGTTGTCATTATCGGTGCTGGTTACATCGGTATTGAACTCGCTGGTGTGTTCAACGGTCTAGGATCAAACACTCACCTGGTTATTAGAGGTGAGACCGTTCTAAGAAAGTTTGACGAATCTATTCAGCACACAATCACAGATCACTATGTCGAAGCAGGCATTAATCTCCACAAGTTGTCAACGGTCACCAAAGTCGAAAAGGACGAAAAGACAGGCAAACTAACTGTCTTCCTAAATGACAACAACGAGATCATCGAGAACGTCGATGAGTTGATCTGGACAATCGGCCGTAAATCACTCCTAGGTCTAGGGTTGGAAAACGTCAATGTCAAACTAAACAGTCATGACCAAATCATCACTGATGAATACCAAAACACAAATGTTGAACACATCTACTCTCTTGGTGACGTCGTTGGTAACGTTGAATTGACTCCTGTGGCCATCGCTGCAGGAAGAAAGCTATCCAACAGATTGTTTGGCCCAGAAATCTACAAAAACGATAAATTGGACTACACAAACGTTCCAAGTGTTGTCTTCTCACACCCAGAAGCTGGCTCCATCGGCCTCACAGAGCAACAAGCCGTTGAAAAGTATGGCCAAGACAATATCACAGTCTACAACACTAAATTCACCGCCATGTACTACGCAATGCTGACAGAAAAGTCTCCAACCAGATACAAGATCGTTTGCAGCGGTCCAGAAGAAAAGGTCGTAGGTCTGCATATCGTTGGTGACTCTAGTGCCGAAATATTGCAAGGTTTTGGTGTCGCAATCAAGATGGGTGCAACAAAGAAGGACTTTGACAATTGTGTGGCAATTCATCCAACAAGTGCCGAAGAACTAGTTACAATGAGGTAAGTACCCTCTCTATTTCTTTCTTCACTCACACATACAGTGTGCTCATTCCGCCTCTTTTATAAATATCGTTTTGGTATGGCATACATTATTTAACATATATAAATTATTTTATCTAATACATTATTTTAGAATTTTTAACACATTTTTATTGTTTTTAGTAATTATAGAAGCAGTGAAGACTTATACAAATTTTAAACGTTTGGATTTTTTTATTATTATTATGAGGTAAGTAGTAATAAGACTATCATATATAAAAGAGTAAAGTAAATAAGTAAATAAAGAGGAAGTGAACAAAGCATCCATGCAAAAATTATTTTCTAATGCTTCATTTTCTTAACTTACTTAAGCCTTCAAAGAGGAGGCTCTTCTCTTTCTGATTTCAGCCTTTTCAGCCTTCTTTTCAGCTAATCTCTTAGCCAATAATTGGGCGTAGTCAGCAGCAGCTTCTCTTTGAGCTTGAGCGTTCTTGACCTTCAAAGCTCTGTGGAATCTCTTTCTTTGTAGTCTTTGTGGGGTAACTAATCTTTGGATCTTTGGAGCCTTGGTGTATGTCTTGTCGCCCTTGACGATTTCTCTTCTGACGACGAAGTCACGGACATCATCTTCCTTGGTTAAACCAAAGAACTTTCTGATGTTGTTAGCTCTCTTTGGACCTAATCTCTTTGGAACAGTAGCATCAGTGACACCTTCGAATTCTTGTTCACCCTTCTTGATGATAACTAGGGATAAGACAGCTAGATCTGGACCAACAATGGCACCTCTAACGGACTTTCTCTTTCTTTCACCAGTACGTCTTGGTCTGTAACAAGAAACACCCTTGGTCAACAATAACTTAACTCTGGTTGGGAGTAAGACACCTTGCTTCATTGGGAAACCTTGCTTGTCGTTACCACCGGAGATCTTGAAGACGTAACCCTTGAATTCGTCACCGATGGTTTCACCTTCGACTTCTTGACCAATTCTCTTGTCGTAGAAAACACGGATTCTGTGTTCATCATCAATTTCGACGGTCTTTTGGGTACCGTTAACTGGGTAAGAAATATTTAACTTCATGATGTATGGTTATTCTTCTTATTATTGCTACTGTATTACAACGTATCAGACTGCCTCCTAATAAACAAGACTTTCAAAGATAAACACTCTTTAATTCTATATAGACATGTATAAACTAAAAATTTTGGGTCGAGAACTACAGTAGTTTCTTGGTAATACCAGCAGGATGCCTTTCCTCACCTTCGTTACGTTGCCAGCCAGTGAAGATACTACTAGCTAACCACACACACACTGTGTCTCTCACTATGTTCAACTGCCCATATTGGCTGCCATTCTTCCATTGATGAGATCGCCATATTCAGTCGATTTTGGAAAATTCCAGCACTGCTGCACTGCCAGACGAAGGGTTTGTTAGGCGGGAGATTACTGAGACCGCTAGGCAGAAGCCAGTCTTGCAGAGGGATCCAACCCAGCCCGACAGTCGAGCTAGGCACCATCCCATAGCAGTTCTTGCTAAGGCGTTCTCCGCCGAGAGAGAATTCTTGTTGTCAATTCTTTCGCGGCCGTTCCATTCTGGGAACGGAAAATTAATATTCGTTTTGAAAATGAAAAAATATATATATTAAAAACGACTGGATGTATGGATGTTAAAAGGTGGGTGGGTGTAAACAGTCACAAAATAAATAAGGAACAATAATAGAATAAAAGGGTCCTTAGTGAAAATATGAATAATTAATTAAATGCTTGCATATATATATATATATATATATATCATTTACGTTGCTCTCAACTTTTGGACTATCTATATATATGTATGTGAATGGGATGTGCTAACTGGTAATCACTCTTCTTTTTTGGAGGATTTATTGTTCGAGGTTGGTGGGTTGGAATCGTCGTTAAGGTTTCCAATATCATTCGAGAAATTGAAAAATTTATTGACTAATGGAGTCTGGCCTACAGTAATATACGGTGTTAATCCGGTATTACCATTTCCGGTGGGGTCAAATGAAGTATTTGCGTTGTTGTTATTGATATTATTGTTCGTTTCATTTGTTGGGTTGATGATTGTGTTGTTTTCTGTGGCTGCTGATGCTGTAGCGGCTGCTGATGTCGATACATTTTGTAGTCGTGATGTCCCTGTCCCGGTGTTTGAACTTAATGTCCAATCCTGGAACAGAGACATGGAAGTGTTTGGTGACGGCATCATAAGGTCGTTTGCAAATTTTGAAGGAGGCGATCCTATTGGGAGTCCATTGTTCATATGGTCATGTGATGCTGGGTGAATATTTGGTGGGTTTGCTTGTATCTGTTGAGAATATCTCTGTGAGTTGGACATCGGGAACTGTCGGAATTGGGCCTGTAATGGACTGCTGGAATTGTTGCTGTGGTTATTGTTGTTATAATTGCTATTGTTTCCAGTGATGATGGTTCCATTACTAGTTGTGGCACCTGTTATCTTTGCAGCATTTGAAGATGTGGCTTGTAATGGCGTGGCAATGTATGGTGGTACTGCAGATGTAGTTGAAAATAACGGTGGGAGTCCATTTGAAAATGAGAATGTTGTATTATTCGGGGCCTTTAATACGGCTTTGCCGTTATCCATCTTTTCCAAGGTCAATGCGCTGGTTGTGGTTGAAGATATTGGAGAATTTGTTTTGGAATTATTCGCATTCGTGTTTATGCCTGTGGTTGTAGTGGTTCTATCTTGATTGCTATTGAACCGTCTGTGGAATTGTGAAGATATTTTGCCGTAAATATTCTGAGTTGCCTCGCTTCTTATTGGATCATTACTCTGGCTGTTATTGTTGGGTATCTCCACTCTCAAAATTGGTCTGGAGGAATACCTGTTTGTCTCTGGGCGAATGCTGGTATTTCCAGGAGCTGTTGGAGTTGGGTTCTCCGATATTGTTTGGTTTTCTGAGGGCGACCGATTTGTAGATCTGTTTGAGTTGTTTCGTGGAGAGCTCTTATTTGTGGAGTTGGAAGGTGATGAGTCGGAGTTGGAGTTACGAGGTAAAGCGTGTGGATTTTTCAAGTTTGACAACGAGGATATGCCTAGACCGTCATTGACTGCTTTTGAGGACGGTGTGGAATTGAATGTTTTGAACTGTTTTCTGAAATGCTCTTGCAGGTGTTTAAACATTGCTGGGTTGGTGTTTGGGTCGTTTTCAAGTTTAATCTTTTTTGATTGTGGTTCTATGATGTCTCTGTCATTCGACTCTTGGAACGAGGACCTTCCTCGGAGGTTTCTGCTGTTGCTGTTTGAACTGTCGGTTATGCTTTTACTTGTTGATCTTGTCTTCAGCCTGACGTTTCCGTAGTTTGCAGCCGAGACATTGTTGTTACCATCCCCATCGCCATTGTTGCTATTGTGTGTTCCTTCTTGTTGGTCATCTGGCTCTTTATTTTCATCCCCAAGATCCTCAGTTGTATCATCCTCGTGTGTCTCATCCTCGTGTGCATCATCCAGATCTTCCAGCACTACGCCATTGTCGCCGTATCCCCCATCGTGGTACGTCTTCTGTGCTGAGTCAGAAGTTGGATCGCCGACTATATCGTCATGGATGTTAATGTTGCTTATCTTGTAATTACCGAAATCCGTTGGTCTCTTGACATCCTTATTCAGAAATTTCTCGTTCTTCTTGTAGAAGTCGATCAGATCATTTGTGTCTTCGAGGGACGAGAACTCGTACACGGTGTCATTGGCACCGAGGATCAGTACTGTAATGTCAACTTTACACAGCACGGCGAGTTCGTGTGCTTTCTTAAACAGGCCCGCTTTTCTCTTTATAAACGTCACAGTCCTGTTTCTCTCGTCTGAGATCGGTTGGATTTCAATCTTACGTCTACCCATTGCTGCGCAGCTTCTGTTGTATATTGCTGCTTTGGTGAATTGCTCAGAGTAATACGGCGGCTGTTGTTCTCGTGACGAAATATATACCAACGTCTGATTCTGAAGCTATACCTGTACACCTCGAGGCTCTGTTCCAGATCTGCACTGTTTCGAATCAAGTCTGTAGATCGAAGAGATCAAGAAAAGATATAAATAGATTCCCTCCCCAGCTGAAAAGATAGAGACTCCCCATGCCGAATTATGTAAGTCGTGTAACTTTTGTTTTTCTTCCGGCTGCACATTTTCAAGTTTTCGCCCGAGGGATCGCACAGATTTCATCTGACAGCAGAGTATCACGGCACCAGGAGCACGAGGGAATGTGGAGCCAGTATGTAAGAGAGGCACAGTTGGTGATGGGGGCGTCTGTGTATTGTGGTCTGTGTATTGTGGTCCCCAGCAGGCGAGTCAAGGACAACGGGTTCCAACAGTGCAAGCCCCATCATGAAGCAAACGGCTCATTGGTGGAGCCCTGGCGAAACGATGGGGTATATACGACGGACAGCTCGCTTAAGAACGAGGGAAAAACAAGGAACAGGGAGATACCCGTTTGAGAGCTGATGGTGCCAAATTAAGGGAAGAGAGGGCAGGAACGTGTGGTTGATCCAGTGCTCTCTGGATATACATCGGCTAGAAGGTTGCTGCCGTTAAACACAGGATTGGTTTGTAGCTTATCCGACTATTCCAAGTGTGAAGGCTCTTGATGCTTCGTATATTCCATCTTATTTTCACTATAAAAGAAAAGGTAAACCCATCTTGAAGTTCATTCTTAGTTAATTCCCTCAAATACAGTATTTTCCTTGTGATCTTTTTCGAGAGCAGCAAAAACAACTTGTACTGCACTAAAGCAATCAATATACAGCACGTATCAGATACAACAACAAAGATGAAGCACTTAATATGGCCATACCCAGACGTCCCAAAGTCAGGCTACTGGGGCAACACTACAGCAATCATCGATTGGTGTGAGGAAAACTATGTGGTGTCGCCATACATCGCAGAATGGTCGAATACATTCACAAACCTTATGTTCCTGCTCACCGCTATCTATTCTACCTACTGTGCATACAGAAATCGCTTAGAGAAGAGGTTCATTGTTATAGGCCTCGGATTTGGCCTCGTGGGCATCGGGTCGTGGCTCTTCCACATGACTTTAAAGTATCGTTTCCAATTGCTAGACGAATTACCAATGGTGTATGCAACAGCAACCCCTGCATGGTCGTTGTTCTGCGAATTTAACTGGAAGACATACAGAAAATACGAGGGGCCTATCTCCCTTAGAAGACAACTACTGTTTGGTGCCCTGGTATTCTCATTTGTCACAAGTTCAACTTGGGTCTACCTATTCTATCAAAACCCAATTATCTTCCAAACATTATACGGATTTTTGAATGTTTTGGTGGTCGGGATCTCAGGCTCTTTTGCCTATTTCTTGACCTCAAAGAATGCGTTAGTTAAGAGGAACCTCTTTACAACAATGGCCATTGGTGTGGTATTATTCCTGCTAGGATTCATATTTTGGAATTTGGATACCCAGTTCTGTAACTTTTGGATCGGCATTAGAAGAAACTATTTGCTATTGCCTTTCGGTGTTTTACTAGAACTGCATGGTTGGTGGCATCTACTGACCGGTATGGGTGTCTACACCTATATTGTTTTCTTACAGTATTTGAGAATACTAAACTTAGATGAAGATGATGACTTCTTATTCATCTGGAGATGGAGCCTAATTCCTGAGTTGGTAAGAAAAGATGCTGCTATTACAACCAGATACTCCCTACGTTTCTGGGGTCCCTTCCAAACTGAAGGAGAAGACCAGTAATCATTATGTAATTCTAAGAATCAAATTTTAGTCGCATCATCCTCAGTAATACATGGGGTAATTAACATATATAAATTCGTAAAAGTAGTTTTTTATTGTAATTATGATTATTTAATGAGTTGTATTTTTATTTATGTTTTGTCAGAATATAGTCAGGTTTCGCTTGTTTATATTTTTCTTCCCCATCATGTATTTTTTATCAATTATCAAACACTTGAAAAATAATAAATTATCCTAAAAACACATTTATTTTACCAAAATATGTACATATAAAACTATATCAATTTTCAAGAATAAAATTATGTTATTGCTCAATAAATATTATTTAAATGTTTTATCATCATTTTCATATGTCCTTTGACATATATGGGCCTTCCAAATAATACCCAAGCTTGGCATAGTAATTCCTGACACCAACACCAGAAATAACAGAGATCTTCTTTGACCCATGCTCCTCTCTGGCGATTCTCTCTGCTTCTTCCATCAGCAACGTACCAAACCCTTGATGCTGGAATTTACGAGGATCTCTAGAATGCAAAGGAACAACAGAACCATAAACATGTAATTCTCTAACAATAGATGTTCTTTGTGAGGTGAACTCCTTTCTATACGTATACTTCTTCGAAGCCTTTCTTAATCTCAACAAACCAATCAAAATATCCTTCTTTGGATCTTCATACGACAAAAATGTCTCCCAACCACCATTAGCATAATAGTCTCTTCTTATCAATTCAACCTGGTCAGGCGAAACCTTGTGATGGACCTCTTGAATACCAACTTCTCTAGTACGGACATCTCTGCATGTCGTACCCAAATCCTTCATTCTTGCCAACGCCAACTCTCTCAGATTACCATTATCAACACCACTGGTGACCAACGGCATTGGAATATCTCTTTGAACACGGTAAATTCTTGTCCATGGTGGGACTAACGCCATAATCCTTGCTACAAGATCCACCAAGGCATTAGCGTTATAAGACTTATACCTACCTGTTTTCCAAAGCTCATATAAACCAGTGCCCCTGATAACCAACGTTGGATAAATTTTCAACCCGTCAGTTCTGAAATCCGGATTTTCAAAATACTCTTTAAACTGCTCAATATCTCTCTCCATACCAACATTTGGTAAATCAGGCATCATGTGGGAGACGACCTTGTAACCAGCATCCTTGGCCACTGCAAACGTCTCTGTTACAGATTTCACAGTGTGACCTCTATTGGTATCTCTGGCAACATCTTCATACAATGATTGAACACCAATTTCCAACCTAGTACAACCATACTTCAACATGTCATCCAGATGTGTCTCTGTACAGTAATCAGGTCTTGTTTCAATTGTAATACCGACACACTTTGTCAAACTCTGTTGAGAATATTTGATTGCTTCATCCAAATCATTACCATTATAACCACTCAATGCATTGTGCAGCTTAACAATAAAGTCCTCTCTGTACTCCTTCGGCAAAGACATGAATGTACCACCCATAACAACGTATTCCACTTTGTCGATAGAATGGCCCAGCTGCTTCAACTGCTCGACTCTACCTCTAGCCTGCTCATATGGATCATAACGTGCTCTAATAGCACGCATCGACGTTGGTTCATAACCTGTATAAGATTGAGTTGAGTATTCAAAATCAGAATCTGGCCCACCGGGACAATAGACACATATATTCCCTGTGTAGGCAATGTGAGGACAACGATGTGGCTTACACATGACGGCAACCACAGCAATACCAGATGCTGTTCTGACTGGCTTCGCCTTCAATTTAGGCAGTAAGTATTTCTTGTACTGATCCGGAATAGAATTGATGATATCTGTAAGTCTTGGCTGTTGTTTTAGTTTGTATTTTTTGGAATATTTAATGATAAGACCATTCAAATTGATTTCACGACTGCTGGTGGTTGTAAGGGAGCCGGTCAGTTCTGAAGTGACATCTGCACAACATTGAATGAAACGCTCCTTTTCTGGAACCAAATTTTGCTTATTGGTCTTAGGACCTTTACCACGACGTGCCATTTTTATTTTATTGGTTCCTGTGGATCTTGCCTATTTGAAATGGGGGATATTGCAGCAACTATGACTATTTAATGCTGTTTATTGCCAGTATTGCAATCATTGCAGACCAAATTTGGTGATGAGCTGAAGGGAATTTGTATGGCAACTGGGTTTTTTGTCAAAAAATTTTCAGATCGTTCCACATGACAAAATGGCGGACACCTTCACGATTGCCTCGTTGAAATTGGGACCCCGAGTGTTTTGGAAAAATAGTAGAACAAACAAGTAACAGGATAAAAATACAAACTTGTGTATACAGTTTCGTGTTTTGTTTTGAAATTCACAAAAGAGGTATACACTTTTCAACTTGAAGTTTTAGAAACCTAATTTCAGGGATTCAAACACCAATCTATTGGAAACAATACTATTAGATTGTAAATTTCACTAATAGAGTTTAACAATGACCCCAGAAGCTAAAAAAAGGAAAAACCAGAAGAAAAAGGCCAAGCAAAAGCAGAAGAAGGCTGCTGAAAAGGTCTCTGCTGGCGATGCCTCTATTATCGACGACACTACCATCGATAATGCTGAACAATCCTTTGAAACTTCAACTTCTATTATAGAAGAGAGCACAAATACTACAGCTGACACACCATTAAAGGAGTCCAGTTCAAATCAATTGCTTACTGAGATCCAGAATAAAGATGACGATATTACACAAAATGCATCTGTTACAACAAATACCAACGACGGACAATTAGAAATTACAAATGAACAAAAAGACGAAAGCATTTCTAAATACGAAACACAAAATGTCGTGCCTAATGAAGTAGGTGATTCAAATATCATAGCTGTTCAAGATCCTGCACACGAACTACCAAGCAATGACGAGCAAAACCATATAGACACTCAATCAAGCGAAGCATTTATAGAACAGCCAGTGCAGGAATCTATTCCAGAACCAGTTCAAGAGTTTATCCCAGAACCAGTTCAAGAGTTTATCCCAGAACCAGTTCAAGAGTTTATCCCAGAACCAGTTCAAGAGTCTATTCCAGAACCAGTACAGGAACCTATTCCAGAACCAGTACAGGAACCTATTCCAGAACCAGTACAGGAACCTATCCCAGAACCAGTACAGGAACCTATTCCAGAACCAGTACAGGAACCTATTCCAGAACCAGTACATGAACCTATTCAAGAACCAGTACAGGAACCTATTCAAGAACCGGTACATGAACCTATTCAAGAACCAGTTCAAGAGTCCATTCTAGAGCTAGCACAGGAGTCTATTCCAGAACCAGTTCAAGAGTATATTCCAGAACCAGTACAGGAGTCCATTCTAGAGCTAGCACAGGAGTCTATTCCAGAACCAGTTCAAGAGTCTATTCCAGAACCAGTACAGGAGTCCATTCTAGAGCTAGCACAGGAGTCTATTCCAGAACCAGTTCAAGAGTCTATTCCGGAAACATTACAAGAGTCTATTCCAGAACCAGCTCAGAAAGATGTGCAATTGGAACAAGACCAAGAAATAGATTTTGGTGAACCAGCAGATTATTCAACAGAAGATATTCCTTGGGAGACTTCTCAAAATGTTGTTTCGGATGCCCTTGCAAATAGTATTGCGTTAGAGAAGACTGACAGCCGTTCTGAGGATGCCCATGTTCCAGAACCTGTTGTAAAATCACACAAAACAGACAACATACCTTTAAATCCACATATTTCAGATGTTACTACAGAGCCTCCATTGACTGCTTCTACAAACTCACAGAATATATCAACAATAGACGATGCAGCTAACGATGATTCCTATATAGAAAGTGATCAGAGTCTCTTTGGAGACCATGATGACGCTAACAATGAGCCACTTCCATGGGAAACCAACGACAACAGTCCTACTTTGGATAACACCAATGAACAAAATATTCTGGCCCACACAAACAACATTGGCCCTTCAGAAGTAACAGATTCCAATGATCTTGATGCTATGTTTGATAATGACGACGTGGGCGAAGAGTTACCTTGGGATAAAAATAATTCTCCATCTCAACAGGCTAACCAAACACAAACTTCCAATTTTGAAATAAATACCAGCCTCGAAAAAGATATTAAACCACAAGTAGAACCAACTGTTAAAAAGTTTTCTTTTCTAGATGATGATGATGATTTACTAGATGACGACGCCAATAGCTTTTTAGAGTCGGACGAGGAAAGTGTAGATGTTGCTGAAAATACTATTAATGATGTACCTGTTCAAGATGAAACTAAAAAGGCCAAACCAGCTCTTGGAAATTTAACTCTCCCAAATCCTTTACTCAAACAAGCACATTCTAAATATGAACCACTACAGAGTCCATTACTTTCAAGAACATCATCTCATATTGCGCCACCTACAGCATCCACTACTGCAGCAACTGGGCCTACAGGCATTGTTCAACCTCCACCTTTAGGAAATATCCAAAAACCCACAAACATAGGGGGCATACAAAATCCTCAAGGAATGTTCCCAAGTCCACAACCAAACGCAATACAAGGTCAAGAAAAGATAAATGAAATTTTCAAGCAGAAGAAAAAATCGGATGCTTATGATTTCCCAATGGATATTTTCAAGAACACAGCCAAACCTGTACATGCCAAACCTGTAAGTGTTCCAGCTCCACAGTTCATATCAACTTCAGTAGAACCGAAAAAAGCAGTATCTGCTACTCCGATTTCAAATCCATACGCACTAGCATCGAATCCAGCTGAAAATATTTCACATGGGGCTCCCGTTCAGAAAGGAATTATTCTCCCTAATACCAGCATTCCTACGTCAAATTCTCAATCGATTCCGATTAATTCTCCGTACCAACCTAATTCACAATTAAATGGTCCTAGAGATAGAGCATTCAGTAATACTTCTACATTAAGTTCTACCTCTAAAAATATACGTCCGAATCCATATGCTCCTCAAATGCAAATTCCATCTGCACCTGCAACAAATGGACCTCCACCTATTGGTGTCTCACAAATGCCGTACAATGATAGATATGCTCCACAATCAAACATTCCACCTACTATGAATATTGCTACGAACATCCCCCCAACAGGTTTAAACCAATCCTTACCACCAACTGGCGTAAATGCTACACCACCAGTGAATGGCTTCCCAGCAATGAATGCTATGCTACCAATGAATACCATGCCACCAGCAATGAATGCTATGCTACCAATGAATACCATGCCACCAGCAAATGATTTGGCACCGGTAAACACATCACTTAATGACACTGTACCACCTATTGTTTCTCCAAATAATTACACACCTTCGTCAATGAAAATTAGCCATGGCCGGAAGAAATCAAGCGTCTACGCACCCAATCAAACTGGCCAGGGAAGTAAATATGCACCAACTGTCAATCCACAGAACCAACAACATATTCAAACTCAACAAAGTTTATATCCAGTAGGCGGCTTACAGAATCAAAACACAAACCTTCAACAGCATGCACCATTGCCTGTAGACCCTTCTGTATCTGGAAATATCAACCAAGGCGGTCAACCTCCTGTCCTTCAACACCATGCTCCACCAATGGGTGGAACTATCCGCCCACCTATTTCATTTGATAACAATCCTTCAAGAGGACTTGGGTTACATACAAGTGTTCAAACTAACAATTATGCATCATCTCAGATGGATCCACGAGCCCCATTAATTGCACATAATGCCAACAACTCTAATTCTATTGATAACCATGCATTGCTATCTCGCCAATTTCCTATTTTCCATTGGGATAAGTCAAACAAGGTTGTCTACGGTATCCCATTTACTAATAATTCTTATATTAACCAATCAAATACCCTGGCTGCTGTTAATGTTGTTAATTATGACGTTGTCTGTAAAACAAATTTATTGGTTAAAACATTCCCTGGTCCCCTCACTTCTAAAACAAAGAAGAGAGATGTTGAAAAGTGGTTGGATACAACAATAGCAGAGCAAAACCTACAAGAGCCTAACGAAGAAACTATAATTTGGCAATTATTGCAATTGAAATTATCTGAAAAATTCAACTTAAAGGATATTTCTAAAATACTTCACAAACATGATGAATTATTGACTTATTTATCCCAACCATTACCTCAATCTCAACCTGCATTTAATGCCCATAGACTCGACTCAAATTGTCAGATGAGAGTCTTGGCATTATTACAAACCGGGAACTCTGAAGAAGCTCTTAAATTAACTTTAGAACGAAACGATTTTGCTATGGCTTTACTAATCGGTACCTTAGTCGGTAAAGATAAATGGTCGAACATTGCTACAGGATACATAGACCAAGAGTTTGGCAATGGCTCAAATGTATGGGCACACTTATTATCAATAATTTTCCAAGTTTTTGTAGGCAACTCTAAGATGGCAGTAGGAAACCTATATTCTGATGAAAACAAATCTAATTGGGCAGTAAGTAATTGGAGAGTTATTGTTGCTTCGATTTTAATTAATGTCGATGCAGGATCTTCCACCACCCCCTTATCCAATCCACAAATTTCACCTGTCGTTATGGAGTTTTTAATTGAATTTGGTATTTTCTTGAGCCAAAAGCAGCTAGTATTAGCCTCCTCTATTGTATTCATGATCGCTAATGTTCCGTTATCAAATATTCCAGTCATCCCTGATTCTGATGTTACTTTCAAAACTATTGGAAATTCAAGCTCAGTGCAAAGCATGGCTTGGTCTGAACTATACGAATACTCCCATATACAATCCGATAGTAAATTTAAAGGATTCTCCGTATTGCTGCCACAGAAGCTCTACCATGCTTTCTGCTTAGAAGAACAAGGCTTGCCAACGTTAGCTGCAAAATACACAGATTATTTGACAGCAAACCTAAAGACGTCTTTGAAGAGAAGTTCTGATTACATAAACCTAACCAACAACTTGAATGATCTAACAACAAGATTGAACAGTTCAAACACTGGCTGGCTAGCCAAACCTAAGTTGAGTAGTGTATGGGGCCAACTTGACAAGTCGTTTAATAAGTATATCGGCGGTGACACTGAGGTTGAACCCAAGAAGGGCACAACTAAGGCGTTTGAAGGATACACACCAAGTTCGTCTAATAACTCTTCAACACTAGATCTTACCCAACATTCTTTTACACCATTCCAGCCACATTTGAGTCATACAACCACTTCAACAAGTGAGAATTTAGTCGGCCATCCTTCAATCACACACCCACATGACCAACTCAAAAAAACTAGTCATCAGAGTTTTATTGAAAGTAATCATATCATGCAACCACCTAGGGTTGGACAAAGTCTTCATGGCTCGCCTCTGAGAATCCAAAAATCTAACCCTGCTATACTTGATAATAACCCACCTTTAGAGTTGACTTCAGCAAGAAGTGAAATATTTGCTCCAAATATGTATCATCCACCCACATCAACAACCGTACCTCTACCAAATAGACAGCAAGAAAATGAAATACACAGTCTAGCTTCTACTACGTTAGGAGAATCTGTATCAGAGTTCGCCCCTCCTCCAAGATTTGGAGGCCCATCACAGCGTAATATGTCGACTCCTGATTTAGCAAGGCGCTCTTCAGTTACATCAGTAAAATCTGATTCCTTGCCTCCTGCAAAAAATGTTAAGAAGAAATCATCCAGATCACGCCCAGCTTATGGATATTCTCCTTCAACTGAAGCGCTTCCATTACCAAAGGCAGAAAAACTAGAATCAATAGCGTCTAAGGACAACACAGAAGAAACATTGACTACCCAAGCAAAAGAGAGCCTTGACGTCCAAGATTCCACTGATGCACAACCAAGAGATGATTTAGACGAGCATGTGACTGATGAAGGAACAAGCGCTGTAGAACCTATTAATGTGCTACCTTCCACTTTACCAGAATCAGATATAACTAAATTGACTGATAATGAAAATAATGAGGTTGTATCGAGTGATAATCTCCCTGCAACAATTGCCGATCAGGATAAAATAACAGAGGCGAAACCAGATATTGGATACGAATTTCCAGTAATAAATCATACTGAAGATGACAGTAAACAGGACATTGGTCAGATTACCAAAGATATGAAGAAAGAACTTGAGGAACAGCTCAGAAAGGAAATCAGGGAGGAAATGATGAAAGAAATTAGAGCAGATATGAAAGAAGAGACTAAAACTTTCCACAAATCATCAGAGGCTCTAGAAGGATCAGCCAAGGAAGAACTTTCATCAGGTACATCTACTGATGAGGTGTCATCTGAATCTAAACCTAAGATAAATGATGAAATAGAGAACCCTGAACAAGCTATAATTTCCCCTCCTGTGGTACCTGCAGCCAAACACAAGTCATCTAAGAAGACCTCGTATCTTCCTAAGACTAGCCAATCAACCCCTGTGATAGGTGCGCCTATTGTCCAATCTACAGATGAGGTTGATATGTTTGCATACGGTGGCTACAATTCGTTTTCTCAAGAAACCCAGAATCAAGAAATCCCTTCATCTGAAGAACAACCTCATAACGAAGGCTCTTCAGAAAGAGACGATGGCAATGAACCAAACGCTTCTCAATTATCTAGCGAACCTGTCATACCTAGAGCAGTAGCGAATGAAAGGTTCGCACCAATTAAAGAGTCTGAAGTAGTATCTGATGAGACATTTGAACCAGTTATCAAGAAGAAATCAGATTCAAACTTTAAGGCATACGTACCAAAGACCGAACCTCATGGAGAAACAGAATACAATGATGTTATTGAGGATGATTCTGATGAAGAAGAAGAAGAGGATAATGAAGAGATTGAAAAGAAGAAGCGTATCGAAGCAGAAGCCAAGAAACAGAAACAAGAAAAAACTGAGAAAAGAAGCCAGTCTAACAACAGCGAATCAGCCAGCTGGTTTGGATGGTTAAAGAAAGACCAAGCTAATGGAAAGAAGGCCGTGAAGGCCAAATTGGGAAATCAAAATAGTTTCTATTATGATGAAACATTGAAACGTTGGGTTGACAAAAATGCAACAGAAGAAGATAAGAAGAAGATGGCTGAGGTCTCTGCACCACCTCCACCACCAGTCATCAAACGTAAGGATGCAGGACCAAAGACCAAACCTCGTTTGAGTGTCAGTCGTCCAGATCGTCCAGCTGAGGCAATATCAGCAGTTCTACCAACAAATCCTTTGACTGGCGAGAAGTTTGAAGCACCAATATTGTCACCTAAAAAGGTAACACCATCCGCTACCCCGAAATTAAATACAGCGGGTGTTGCAACAGCAAACGGATTAGATGATTTACTTAACATATCCTCATCAGCACCTACCACAAGGAGGAAAAAGAAGGCAGCAAGAGGCTATGTCAATGTTATGAATAACATGTAAGTATGTACAATAAAATTACAATTTTGAGCATATATATTGAATTATTTTTTTTATGTTCCGTAGCTTGAATTAATTTTTCAGCGGCTATTTTTTGCATATGATATGATTGGAAAAATATTATAAGCAGAGTGCCAAGTGTGTATTATAAATTCTTTGACTATATAATAAAAACACACATATACAGTACAAATGTCACATTGTATCGTAGATGTTGAGCTAAAAGCAAATACTGTTAAATTAGTTGAGGTTAATTTTGAAAACGATGATAAAAGGAGAGATAACGTTTCAGACCAAAGCGGGACTCAATCAGATGAATCACCAAGAGTAGCTGGACAAATGACATTGTTCTACAAACTATTAAGAATGGTTGTTGAAAGACGTTTGAAGAGACATTCTTTCACAAACGTTGATAATTTAGTAATTACTACTCGGGATATGCTAGCCCAAGGTCAAGGTAGCATGCAGATCTGTGACCCACCAACTGATGCACAGGAAAGAATAATAAAAAGTCTAATTAAGGTGATCTTTCATCAGATAGATACAGGCACAAACATTGCCAATGTCAATGAGGGTCAAGATAATTTATTTCTCTCATTATTCGTGGAAAAAATTTCAACGGAATTCACTTCGGAATCTATGGTATCAAGAAACAGTTCAAACGTTCATGAGATTCTAAGCGACTCTGTCAATAAAATACTGAACTCAAAAAAACATTCTAATAGAGAACAAATTATTGTAACCTCTCCTCCTAAGACATTTGAGATTCATTTCTTTTGTTGTCTCGAAAAACTTCTTACAGATAACCATGATACATTATTACAAGAGTTCGACAAGATCGACATTAGTACCGAAAATGAAAATACACTAAACAACGATAACATGCCATTAGATTTTAATAAACCTATCGATATTCAAGGGATTTCCTTTTCTGAACAAAGTCTGGATCTGACCAAAGTTCTACTTCTTCCTTCGACAACGACAGAAGGATTATGGGAGTCACTATATTTTGATGATTCTATTAAACAGAAGATGTTTAGCTTTGCTACAATATCTTTGAAACTAGCTAAAATGACAAATACTTCTCACAGCATAAGAAGGATGAATGAAAACACTCTTGTAAATAATAAACTAATATTAGTTCATGGACCACCAGGAACTGGAAAAACTACAGTGTGCAAGGCACTTTGCCATAAACTTTCAATAAGAAAAGGTGACACTTATTCTGTGAATAGCTTAACTACTAATTACAAAGGTGTGATAATTGAGATCTCGTGTTCAAGAATATTTTCAAGATGGTTTGGAGAATCCGCTAAAAATTTAAGCTACATCTTTAATGACATTGAGAAAATATTGAAATCCAACGACAATAAAGATTCCTTTGTCTGTGTTCTAATAGACGAGGTCGAGGCTATTGCTGGGTCAAGAACCAAACTTCTGAACAAAAATGAATCTAGCGATAGCGTTAGGGTTGTAAATACATTACTTACACACCTAGATACCCTTAAAACGTATAACAATTTTCTAATATTGGCTACCTCGAATCATATTGAGGCACTTGATGCCGCATTCCTTGATCGTGCAGATGGGATATTTTATATTGGAAACCCTTCAGAAAAGGATATTTTTAAAATACTAATATCAACATTAAATGTTTTAATTAATAATAACATAATCTATTGTAAATCCTACAACAGTAAAGCTTTAGAACAACAACTCTACATTGACGTTATTGGCTTAATTTCAAAGAAATGTTATGTATGATATTCATAGATTCCTTTACCTATTCAAAGTCTAAAACAATTTACTAACATCGTAAACACTTACAAATATACCACAGACATTAGAAATAAGTGGAAGAATGCTAAGAAAGTTGCCATTACTCTGCCTTTCTGAGCATTTCCAAGATTTGCCAGTAGAAATCAATGACTTTCTAATTGCCCTTGCACACACAGTGAATGAAATTTCGAATAAATAATCGATTCACCCTATAAAGACACCAGAATTGCAACATACATAAGAGTAACTTTAATAATTACATGCTTTTTCTATATGCTAATAATACATAATTCTATACCGAATTAATTTTTATCTATAAATAATTATACCATCCCCACAAAAAATAAAATAAAAAAATAACAGCCTTCATTAAAGATATGCTAAAATTAAAAAAAGTTCAAATCCTTATGCTCTCTAACGTAAGGTTTTAATAAAATTGTCCAAATTGTATTCTTCCTCATACTGAGAAGGATCCCATAGTTCCTTTAGTTCACCCACTGCTTCCTTAGCTTTACCTGTTAAACCTGTTTCATTTGCAACATCATCCATTCCTGGCCCATTGGCATTACTGGAACCATTACCTTCATTTTCTTGTGTTGGCACATTATCTGTGTCGAACAAATCCAGCAGTTGATGTGTGTCCATAGAGGCTAACCCACTATTTTGTTGATTGACGACTGTCGAAGCTATATTCATTTTGAACTTTTGTAAACCCATGATCTTTTCTTCTAATGTACCCTTTGTGATGATTCTATAAACGTTGACAACCTTCTTTTGACCAAGTCTATGAGCACGATCCATTGCTTGTAAATCATTCATTGGATTCCAATCATGCTCAATAAAGATCACAGTATCAGCACCAGTCAAATTTAGACCTAAACCACCAACCTTGGTAGTCAATAGTAAACAATCGATAGAAGGATCTTCATTGAACTTTTTGACAACCTTTTGTCTATCACGCGGATCTACACTACCATCTAATCTCATATATGTGACAGATGGCATGTATTTTTTAAATAAATCATTTTCAACCATATCTAGCATATCCTTTAGTTGACAGAAAATTAGAGCACGATGCTGGGAAATAACATTCTGGGTTGAGACTAGTTGATCATTAGACCTCTTTTCTACATCTTGTTCACCTATACCACATTCCAATAACAGAGTACGTAACGCATTTAATTTAGGTGCATTCATAATATCGTGTAGATCCAAATTAGCCTGCTTTAAATAATGCTCGACCTGTTGCAATTGAGGGTGACCTGGAGAAAGAACCAATGCTGGATGATTACACAATTTTCTCATATATTGTAATGCTTGGAAGATATGTTGTTTATTATCAGTTTCCTCCGTATCCTTGATGTCCTTTTCGACAACATCTTTTTGCTTCTTGGCAAAGTCCTCGTAAAGCTGTTTTTGCAAATCACTTAGTTCACAGTAGTAATCTTGGATGATTTTTGGTGGTAGATCAGATAATACATCCTCCTTTAATCTTCTTAACATAAATGGCAAGACTTGTTTATGCAATGCTTCCAAGGCGAGAACACCTGCCTCTTGTTCCTTTGACGATGTCTTACTATTTCTTGAGGCAGCAATTGGCTTGGCAAACCGTTCTTGGAACATCTTTTCAGTGCCAAGGAAACCAGGCATCAAGAAATCAAACAAAGACCATAGTTCAACAACGTTATTCTGGATTGGTGTACCAGTTAAGATTAAACGATGATTTGCACAGATCTGCTTTACCGCTTTGGCTAGCTTCGATTGTGAATTCTTAATAATATGACCTTCATCCAGAACACAATAGTTGTAGTCAAACTTAGTTATGTATTCTAAGTCATTTCTAGCCACATCATATGATGTAACGACTATGTCCGCAGACCCTAGCTTATTCCTTAGTGGATACCTAGAAGAGGGTCCTCCAGCATAAACAATAATCTTTAAAAATGGCGCATATTGTTCGAATTCATTCTCCCAGTGACCTGTCAAGGATGGAGGACAAATAATCAACGAAGGTAACGGTCTTGTCTTGACTGATTTAGTCTTATTATAGTCTTCCTGTCTTAAGTATTGGTCACTGGCAATAATACAAATTGTTTGCAAAGTTTTTCCGAGACCCATATCGTCACAAAGGATACCGTGCAAATTGTATTTGTTTAAAAATGCCAACCAATTAATACCATCCTGTTGATATTTTCTCAATGTTGCCTTAATTGCAATAGGAAGGGCAAATGACTTGGCCTTTGATGGATCCATCATTTGCTGAATAAAATCACGCTCCCTTTCACGACCAGACATTAAATCTTCTGGTAAGCCCTCAGGATCTGCAATACCTTCTTCCAACGGAACCAGCTTTATTATCGAAGCAAATGTAGTAGTAGCAAGACTTCTTACATCTTGATTCGAATCACTCATACGGCCTAGTAGTGGAACAATCAGAAAAATGACGTAAGGCAAAATGCATTCTCCCATTGACAACGAAAGATGATATATCAACTCTACAGCCCCTTGACGATCAATCAGCGAGCTTGCGCTATTCATCAACGGTAGGATGTCTTTGATGATAAATGGCATCACTTGGACAGGAGAAATTGTGGCCAGATCGGCAAAGGTTCTTGCTGCTGAATATCTGAAAACTGAAAATTGTGATCTTAAGAAATCCACTATGACTGGGAACCTTGATAATACTTCATCGTTACGTAAAGATTGATTCATGTATGGGAATAGGGCTCTTAAAACACCCAAAGAGTCGACAATCGACTGACCAATAGCGCTATCAGGTGTCTCTGATTTTTCAATTGCATCTAGCTTTCCCAATGGATCAAACAAGAAACTTTTCAGTTGAGGAATTTCCTTTAAAGCATTTTCATTGAAAACACTCAACAACTTCCCAAGGGTGTACAAACCGCCCTTACGCTTTAGTTTAGCCTCTTCTGTTATTTTTTGTAACAATGTATCTTCGTCAGTAACCAACGAGTTCCCTTCCTTTATCAAAGTTAGAATATTATCTTTATAAGATGCGTTGGCAGAAAAATCAGGGACCTCTGAAGTATCCACACATAAAAATCCACACAAGTTCTTGACGATCTTATTTGCGACATTATTTTTATTGTTCTTAATCAATTCCGAAATCAAGTAGATAACTGATTCACCGGCCATGTTTTGTAAGCTCTCATTATTTTCCTCCTTAACACTATCCATCAATGATCTGATGATTGGATTCAGCTTTGAAGGAATTCCTTCAATAATTAAAATTGATGATGCATAATTCGACATGATGCTATTCAGCCTATTCTTACTCGACTCCTTAGCAGCGTTTATTGCCAACAGAACACGGTACCTGGCATCTTCTAGTGGTTTTTTTGCTAAAAGTTTATACGAATTATTCATTGTTCTGAACAATTTAGTGTAGTATTCATTATAAACCTTCTCAGCAGTTTCAATGTTAAATGCTTGAGGACCGGCTTCCGTTTCACCCTGAACCACAATAGCAATTCGTGGAAGTTTATGCTGTGGAACCATCCCAACATCCACAAAGGTCGCTAATAAACTTTGGCATTGAATTCTCAGGGCCTTCAAACTTGGGACCAACTCTCTGAAAACTGGAAGACTTGCTTGATTCGACAGTTGGTCATTAATAATTGTGCCAAATATGCTATCAACAAAAGCAGGCAGCGGCTCCGCTTCGTGATGGGCAATCCAAGAGGAACAAAACTCCTTCAAGATGATTGCTGCTAACATTCTTGGCGTTGCAAACGGCAGATCAAAGCAACGGAGCAGAACATTAGAAAAGAAAGATTGTAATGTTGAGTCTTGAAACATAGACAGAGTCAATCCAAAAGCCTTTGCACCCATCACTCTTGTATTTATAATGACTTCTGAGCCAAGAAGAGTAATATCACCAGCTATCATTGGAGCGTCAATGTTAACATGCTCTGAATGCTTAGGAGATGGAATATCCGAACTTCCCGATGTTGCTTCTGAAATTGTTCTTTTCTTTTCAGGATGAAGCTGATAATGCTGGGAGGGTTTTAGAATAAACTGAGATTCCATATTGTAGTTTTTCCCCTTTTCTCCAATTGGAGTATTTAATAAATGCAATATTGGTTGTAAATGCTTGCTGAATACATGATCAATCGACTTTTCACTATGCTTGGATTTGTATTGGTCCAGTAGAGAGGCATAAACCGTATACGAAAGTTGGAGTATATCTGGGTTTTGCTCTAGTAGTATATTTTGGAATATCAGTCTAAAGACTTTACCATTCAACCAATTCTTTGTTGAGTCGTCCTTAATGGACAAAAATGCAATTAACAGGTTCAAAACGGCCTTTCTTACCAATGAGATTGAATGACGTAAGAAAGGATACAATTTTGGAACCAACGACTTAAATGACCACTCGTATGGGAATTGAATTGCCTTTGCTTTCAGCACATCCAAAACTTCTTGATGTTGACATAATTTTGCCAAAAGGTCCATGACTGAACCAACACTTGAGGATAAATCATCATCCAAATGAGTTAATGAGGTCCAAATTGTGGTCAGGACAAAGTCTATTCTGTCCTTTTCTAGTTTCACAAAATCATCAGTGATTGGGGTTAATATAGAGGCTGCTACACTCTGCACATCATCATCAGACTGGTTAAGACCGTATAGCACAATATCGACCACATTGTTATGCAAATTGTTTTTCAATAGGAAATCTTGTTTTATGCTTACAAAATAACGAACTCCAAGCAAACCACCATGGGTTGCCTCCCATATTTTATTAGGTAGTCCTGTTACTAAGGGGTCCTGTAGAGTTAGCTGTTCTAACTTGCGGAATATTTGAGCGGAGAGGTCATCGTCCAGGTGAATCAATAGAGCGGCTAATGTCTGAGAAACAGATTCCCTCACAGGTGCAACAACTGTATCATATACATAATCACCAAACCTATCTAGTGCAAACACTGTTAGTAGTCGTGTTGCCAAGTCTTCCAATGATTTTTTATTCCGTATATCGTTTTCTTGCTTAGTCTTACTTTTGACCCTATTGACACTCTTTGCATGCTTTTTCATTAATTCTCTCAATCCCAGGGCGGCGCCATGCCTTATTTCCCATGATTCATTGGTTAGATTATCTAGTAGTAACTCATATATGCCTTGGAATTGCCATACCAGACCAGCCACCTTTTCGTGCTTTTCTAATATAGGTGCTGCTGCTGATTCTATCATTATGGTATTCTTGTCGGACTGTTCTGTGATTTCTAACTTAGGGTTTTGAAGAGTTGTTGGTGACTCGGCTTTAATATTTTCTTGCTTGCTCATCAATGATCTGGATACTGAACTTTCTGTCAAGTCCACCGATTTAGTTGTCGAATGCTTAGCTTGTATTTTCTTCTTCCTCTTAGCCATGGCCAACATTCTTGCCGATTTTTTTGTACCAACAGTTGAGTCTGCTGGCTGTGCTTGTAGTTTTATGTTTACATCTTCTTTGTCAGTTTTGATTTGTTTCGTAGGGAGTTCACCATTGCACGAACCGTTAGAGTGCTCATTGTAATCGTTTATGCTTGAGGCCAACAGAATCTTGTTAGATTTGAATAGTTCATTGACTTTCCAATCCTCTAACGAATACAACGTCCTTGTATCTTCCAACAGATCTAGCTGGTCATGCTCTTTTATTTCCTCTAGTTTCAGTTTTATGTCATTCTCCAATTTCACTTTTGCTGTCTCCTCTATTTTGATATCAACACCCGATTCTGTGCTGTGTGCTTCTATTTCTGCGTCTTCTTCGTTTGGATCCCATAGGGGCGCATGCGACACTATTCCACCTACCGCCCTGGCTGCTGTCACCCTAGTTTCCCACCTTTTCACCAGCAGGAAAGGGTACACCCTCGACAGAAGCGATAGAATATCCTCCGGGTGTTGTCTTGCCAGATCTCCCATCTGGTCGGCTGCGACGTTTCTGACCACCTGGGTTGACCCAGTCTCTAAAAGCACTACCTGCCTATCTAATCTCGAGACATTAGAAGTCATTGCTTCTTATTTAATTGTGCTTGTATTATTATCTGAATTGCTTTACGTGTGCTACTGCGATGCTCATGTATATCTATATATATAAAGCAGAGGACAGCTGAGGCGTTCGTATATAATAGCGCACTCTTTCTTTATACAGATGATTTCGTTTTGTAATTGGATATGTTCTGTTTATATATCCTGCAAAGCTGGGCGGTTAAATTCCTTAATTTTTCGTATAGCCTTCTCGTTTTGTCCTTTGGGTCCCCCCAAAAAATAAACAAAACACACGGGTCGGGCATCCTTTCTGCTGACCGTTTTCTCAAATGCTTTTATATGAAAAAACTGTCCGGCACGAAAGACGATAAAATTTTTCCGCTCTGCGCGCGCGCTGTCCGTCTCTGCCGTGTGCGCTTTGGCAGCCTCCATCGCTTCTCAGGCGTCTGGCAACCTCATCGCGTCACAGTGGCGGCGACTCCCGCGGTCGCACGGGAAAGTTGCTCGAGCAACAGAAAACAAGGCCTGGGGCAGACGCGTAAGTGCCACTCACTGCACACATGATTCTTCCAGAGCACTTGACTAGAGTTTGTCTGCTGTTCATTGCACGTGCCTGTTGCTGCGGAACTTATATCTGTGATGCTTTTACCATTGCATTTGGTGCATGCTGCTACAGACACACACACTCAATTACAGTTGTGATGCTTCCGGCATAGAGACCTAGACATACCCACTGAGCCCTCTGTTTCATGACTTAGGGACAATTGATGCCAAGTTTGTATTCGACACCATATATCATATCGCTCTATCACTCCATGAAAAATATTTTGTGTTTTAAATTTTCTACAAAATTTGAGCACCTGCATAATAACACCCATACACACATTGAATATCCATTAACCCATACATGCTTGAAAAATACCGAGAGATATCGCCAATGCGAAAATGAGAATATGAAATACCCATGTATTCCAGAGGAAAACGCATTTTTCATATTCTAGACATGTGGTAAAGTCACAGTCTGCGAACGCCTACCTGTGAGCTTTACCAGGTATAAAGTTTCATTCTGTCATAAAGCCTCTCTTATTCAGTGGATATATTTACTATACAACAATCAAAGTATCCCACACCATATTCTATAGATAATCAACGACAATGCCAAGTACGTATCACTATTAAATGTGATAATTTGCTCAGGGTATTAACATGCAATTTCGGTTGTCTGTTGTATTCTGACGAGGATCGGGTCCTCATAAATATGAAACATGAAATTATCAATGAAGCACACCATCTACAGACTAAGAAGTATACACCTTTGCACTGAATTCCCGACACTTCAGGTAAAGGTTTCTTAGGCGATAGATTGGTTCAACCACTTTCATACTGCGCAGTGTGAAGTGCTGAACTTTTCTATCGTTGTAACCGTAGATTGCAGCCTCATTGACAGATCCCCTGGGTTAACCCCGGGCACGAAAGTAAATCTTTCAAATTTCTCTTCATATTTATGTAGACCCGTAAACCCCTCTTATTATGTATTTTTCCCTCTTTCTCATTGACTAACATCAACCTATCATGTACCTACAGGAGCTCCAAGAACATACTCCAAGACCTACTCTACCCCAAAGAGACCTTACGAATCTTCTCGTCTAGATGCTGAAATGAAGCTAGCCGGTGAATACGGTTTAAAGAACAAGAGAGAAATCTACAGAATTTCTTTCCAATTGTCTAAGATCCGTCGTGCTGCTAGAGATCTATTGACCAGAGATGAAAAGGACCCAAAGAGATTATTCGAAGGTAACGCTTTGATCAGAAGATTAGTGAGAATCGGCGTCTTAGACGAAGACAAGAAGAAGCTAGATTATGTCTTAGCTTTGAAGATCGAAGATTTCTTGGAAAGAAGATTACAAACTCAAGTTTACAAGCTGGGCCTAGCCAAGTCTGTTCACCACGCTAGAGTTTTGATCACCCAAAGACACATTGCTGTTGGTAAGCAAATCGTCAACGTTGCTTCTTTCATGGTCAGACTAGACTCTGAAAAGCACATTGACTTCGCTTCCACTTCTCCATTCGGTGGTGCTAGACCAGGTAGAGTCGCCAGAAAGCACATCGAACAAGTTGCTGAAGAAGTTGCCGAAGAAGAAGAGTAAATTATTCACCTTGTACTATAGAGCTTTATTTAACTGGGTAATGGATGCATACAATTATATTAATTACATAACTTTTTTCAAGAATTGATAAATTCAGTAAACGTATTGCACTTACAGCAATCATACTCACCAGCTGGCTACTCTATAACAGGTTAAACCACATTAACTATTCATCTTTTCCGTCTTTTCAGTTTGAAAACCCATACATATATGATAACCCAGACATCTTGAATTTACATATTATCCGAGCAAAAATATTCTCAAACATTTCATTTTTGTGCGTTTACGAATGTGCGTTGCCTCTCTTAGTTTCCGCCGATCTTGAATTGACTGGCGACGCTAGGGCGGTTCCTTTGGACTCTCGCAAATTCCCTGCGCACACTCTGGAATACAGTGTCCTGGGGTCTCAGTGACTAGCGACTTCGCTCTTGGGCATAGTGTTGCGTGAGGGTCACTGGAGCTATTACCGAACTTGCAATAATATATACATAATATAAGCCAATATTATGCTTATAAGTGTCTGTATTGATATTCTGATCTAGCTTAGTAAACCAAAACAAGTACAGCACAATCAATCAGCAAAAATGGGTAAATCGTATGTTTAATATTTAGCAATTTGAGTGCGGAATAGTGATGGTGTGATAGTTTCATGTAGAAGTGGAATACCCCATTGAATGGGATACATATAGTGGTAATTTCAGTGGATGGCTGTGGGAATATACATTTATGATACTTATTGATCCAGAAATAGAACGCAATTATGAACACACCGTATTCTCATACGATGGAAGAATATCTAGGAATACATGGTAACTAATTCAAAGAATTGAAGGCATATATATATATACCTTATGAATGCCAAATAGATCCTATCAACAGAACAAATCAATAACACCAATAATCTATACCGAACCCTTCGAATTATAATTGGACAATAATACTAACATTACACTATGAAACTTTGAATCCCATTTGATGATTTTCATGTTTTATTATTATTTTAATACAGTCACGGTTATAGATCTCGTACTCGTTACATGTTCCAACGTGACTTCAGAAAGCACGGTGCTGTTTCATTATCCACCTATCTGAAGACCTACAAGGTTGGTGACATTGTTGACATCAAGGCCAACGGTTCCATCCAAAAGGGTATGCCTCACAAGTTCTACCAAGGTAAGACTGGTGTCATCTACAACGTCACTAAGTCCTCTGTCGGTGTCATTGTCAACAAGATGGTTGGTAACAGATACTTAGAAAAGAGATTGAACTTGAGAGTTGAACACATCAAGCACTCCAAGTGTAGAACTGAATTCTTGGAAAGAGTTAAGTCCAACGCTGCCAAGAGAGTTGAAGCCAAGGCCCAAGGTGTTGCTGTCCAATTAAAGAGACAACCAGCTCAACCAAGAGAAGCTCGTGTTGTTTCTACTGAAGGTAACGTTCCTCAAACTTTAGCTCCAGTTCCATACGAAACTTTCATTTAATTTATTCGGTATTTTTATAATTTATTCATTTTACCTTATATATTAATATGTACAATTCTAAAACTAAATCGTTAATATCAGATTTTGCATATATTTTTATTTGTATTTGATTATTCCCCCTTTTGTATAATTGACAGTTAGTGGAAACTTACCATGATATACCCATATGGATAAGAAACTTTGGTCTATAGTACATTCAAACTAAATGATTATTAACATGATATAGGGGGACACTTATTGCTGACTATATATCTGTGTATGGAAGAATAGAAATATATATAAAAGTTTAAAAAGAATATCTAAAATACTTGATAATTTTATTAAAATTACTGGACCGTATTTGTATTTGTTCATCATGCGCATTTATCTTACAAATGCGTTCAGCCCATTGCTGCCTGTATCTATTTCAATCCAGCGAATAATTTTTCAACATCAGTGAGGGATTGTTGCAAGATCTTTTCTTGGAACTTAGGGTTACCCAATTCAGCTTGAACTTTCTTTATGGTAGCTTCAGCGATCTTCTCTTGTTGTAATTGACGTAATGAAGCCTCGTATCTGACCCATGAGTCAAGAACAGACTTGGCTTTGTGAGCGACCTCGACCTTTTGTTGTAATTCGAAAGCCTTTGCTTCTAATTCTACAGTTTCCTTAGATACATCGAATAGAATCTTGGTAGTTTCAGCAACATTTTGTAATTGTGAGACAGAGTCGTATCTGTCCTTTACAGCATCGACATGTCTTGTTCTCGAGGCATTTAGAATCTCGGACACCTTTTTAATCTAGCATCTGCAAAATCTTTATAGAAGGGGGCAACGAACTTGGCCATTATACCGACAACACCCAGGAATGTGACAAACAAGATGGATTCTTCATTGACAACGTATAACTCGTTGGAGATTGCGTAAACGGCAGCAGCAGCAGATGTACCTAGGATACCTGTCTTGGAAAGAATAGAGTTACCTGGCATAGCATCAATTATAGATTGTGCTTTAGCCTTTGGCTCTTGTGGAGGTTGGGCTGGACTGCTCATGAAACGGGCCCCAACAACCATGGAAGGACGTTGTAAAGCTTGTGTTAAGAGAGCCTTCTGGGAAGTCTTTAATGAAACGGAACGTAAGCTCATCATTTTTGTGGTATTAGTTGGCAGTGTTTAACTAATGATAGTGTATATTCAGGCTCAATAGTACAAACAGTGAAGTATCTATATAGATGATCGATCAGAAATACTAGCAACTAACACAAATGGTGTCTTTGTATTATAGATTGACTGTCCTGAACATAAATCTGAATCCCTTTGAATTTTCGATCACTAGTTCGTCCCTCCTGCTTGTTTGTTTTCGCCAGAAGGAGCGCTGCACACCACAGCCAAAAGCGCTTACATGCAATCTGATTGGCCAGGGTCTTCATAATTGTTTCATTGGATGCTCTCCCGTGTTTAATGCGCTCGAAAAAAACGATGCGACTCACGACCAGAGCCCCATATTGTGCATATCATGTGCACGACTCTACATACTATTGCAAAGACAGCAATGGTGTGCTCAGCTCTATGATAATATGCTTTATAATCTATGTACGTAGGGCCTTAGGCTATCTATGTTGATATATTCTTATACTCGCATGGCTTACAGATGACCGCGAGGTAGATAACATGCCTGTAACCTGTAGAAATAGGGACCCACTATTCTGGAATTGCTGTTTACTCTATCCGACATATTCTTTTCGTGTGTATGTGCCCTGCCCTCTTGTCAACAATTATTTCTATTTGTGGAGAGACAGTCAATCTTGGATCACAAATGATATGCGTGATTAACTTCGATGCTTGTTGTTTACTATAATGTATTTAGACATGCTTGATATGCTGAAATATATGCTACTAGAACAGTCACCTAAGCGCTTTGACCCCGTCCAATAGTTGTTGAATGTATTTAGTTTCTTCGGGACTGATCAGATGCTCGGTGCCACTGGTTTGGGCATTAGTTAGCTTGTGTCTTGTATTGGTAGTAACCAAGTGGTTGCCGTTGCTGATTACGTCGTCTTGACCGGAAGTTCCTGCAGTGCTGCCGCTACCAACATTGGCTAATGTGTTTGCTACAATATCACGCCTCTTCTGCTCCTCCACCATCGCGTTTCTTTCTCTCAGCATCAATAGCAGCTTAGTATGGATTTGCCTCAAGGAAACCAACTTGTCGTACAAACCCTCTGGAAATTCGCTATAGTAGTTCGCTTCGTCTGCCAGCTCCTTCACATCGTCAAGAGCATTAAGTTCGTTCCATAGTCTATCCTGATTATCCATTGCTGGCTTAACTACTAATTTTCGTATGCTCTCATCGGGAATAATATTATTGTTGGCTCTATCCCTTCCTAGAACATTATTAGTAAATGACTTGTCAACATACTCATTTGTTGGGATCTTATTGATACGAATACTTGGGCGTGGATGCATTGCATTTTCAAAGTTAAATTCTTCAGACCTGCTAGCTCTTGTCCGTTGCTTTTTCAACGCAGATGAATTACTCATGAACATCGAAGCCTGCGAACTGTATTTTCTTCTCTCAGTTACAGGAAACTGTGACTCTGGTAATGTATACGTATTGGCATTGGGTAAGGTTCTTGGAACAGTGTCATTTAGGAACTCGTTATCATCATCGTTTAAGTCTTCATAGTATTCTTCATCTTCATATTCCAGACCATCGTACACGTCCAGTCCCTCGTCCTCATTAATCGTGTCTGTTCTTCGTACAGTATCTATCCTTTTTATTGGTTCCATTTCTAAAGATTTACTTCTAACATGCTGTTGTATGTATCTGAATCTTCAGTAAGAATGTCTTGTTATCATTAACATTGTATTTTTGTTTTTGATTCACGAAATACACATCGGCTTCGGGTTTTAGCGTAGTTTCGGTACAACTAAAAAGAACAGTAGGCAAAAATGAAAAATTCAAACTAGATGGATAATCTATAATGCTGTTATTTTCAAAACGTATATAAGATTCTCGAACCTAATTTTACCTTAGAAAGAGGAATAACAATTCAATAGCAAAACAGAAACTATTTGACTTTAGCTGACAGACCGATTCCCGAGCTAGCCTTTATCTCCTATTCAACAGCACACATATAGAACATTTCACAACTAATCAATCCTGGGCTAGGTATACACAAAAAAAGATGACAGGAACCGATGTGCCAGAGACGAAGGAACCATGGAAACGATTGTTATGGATTCAACAAGATTACCCAGATAATTTCACAGATCCAAATTTTATTAAGTTCACTGAAACGTTAAGGCAAAGAAGAAGAGGCCCACCACGCATTGAATATGACTATGGCCAAATACGAAAGGACTTCATCAAACTTTACAACATTCTTCTGAACTCGTGCTTCATTTACATTGCATTTACATATATATACTACTACCAACGTAGCCCAGTACCGCCTACAAGCATAGTGACACTGGTAGTGATATTTGCTTCGAGCCAGACGAGCAATGAACTTTCTCTACTAGTCAATGCCAAGTCGTCACTGATTATCATTTTCACGATGCTAACATTATCGCCTGTTTTAAAATCACTTTCTAAAACAACCGCATCGGATTCTATTTGGACGCTCTCCTTTTGGCTAAACATTATATATGTGTTCACATGTTCAACATCGTCATTATCTCCTTCACCACCTTCTGACGCGATTCCGCCAGCGAATGCAAAATCAGTGTTTTACAATGACGATCGTGCAAATAGCAAGCCGTCGAATCTGTCGACCAATATATTACTGGCAAATGTGGCTGTTCTAGCATCAAGACTGGATACTACCACACATGCTTTCTGTTTCCTTCTAATTTGCATACAAGTTAATCTGGTTCTACCCAGGCTCATAAACATATCAAATTTTAAAGTATCCACGATTTCAAATCTGATGGTTTATTCATTTATCAACTACAGCATTGGCTATAGGATAACGCTACTTCTTCTAGCCATGTCCTTAGCCTTAACTCTACTGATCCCAAGACTGTTCCTGTACTGGCAAGTTAACTACAGAAGACGGGACTATGAAATATTAAGCCTCTGGGACCCTAAAATCCCAATATTAGACTAGCATGAATGCCATATCTCAACCACGCCAATGCCCATACTCCATGTATTTAATTATCTAATCAGCCCTTAGGCTATCCACACAGCTTCTCAATGGTCAATGACCTCTAATCGAACATTACAAGTATATACACACTACAATATCTGACATTCTTACATAAAGATACATGCAATTAACATTGAATATCATGCACGTGACCAGACTCGAGAAATAAGGCTGACATATTGCTCTCCACAGTGCGGGTAAATAAAATACAGGAAGCCCGAATGCACATCACCTGAATGCAAAAAAAGAGGAATCCCATGTGACATGACTGCTGTTCCGTCTCGATGAAATAATCGCGGAGAGGAACCACAAGAGAAGGCGGGAAGGAAATAGACGAATCGCAGTCTCCAGACAGCGAAAACCGGAAAATAAACAAGAAGCCAAAATGAATTGCGCAATAATCCTGACAACAACTTCTTGTCTTTGCAAATCTTATGGCATCAACAGGCTTATGGAAGCTGCAACCAAGGCTCCCAGATCTATACACAATAAGCCTGTTACACCTGCGGCCCAGTACAAAGAACAAGAGCACCATTGATTGGTACGGAGTTGGAGTACTAGCACCCTATCGAGAGTAACAACCAACCAGATCAAACTGCCTAGTTTTCAAGAAGCACAGCTGGTCCCACAATTAAGGCGTCGAGTATACACGAGCGTGCGCCCATCTAATAATTGCTATTTTCTAAAGCGAAGAGGTGAAGGAAACCACACTAGAGTCAGATTCCAGCCTTCGATACTGTAAACAGTAAATTGACGCTGTTGCTGCATTGCTTTTAGTTCACAGGCGGGTTCTAGTTCTTTCAACATCTGTTTCCACTTTACATAGTCGCTATGTTTCAAAATAATTTGGTATGATATGAATTGTTTACGTTTTAATATTGTAATATAAACCTTCTTGGCTAGCAATATTATCACCATTTACTAATTGTTGCTTATTTTTATTGGACTTTCATTTTTTGATAGCCACTCCCCACGTTTGCTATAGTTGTAATTGCCATTAGTCGAATTAAGGCATAGTCAATATTTTCCTGTAGAGTTTTTTTTATCCTTCAATATACGAGAGTTTTAAAGTCTTCCTTCTGTTACGTTATTAGCTTTCCCAGATAGACAATATTTGGTTACATTGATACATCACAAGTACTATACCCTAGCGACTGTGTTTTTTTGAATTTACCTACCATTGTTCTTTTTAGGTTCTCAAGAAACAACTAATTTTGTTGGCATCCCTATTTTACCCAGAGTCAACATATCCAAGAATTTCACCTTTCCAGGTGTAAGTGTACTATTACTTTTATTTCAGATTGAGCCCTTCGAATTTGTCTTATACAGACGCACATACATCCCACATATACAATATTAAAGTAACAATCCAGGGCCTCCAACTGAGAATAATACCCGATTCAAAAACTTAATACTATTTTTCCAAGTAGACAAGAAAAACATCACAACAATTGACTATGGCTTATATGCATTAACTATCCATATACAAATCATCGAAAATTAAAAATACAACTACAACAACAACATACAAATCAAGATAATCGTAACTCTCCCAGAAGCCTATTTTTTGAATTTAACACATAAGGATCATGAACTTTCTTAGCCCATCAACCACACAGAACTTCCCAAGACCCCTCAATTCAGATAGGATAGCCAACAATGACACTTCTGAAAGATCGTCCACAATGTCATATAACTCTCCAAGGGTTTTAACCCTAGCAAGGACGTCTTATGCATTCGACAACACCAATAGCAATACAAAAGATGATATGAATTCAAATGAGGATAACAGCAACCCTAAACCTTCGAACCAAACACAGACCGATACTAACAAACCAAACACAAACAATTTGCAGAACTATCTATCACAGCAGGAACAAACTTCAACCTCAAACACGAGTTCAAACTTTTACGCAATAACACAATACATTCTACAGTCGTATTTCAAAGTTGACAGTGACAAGCTAACTTCTTTATGGCTGGTGGACCTTATAGTAGATCAAACTTACCCGGATTCGTTGACTCTAAGAAAGTTAAATGATAGCTCATCATACCAGACATACGAATATTTCAATACCATATCGAGGGATCCAGACATTTCAAAATGCCCAATATTCGCTCTGTCAGTGTATTTTGTGATACGATGGAGTCATCCTAACCCTCCAATAACAATAAACAATTACAACGGGATCAGGCTTCTGGAGCCAGATCTGATTACCTACGACTCAGATCCCTTGGGATATATTCAAAATCACCTTAATGGAAACTCAACATCAACTGTAAGAGTTGCTAGATCACAAAACCTTGAACCATCAAAGGACTTAATAGACCTGGTGTTTCCATGGCTGCCCACATTCAGACAAGAAATGCTATTTGCTGACAGAACAAACTACAAATTGCATTCTTTGTGCGAATTATTTGAGTTCATCGGTAGAATAATTATTCAAGACCTAAAATATCTGAACGAACATGCAATGCTATTACCAAATATTGTGTCGTTTATTTCCAAATTCATACCAGAATTGTTTCAAAGGGAAGAGTTTAAACAGACAAACTCATTAGATTCAACTGCATCGAATGCTAGTGGCATGAGCAATGATAACGAGTTTGGCATGAAAACTTATGACGGCAACAACATGAAGGCTCAAATATCCGAACAGGTCGAATCTCATTTCTTAAATCTCTCAAAGAAACTGACGACAGAGAATATAAGGTTGAGTCAACAAATATCACGGTTAAAGACAGACCTGACTTCGGTAACTTCGATGTGTGATCAGATTCTACAAACGCAGAAGCAGCTGCTATCTAGACCAATGCCATCAAATGATAATGGGATAGCTACTGGAGCCGACAACATTGGTAATAATTTTAATGAAATAAATGGAATTAGTAGTAAACCCGGTGGAATAATCATTCTGGATAAAAATTCGATAAATAATAATCTGTTGAGTAGTCTCGTTCAATCTTTTGACAATTCACAAAAGTCCCAACCTACACAGGATCAACTGTCGAAATCAAATACATTAACGCAGCAGCAAACTCAACCACAACCTAATGAAAATCCATCTTCTTCTCTCGCACCTATAGGGTCATACCCACCTTTTAATAGTTCAATAAACCCGATATTAGGAACACAACAACATATTCAGTCACCACAACCCACTAGAAACCAACAACTAACACAAGGCCAAATACCAAGTTCTCTACAGACGATACAGGGCCATACTATAGGACAGCAACATGATGTAAACAATAAACGAAAATTACCATTACCAACGCCTAGCCAAGCCTCTGTTACGAGCCCATTTTCACAATCCCCTGGAACAACTGGCCCCGATTCTCCATATACTAAGCGTTACAGACTAGAAGATAGACCAACTCCTTCACATGCAGCGTTAGATTCCTTATTGACCAAGTCAATGCCTAGTCCTAAGCTGCACTCGACAATGTTTTCTGGGAGCAAATCAACCTCTGCACAGACGAATTTGGCCTCATTCCCTCCTCCATCAAATTTTCTTCTTGGACAACAAGAAGAAGTCACTTCTCCGAATAACAATTTGTTGATGAACAATCCAATGAGTGGCTCAACTACCGATTCACCAAACGAAAACAGACTGAATTCATTGTTGACAGGAAGTACTATTAACACAAGTGGAATCCCAACCACAGCAGGTATGAGCAATATCGAAAGTAATAAACAAGTTCCTGTTTCATTAATCAATTATAACAACCACAATACAACAAACAGGGATGAACCTATTACAAGTGTACCATCTACACCTATTGACCTTCCCGGGGTATTGAATACTGATAGAAGGTCAGGTAAAAGTAATCCAATCACACTCAGTGAGAAAAACAGCATGGTAGCTAGGAAGCCTACACCCAATGCAACTTCAAGCACCATAAACGATGTAGTTCAAGCCAATATTCAAACAAACAGATTACCAACACTATCCAACATTCATAAAACCGTTCCCCATGAAAACACTACCCAACATTCGATATCACAAGCAGCAAATATCTCAGACGATTTTTCAAGCAGTGCCACGCCTATTACTAGAATACACGAGAAGAAGCCTTCACAGACACCTATGACCACTAAGACAGGGCCAAACGAAAATATTAAGTACAAACTGTCAAGGGAGAATAAGACTATCTGGGATCTTTATGCAGAATGGTATATCGGCATCAATGGGAAGTGGTCAATTAAAAAACTAATACAAGAATATGGTTGGAGAAGATGGAAGGTTAGTGATGACTCTCATTTCTTCCCGACACGGAGAGTTATCATGGATTATATCGAGACAGAAGTAGACAGAGGTATTAAGATGGGAAGATTCACAAAGCCGGATCAACCAAGAGAGGATATCAGAAAGATTTTGGTAGGTGACTTGGAGAAATTCAGAATCAATAATGGACTGACATTAAACTCTCTGTCAATTTATTTTAGAAATTTGATTAAGAACAATGAGGAGATATGTATTTTTGAAGATTTTAAAAGTTGGAATGTGAGGGTCATGTCAGAGGATGATAAAACCAAGTATTGCAAAAGACAACATATACCAGCAGGTTCTAATTCCGAAACTACAAGTTCGCACATTATGGCAAAAAACAATCTCAATTTACCAGATAACCTTGTCTTCAATTCAGTTAACAACAACAGAACTGTCGAGAAAATCAATAGTAGTCAAGAGGGCGAAGGTAGCACTAACAATGTAAATCCTATTCCATCCGAATCTATAGAACAAAATGAGGCCACATTCAGCAAACAGGAGTCCATAGCTACAGATACCAACGCTATATCAGAAACAGCTACTACTGGCACCAGGACCAGTACTGCCGATACGAATGCCAAAAATGACAAAACGATTACTGTTGATAATGCCGAGCCCACGACGGCTATGACAACAACAAGTTCGTCTACTGCAGATGATAAATAACATTAATGACACAGTACGTAAAACCATTTATAGAGTACATATATGTATTTTCAGTTCGTGTACACCAACATATTTTATACGTACTTATTCTCTCTGTATTACATAAGTCGCCCGTTGAGTCCATTAAATAGGAGCCAAGAAAACAATATGATGTACTGTGATGCAATGCAACTAACAAACCCCTACGACTTCATTGTGCGGGAAACCATAGTCCTCTCTCCGCACGTTATCGGAAATTCCACGAGAAAGGGGAAAATTCATCCGCATAACGGACAAACCCGATCGACGCATTCGGAAAATTAGTGAAATATCAGTTCATGTAAGAATTGGATCCTTGAAAGATTTTGGAACTGACCAGTTTATATAATACTGGATATTTTGTTTACATTATATCATAATCTTGTACTGAGAAACTGTATTGTTGGTTTAGTGTATGAAATAAGCAGTATAAAAGACTCAAACGAAGAAGAACATCATGTTGAGTGAAAAATTTGCCATTCCGGCGAATTTAACGCTGTCTCAATCCTTTGAGTTATTGCATTCAATCGTCAAGAATAAATACGAGAATCTGGCACAACAGGTCAAACAGGCCAAGCGAAGTAAAGAATACAATGAATTTCCAGGATTATACAGAGTCCTGGATTCATTGCTTGCATATGTGAATGAGGGGTTGAAAGCTATTGAAAAAAAATTCAATATTATGAATGGTTTAGGGCAGTTGGTTAATGAGCACAAAGAATACAGGTATACTGTGGAAAACTTCCAGATACTTGGTTCTGATATCCGTTTGTCGAGAAAGGAAGTCTTGGATGCTCTACATAATGCCCCAGATTCAGATAAGAAAAGGCTCTTAAACTCCGCTCTTTCTTCTGGACCGTTATCCAAGTCATTGTCATCCAACTCATCGTCATCGTCATCTATCCTGGGTATAAAATCATTTTGGAAAAGTAGCAGTAGCAAGAAGAAGGAGAAAGCACAAAAAGAACAAGATGCCAAAGACGAGTTGCTTCTCAAAGAGGCTACACGAATCAAGAAGGAGAGGCGCTTATTAAAAGAAAAGGAGGAAATAGAAAAGAAGAGACAAGAAATGGAATTAGAGCAACAACGACAAAAGTTCTTGGAACTGAAACTCCAGAAACAAATGGAAGAACAGATGAACGAGAAGTTAGAAGAAGAAAATGAGAAGAGAAGAAAGATTGATCTAGAAAATCAAAAGAGATTGGAGGAGGAGAATGAGAAGAGAAAGAAGATTGATTTGGAAAATCAAAGGAAGTTGGAGGAAATGAAGCAGAAACTTATAAGAGAGGAGGAACTTCTTAACAAAAAGAAAAAGGCCATGCAAAAGGCAAAAGCAGAAGCAATGGAGAAGCCTAGAAAGAGTCTGGAAATACCTCCTAAACAAACTAATGCCAATGCTAACAAGCCAAGTTTGGCTACTACCACCCAGGTTCAAAGATCATTGGATTCTAGAAACGGTATACTACGAGCCACATCTGGCGAATACCACAAGCGAATGTCTCTAGACCTGGGAATAAACAAGGCTGCAGTGACAGCATGGTCATCTCACAACAAGAGCGCATCACATCACCATAAACAAGTTCAGAAGTCTTCGACCATTAATGATCACAATGGAGCTAAGAAAAAATACAGTTATGCGAAACCGGTTGTTCGCAGACCCCTAATAAAGTCATCTCAAAAGCCAATAGTTAATAAAATCAATACCTCGAACGAGCCAGTTTTAGCACAACCTAGGAAATCAAGGTCTCATGAAAAGGATATAGAAAAGACTACTAAAAAGAAGACAGCACCAATACCAGTTTCAGTGTCAATGCCATCCTCTCCACATATAGGCCACAAGAATGACACACCACCTAGCCCGGGATCAAGCACTCCACTTGATGCTAAAACCGCTGAGATTATGAATTCATTGCAAGGTGTCGATCGTGTGGCTTGTGAACAAATTATCAATAACATTCTAGTAACAGATGAAAAGATATACTGGGATGATATTGCTGGACTTAATAATGCCAAGAATTCCTTAAAGGAGGCCGTTGTGTACCCCTTTTTAAGACCAGATCTTTTCAAGGGTCTGAGAGAACCGATTAGAGGTATGCTTCTATTTGGCCCACCGGGTACTGGTAAGACTATGATTGCTAAAGCTGTTGCAACAGAATCAAATTCTACCTTTTTTAGTATCAGTGCATCTTCATTACTATCCAAATATCTGGGAGAGTCCGAGAAACTAGTGAAGGCACTATTCTATATGGCAAGAAGAATGGCACCTTCGATTATTTTTGTGGATGAAATTGATTCTATTCTAGGTAATAGATCTGATAATGAAAATGAATCATCGAGAAGAATCAAAACAGAAGTATTGATTCAATGGTCTAACCTATCAAATGCAGCAGCAGAGAATGATAATCCATTATCAGAACAGAGAGTTCTGGTTTTAGCTGCCACAAACCTGCCTTGGATAATTGATGATGCGGCTAGAAGAAGATTCTCTAGAAGGTTATACATCCCATTACCTGAATATGAAACTAGACTCTACCACATAAAAAAGTTAATGGCTAAACAGAAAAACGAATTGACAGAAGAGGAATTCGAAGATATTGCAAGATTAACTGATGGATACTCTGGTTCGGATATTACTGCACTTGCCAAGGAGGCTGCAATGGAACCCCTTCGTGAATTAGGTGACCAACTAATCAATGCCAACTTTGACACTATTAGAAATGTATCCAAGAATGATTTTATTAATGCCATGACAACCATCAAGAAAAGTGTTTCACCAGACTGTTTGAAACAGTTTGATGAATGGGCCTCGGAATATGGTAGTTCTGGCTCTTAGTTTACACATATAATTAATATATACCATGTCATTATCTCATTACTAGACTAATGGGACGATATATGCATCAAACATAGTCTAAAACTTTTATTTTCAATTTTATTCGGCGATGGCACTGTGGGAAGCGCGGAATTCAGATGCATCGAAACACAGCCAAACAAAAACAGAGCTACATATTAATAAGTAGATCATACATACATCATATAAGGGACAAGAGTATAAATAATGGTGCATTACATATCCACACTTTCGAAACCTCGTAAGCATGACTTTGGATTAATCAGCATTTTGACAAACCAAAAAAACAAGAACATAAGGAAACTATCGTTAGGAGTTATAATATCCCTTTCTCTCTATGTATTTCTCCCAACGATACAAAATATTGCTCGTTCAATCCTGGGTGGAAAGAAGCAAGAGAGTAAAAAGCGAACAGACCAATACACCACAGGGCTATACAACAAGAGAAATGATTGCTTTGCCAATTCTTCACTTCAGGCTTTAGCTGCTTTGGATTGCCTTACTGAATACTTTAATGATTACAATGCTTTCATGATAGAAAACGAGGGCAGGGAAATCGAAAACAGAGCTATACTTCATGATTCACTGATCAAGATAATTCATTGCTTACAAGAACCTATATTTTCATCTAGGAGTATTTCTAAACGCCCAGTAATAGACACTTTAGAATTCATCTTTAAGGGTAAGATGTCATCGAATCAAAATGATGCTCATGAATTTATGCAACTTTTGCTTGAGAACTTAAGATCTGAATATTTACGTTTTAATGGCCCTTCTAGACTCCATTTTCCTGTGGAAGGAACGGTTGCTAATAATATAGTTTGCCTGAGTTGCCAAAGGACATCAGCGTTAAAGAAAAATTCATTTTTGATATATGAACTAATGGTACCGCAGAAGTATTCAGTTAAGCTACAGGAAATAATTTCAGATAACCAGACAGATATAATAGAAGGTTATTCATGCTTATACTGTAAAGTTTCGGGCATTCTAGCCAATGAAAGTCATATTAAATCTAAGGATTCAAATGAGAATCGAATTTTAAAATATCTCGAGGAGAAGAAACCTCATTTGCTAATTAATTCAGATATTCCAGAGGATGTTGAACATTATATTGACGTTTACAATAAAAATGGGTTTATTCCATCCAGTTTGAAATCGAACATAGCCAAAAAGAGTGTTATTATCGATGCACCGAAAATATTGGTTATCCATTTATCAAGGTCATCTTATAATGGGATGAACTACTCTAGAAATTCTTGTAGAGTTAATTTCCAAGAGACACTGGAAATACAAACACAGGATATTGTTGATAATGTATGTGTTAAAATAAACACCGTAAAGTACAAACTAAAATCTGTCGTGAAACACACGGGGTCGCATTCTCAGGGACATTATCAATGTTATAGACACAAACCTGATTTTGTTAGATATAGTAAATCAGACATTATATTTAACCGTTCTCCAGTTTTGAAAATAGACTTCGGAAATTCTACTACTGAAACTCTTGCTGGTGCGTCTCCAAATAAGGATACAAGACCAGAAGATTTGCATATAAAGAAATCAAAACCCAAGAAACCTAAGTCTGTTTTAAACTACCCATATTGGAAAATTTCTGATACCACTGTTCAAGAAGCCAGGGATAAGGATGTATTGGGTGAAGAGAAATTTGTATATATGCTATGCTACCAGAGAATATCATGAACCTTTAATGTGTGCAAATTAAATACACTCGAACTATTGGTTCTATTTAGTGCTATTTATTAATAATTATGAATCCATATCCACATCCATCTCTTCATCGATGGGTGCTTCACTGCTTGACAATACCGTGTTTATATCTGCGTAACCTTGATTCTGGTCAATATCTTGATTATCGATGTCCAAGTCTCCCTCACTATCGTAGTGAGGTCCTCCAGGGCTGCCAAACCACGTAGATTTGTACCAATTGTACCAAATAAGATATACTAATCTTTTCCCGTCTATCCATTTTATGAGCTGAGAACTGTCATTCCTAATCCATTCTAATATTTTCGAATATACCAGTTCATCACTAGACTGATTTTTTTTGCTACTGAAGAGGTCTTTTGATGTCATTATCTTATGTTTCACTGAGTTGGGAAGTACGATATTATTGGGAATGATCTTTGTCACTACGGGACCTCCATCACTGCTTTGCTTATTTCCAGAGAGTGATAGGTTATTGAAGTCATGGATAAGTCTTCTTCTTTTATAGTTATCCACATCTATAGGGGTTACTGATAGAGACCGTTTCTTAAAATTCGCCATTTTACTAAAGTTAACAATGACTCGCTTGATAGTCTATATATCGATTGTAGTAGAGCTGCTATCACCTAGACCTTATCACTTTTATAATTCTATTCAGTTAATCGAGAACAAAGCAAACTCATTATCCAAACCGATCTAGTTGTATCAAAACAAGCTCACTTATTCTAATATCTAAAGGAACTTGGTAACGATAGTATCTATGGTGCATGTGAACAAGATATACTACAAAAAGTTGTTAAATTTACATTTGTTTTTATTCTGTAACGTGAACTGATCATAATTTTTTCGCTAAGTTAAATACACAGGGGTAATGTAATGGATTGGAATATCATGCAATTACGCCATTGCCCACCCTTGGATTTTTGAGTTGATTATTAACTCCAATGATTCAGCGGCTTGCAGTAATTTCAATATAGTTTCCTTATCCTCTCGATCATTTTTCAGTATAGTTATTACATACATAGTATAACGGTATAAGCCTCTTTCGAAGCCATCACGTAAGGCGAGACACCAAAAACAGCAGTCATTTCTCGTAAAAATATATCTCACACAAAAATGATCCAGGCCAAATTTGTGTTTTAGACTTGTGACCATATTTGTATATAATATATATTCTTCATATTAGCAAGGGGGATAAATCACTACAGCCAACTGATTTTTTTAGTAGGATATTATTAAGCTCGTTTAATCAAGAAAGGATAACTGCATGGATAGGGGACGATTCAAAATACTCCTAAAAAACAGAATTGACAGTAATTATTTAAAACAGTTTCTTTGGTCGAGAGGTATAAGATACCACATACAAACTCTGATATAACACTGTTGTATAAATCATGAAGCAGTTATTTACACCCCCAATATCCAATCCAAAATACGAGCCTTCTTTGGCAATCAAAGAATCATATATGCCACCGCAATCAATAAATATTATAAGTGTCAATGAGGAAAACGAGGATCCAGAGGATGAGAAAAAGGATACAGAACAAGACGGAAGTTCAAACCATTTAACTAAAGAAGAGGTAGATGCTATTTTAAAAAGCACAAAGGATCTTCCCACTGATCTTTCGAAATACATTGATATTTTCATCTCTGATCTGAAAGAACCAAAATACGTAAAGCCACTGACAATTTTACAACTGTCTTCATTATTCCAAGGATTCTATTTGAAATTTGACAAATCATGCTTCCAATATTTATCAAACAATACCCCTACCAATGCTAATGGCACTGGAACGTTTTTCAATGCCAGGGAAACATTAAGTACTGGTTTAAGCGGTATATTTGCACGCAGTAGAAGCAATAGCACTGCTAGTGGGACTTCGAATGCTCGTGCCCAGAGAAGATCATCTTCGTTGCTCAGTAACAAATCCAACTCAAACAACAATTCCACACAACTATTATCACCAGAGGAAATCAGCAAGCATCTAAAAAACAATGAAATTAACAATATCAAGATAGAAAAGTATATGCAGCTCTGTGAAGATAACATATTCCAGAAACTTTTAGAAGTTGGAACGTCAGTAGCATCACCGTCGAAAACTAAAGGAAGGAGCAGTTCCAATAGTCAAAACAATGAGAAATCCCATCAGAGCCACAAGGGAGTCTTTAATGTCGGCACATTATTTAGAAATAGCCCCGAATTTGCAGAATATGATACTATATTACATGAAAAATTATGCTGTCTTTCTAAACTTTCTATAGATGGTAAGATTAATTTGGATGAATTTTTAGGAATTCAGAATAAGGAAAAGCTAACTAATGAAATCAGTTTCCATACCCTTAAGTCTTTATTAAACGATTTTGCATACCATTCTATTTCACCTTTTGAAAAAATTGGAATATTGCTTAAAATACATGACCAGATGACGTATTCAAAGGAAATGTCTAATGACGAGTTCTTATCCATGCTAATATATTATATCATTAAAGTGAAACCTAAAAACCTACATTTAAATACTGAATTTATCAAACTCTTTAGGAACAAAAAGAAGTTGGTTCAAAAAGAACTCTATGCATTAACCAATTTAGAAGCTGCCTTGATGTTTGTTGATGGTTTAACTTTGACTGATATATCAGAAGAATTAAAGGGAGAACTGACTTCATCTGACCAGAAGCTTTTAGAAACAAAAGTAAGTGATAAAGTTATATTACCAACAGACCGAAGATACACCAAGAATCTTTATAATAGTAACAGCAATGGAAGCAACACTGTAAATAATATAGAGTCATTACCGTTATTAAACGAACAAGAGACAACAAATGGCGTGCGTAACAGTGACAGTGGTATAATAAAGTCCAACTCAGTTGACGGATTTAGGGGCACCATTGATATGTCTTTAAGGAATATGATAGGTAAAATTAGATCGTACACGCCTCCCAATGCAAATACATTACAGCCTCTACCATTGCCTACCAGTAATTCACAATTATCTATAAATTTTGAGAGCGATATCCCAGCACCAATACAAACTTCTACAAGTGCTATTGATAACACGCTAGATTCTACTAATTCATTATCTTCGTCAAACAATTCGATTCCGACATCATGGAAGAGATTTAAGGATGCTGACTTTGACGAACTAAGGGTCAGTGATTTAAAAGAGATTTTCGAAATATATCAAAAGATTGTTGATTGAGTGTAAATAACAAACAAAGTACATATGTAGATGCAAATATGTGTATAAGAAAATGCCAATGGTCTTTTTCCGTCTATGATTAACAAAACAAAATGAAACGGTTGATTATTGATGCAAGTAGTCCATGTTGCGATTATAGTGTAGAGAAATAATCTATTATGGAATCAAGTTCCTTAAGTGATTTATTCTTTGCACTTATACCATTCTCAGTTGTAGATATTATAGTAGGTAAATAATTCTGTTCCTTCACTAATTTAACTAAACTTTGCAAGGTTTGTTTAGTGTAGTCCATCGATTTACTTTCACTTTGTAGATATTCGATGAATTTAATCTTTAAATCAACGTTACTTGTTCTGGTTGATAATGTTTCCCAGAGAAATGTTTTATTTTGTGCTTTTTCATAGTTTAAACCATGGATAATTGGAAATGAGAGCTTTCCTTCCGTGATATCTTCTCCTAAACCTTTATTCTTCACCATCGTATCATCTGACAGGTTAAGATAATCGTCCCTAATTTGGTAAATGATGCCTAACAAATTGCACAACTGAATCAATGATTTGTCTATAATAAAGTATTCCCTTCCTGTTTTATCTTTGTCTTTAAACCACAAGGCCAAGCATTCCATCAGCCTCACAGAAAGTCTAAAGAGCCCGCCCGTTTTGTTCTTGACCATTTCGAAGTACATTTCTTCTGTAGGGATGACTCCTGTATCTCTCCAGTAAATGTCCCAGCTTTGGCCACGGTGTAAGTTGCATAGTTCTTCATTGAATATTTTCATCAACTGACCTTCTAGTCTGCGCAATTCGATTTCCTCATAGACCTCAGTATCAGATGGCACTAGTTTTGGGACCAATTCCATTGCCTTGAAATACATGTAGTTTGCACTGTTCAAGGTCATCGGTGTACCGAATACTATATGCGATGCTTTAATACCACGCCTGAGCAAAGAACTGTCTTCAATGTCGTCGATCAGTAATGATGATGTGTGCAAAAGTTCAACCAGCCTTGCCAAGATGCTCAAAATATCATCTGGAAGATTATAAAAGCTGTTGAATATAGTTATCAATCGAGTTCTGATATTTTTACCGTTTATTGATGCAATATGTGCGTATGGTTTCTGTATCATCAATTCATCAGCCTCTGTCCATTGTAGCGGGTTATCTACTAATGTCTTTAGTTTCTTGAAATCCATTTTTGGTTTATATGTGAATATACAACAAGAAGATTCTTGCTCTTGATGCTATGGTGTTTTTGATATTGTAGTCTAGACGTATATGTGTCTGGCTCTCAAACAAGCTGTCAAGTTGTAGCAGTTCGCCGTTCCATTTGCCTCTCTTACTTTTTCGTTGCTCTCTTCGACAGAGCGGCTAAACGACAATTCTAATTTCAACGCGATCTTGATATTTCTCTGTGCTATTTAAAATTCAATAACAATCATTTTGGTCACTGTGAAGACTATACTGAGATGATTATCAGTATGTATGATACTGTGGTATCGAATACGTATTTGACTAATTTATCCAGGTAAGAATTATAATATTACAGGAATGATATGCTTATGTGTATGTATGTATGTGCTTGTAGGTAAATGGTGATCAACGGAGTCTGTAGACTATACAGAATTATACAAAGGAATATTTCCGAATTTGGCACATGGTGTGTTTATGCCATTCTTTGTTATCTTCTTCTTTTTGGTCTTGGCAGGCCATACCAGCAGGTTGTTCTTTTCCTTGAGCAACGGTTTATCGAGCTTTCTGCTGATGGATTTGACTTCGTTCATGTTGATGAATTTAGAATCCAAAGTCTTTTTGTTAGCTGCACTCCCAAACTTGATATCCTTTATGTCTTTGATATCTCTGATGTCTATGCTGTGGATCCCTGCGATTCTGCTAGTGACGTCGTCCTTTGAGAATTTTTGAAGGTAATTCAGGCTTAATAGCTGCTGACGTCTTGCTTCTGTCATATTAGATTCGTAGCATACGCTGGACTCAATATCCTGGTTTTCCATTTCCTCTAATTTGATGTTCCCCTTGATGAGTGTCTTCAAATCGCGAGATATTCGCCGCAAGTTCTTGATATCGCTAGGCAGTCTTAGACTTTCGAAATCCCGAGGCCCCAGGTACTGAGGACCTTTAAGATCTTTGTAGTACAACTCATCTTGCAATGTTATAAGTCTGTCTAGTGATTTTGAATAGTGTTGGAGTTCTGACACCGGTACAATCTTATCGTTATTGTCGCCTATTGGACTCGATGGCTTGTAGCAGGGTCTTTTCAGCGACATAACTTTCATTACAGGTGTGTTGCGTTGCTCCTTACTGGGGATTACACCATTTAATAATGGCGAGGTCCGCATTACGGGGTCATCGGTTGAAAACTTTGACATGCCTCTGTTCTTATTAATTGCGTTTCTTAGTCGCTGTCTCTTTGAGATAACGGTGAGCGGGATTGATTTAGTATTGCTTGGTGTTTCATCTGGGCATTTGAATGGTTTGGGATCAAAGATGGTAACATCTTCTTCGGATTTTATGGACACTTCTGTATCCTTAATTTCGGGATCATGTTTTATTTCTGGCACCTTCTCCATGTGCTCTTGGCCATTATTAACAGCCACGAGTGTTTGATCGCCATTATTGGTGGGCATACTATCATTCTTATTGTCTTGATTTGTTGTAACTTTAGTCGATGAAATGGAGGAGGAAGACGTAACAGATTTGTAGTCTATTCTCTTGCGTTTTCGTAATTGCATTGTGTGTTTTACTCAATACCCAAGAGCCTGTAATCTTTACAAATAGGTATATGCACAAACAAATACAGCTACAACCACCACAGCCAGCGATCCATAATACCTTTATTCAAGTTACACACACATATAGATATATATTTGACTATAAAAATTTTTCGATGGAGTTTCGCTTACCAAAGACCGCTAAGAAAAGGCGCAAGAGAAGGATCGAGGCAAAAAAAAGAAAAAAGAAAGAAAATAAGAATAAGGCATATATACATCTATATATAGAGGTAGAGGCTGGGAGATGCCACGAGTCTATGGGACCGGTTGGAACACACCAGGTCTGATTAGCATAGCCAGTCTTCTCTCAATAGCTTCTTTAGTTAGTTGGGAGTCATTACCTGGGATCTCATTAAATTTGACTAGCAGGTGGATATGGGAGATCGCTCTGATGCTCTGCAGGTTGGTGTAATTTATGAACCACATGTAGTCCTGCCCCTTCTGCAGCTTGTACTTGTTGAGCAATGTGTCCTTCAAGAACTCATCGATCTTGTCACTCATTGGTTTGTTCATTGTTGGGAACTTGTTGTTGCTTTGGTTGACTTGAACGTCAGCGCCGTCGTCGAGGAAGATCGGCAAGCGGATCTTGGACCAAATCAGAATATGAACCACGTTAGTCTCGAACTTGTAAGGGAAATCATTTGGTGCAGTGGCAAACAGGTCCTCTTTGGAGAAACTGGCTTTGATTTTATCGTCCACAGTTGGGTATTTCGTGTCATTCAGCTCGTCTAGTTCGTCCATGGACCAGCCTAGCCTATCGAGGATATAATCACTGATTGGAATGTTCTCCTCCTTTAGACGTTGCATATGAGCGCGGTACACGGTAGCAACTTCCTTGTCCCTTCTTAGTCTGTACAGCTCTCCTGTCTTGATATACTCTGCGACTTCATCCCATGTGATTTCCCTGTCGGTGACATTACTCGACAAGAGGCTCTCTGTAGTTTGTGCGGGGTTAGTCATAGTTCAGTATTTTGTGCTGATTTCTTTTCTTATTTACAGACTCAGGTGCTGCCAGATTGTGTATTCTCGAGCGAATGATCTGCTTTGATTAGGGCCACCTGTCTTGACGAGGGTTTTGATAATATATATTGCTGGACATTCCCTTTGCCAGTTCCAGCGTTTACCCCGTTCCTTTGGGTCCCAAATGGAGCGAAAATGTACACAACGCGGACTCTATTATGCGTGTGGGAAAAAGTTACCCCGCGGATTTGACTCACGTGGTTCCGTATACCGGCCATGATATTATTGCTGTTGTTGTGTTGACGAGATGGGCATTGGAGTTGGAAGAAGTAGAAACTCTTTGTATTGTACAAATAAATAGGTGTATAGGGTAATAAATAGGGTGATAAATAGGTGGCATGCATGGTAGGCTGGTGTATTAACCGGGCTAGCTGCCGGTAGAAGATGCAGAAACTGAGGGAGGTGGTGATACAGACGGGCGTATCAGATGAAGAAACGGGGTTTCAGTTTCCCCTTCAGCGACACATGCAGGTCGCCGTTCCTGCTGTCTATCTTGTCGTTCTTTATCAGTTTCTGCGAGGTGTACGCTGATATTATAAATGGCAAGGTAAAGCCTGCGGTGAGGTAAACCAGGTTGAATGATAGTTTTCTAGTAGCCAGTGAACTGTACATGTTTGTATATTGTGGTGTGTTGTCTTATATTGTATTGTGATGATGTCTCTTCCAGTTGCCAAGACCGAGCACCAACACACACACCAATCTGCCCTCTCCTTATATACACAGCACCAGCGCTGCAAACCACTCAACAAATGCGCATCGCATCGCATCCCGGCGCTCGTTTCTGTTGCTGCCCACCCACAGCACTCCACAGGCACGCGGCAACCGACAGCCGGGAAGTCAGGCCTGCAGAACGGACCAATGGGGCCACTGGATCTGAGCAGGATAGCGTAATACACCCAGCCACCTCACTGTTCCATCGGTTTCCTATCTTCATCGTTTCTTTTTTTCTCAATGCTTGCCCATTCGAAAGGTATATCCATATCAGGCAAGCACTGCTTACGGTAAGCAAAGTCTCGAGGAACACAAAAACAAGAGCCGTCAGGAGAGTTTGGTGCAGGGGATGTGTCGCGCGACCAGACGACCGTTTCCTTGCATTGAGGGCCCCACAACGGTAGGTGTTCCCGCTGTTGGACTCTTCGTTTGGTCCCCCAGAGGTTAGTCAGTAGTGGGAAGAGTCCGTTGGTGCGAGGATTCAACTCTGCAAAAAAAAAATACATTGTAGAAAAAAATGTAAAAGAATACACGAGATATACAAACAGAGCAGGTGCTTGAAAATATACTGGAAGGCGCTAGTCAGAATAAAATCACACATATATATACACAATGGCGACGTACCCTGTGATTTCATTGAAGCCAAGCTACAACTCTGTAATAAGAGGGTGTCCCGGATTACCTGATACTTTGCCCAGGGTAGAGTGCCAGCTGCAGGTCAGATCAAACAACGGTAGCCCCATAAAGATAGAAAAGATCGAGATATGCCTTAAGACTATAGAGACGCTGCATTCGTTAAGCGGTATTACATTGCCCTCGGCGACTTCGACCGCTATTGAAAGCAATTTGATGCGTGGGAATAACAACAGCAGTGGTACAATCACCAGCAGTGGCAGCAATGGTAACAGCCCAGTAATCAGCAGCAGCAGTAGCAATAACAACAGCAGTTCGTTGCTCGCCAAGGCAAAGAGGAGGAAGAACAAGTATGAAAGGGTATCAACCCACTATAACAAGAGCATCATACTCAAGTCGGACCAAAAAAAAACACTGATTGGAATCGATATCCCCTTAACCATCGCCTTGCCGGACGATATAAAGGAAACAAACTACAACAAGGATTTTGGAAACTGTATCACCGTACTGGAATGCCACGTCACTTACAAGTCAAACCATGTCAAGGACTTTTCACACCTCATCAATGTCGAACGATATACATTCCTGCCATCAACAGACTTCATTCCAAGAATCACAAAGTCCGCATACTCCCCAGATAAGAAGTACAAGATTAAATACACCATCGAGAACCCATGCGTCACAACCGATGACATGCTGTCGTTGACCATAGAATTCAAACCAAACTTAAATTTAGGCAGCATGCAATCACAAAACAAAAACAGACTCTTCAACAAGAGGATAAAATTAAAACAGATAACATTCCAACTCAAAGAGTATCTGCAGATAAACGATACAGATAACATCCGCCATGTCAACCACCGTCCCATAAACCCAATCTCAGGAGGGAACGTACAATCCAAGGAAAACGTATTGCAGGTGTACACAAAAGAGATTAACGAAGTTATCTCGATGAACTCAATAAAGTTTAATATAGATATCCGGATCTTTACCAAGGATAAATACTTCAAGAACTTCGAGCAGACCTCCCAGGAACCAGAATTCCTGTACAAGCTGCCATCGCACATCAGAAAGGAGAGTAACACCGTAAACAGCAACATTTATGAAAGTGGTAGCAACGCATACCAAAGCGACATCAAAACACTTCTACTACAGAATAAAGATAGCAACATACCCTTCCAATACCACAATTCAATAACTACATTAGGCTCATTTTTCTCCATTTTGCATGGCCTAACGATGAAGTTCAAGGTAAGCAGCGGCAAAGATTTTGAAATCAATCAAAATATAATGGTATCGGCCTGGCCAAAATCGCAAGTTAAATATATCCAATCGCTCATCAGCCAAGAAAGGGAAACCGCACGGTACGCCAAAAAGTTTTACAACAACTTTGGTGGTATTGTGAGAAGGAAGATGGACACCCCAAAGGGCAATGACGCTTATCTGGATAATTATAATGACACCTCAGATACGAACTATTACCTGGAATACCCAATACTCCCACCAATGTTGCATATGCACAACGAAAAGACATTACAGGAGTTTAATGTGAAGTACAATCCACAATTCAAGTCAGCACAAAGAATTCCAATGATAGAGTAACTTTATTTACAATGTATACATACCTATATATTCACTGTTTGCATAAATGATTCAATGTTTTTTTTTCTTGTTCTACGGATTAGCCTGTCTAACGAAAAACAAGATGAATATTTTTTAATAGCTGTAGTGCTTTCAAAGAGTCCCATTTAAAGGGATCAGCAGATATATGTATACAGATATATAATAAGACCATTACTACTGATGTCCGGGAAAGCTCCAGTAAATTATTTTAGTGCAGAAAACAGCACGAGAAGTTTTCCGCCTGAACTATACGAGGAAGTACCTCTTTATGATGCAAACACTACACCACAAGAGAAGGAAACAACAGAAACTCTAGCAGAAATATACTCGATAATCGTTGCATTGGATCATGTAGAGAAAGCGTATTTAAAGGACTCAATTACATCAACGCAATACACAAATTCAGCTAATAAACTGCTGGCTCAATACAATGCATACTTAAACAATGAGGACGTGCGTCGAGAATTTGTCGACCTAGATCATTTCAAAACAAAGTATAACATCGTGGCGTCTAACGCTATAACAAGACTAGAAAGGGGTATTCCAGTGACGGTAGAGCATGCTATAATTGATTCAGACTCGAATGATCCTGCGAACCAAGGTAATGATGGGAATTCTAAGAAAAATGGAGGTTATAATGGGAAAAATGTTGCCGAAGCTACGGGCAATTTTATCACGATTATGGATGCATTGAAACTAAACTACCAGGCAAAGGATCAGCTACATCCATTAATGGCAGAACTGTTATTGAGCATTAACAAGGTTACCCAAAAGGACTTTGAATATAGGAAAAAATTAGTTGATTGGATCGTCAAGATCAACAAAATGAAGGTCGAAGAGGTATTGACCGAAGTGGAGATAAGAGAATTATTATTTGACTTAGATATGGCTTATAAAAGTTTTTATGCATTGTTAGAGTAGTGGGGCTCCAAGAGTGTAATATTATATATGTGTGTTGTTTTAATTTATGATCATTCATGGAATCTAGATAAAATATCTTTACCCTTTATTTTTGATTTAAATGCTTGCAACATCTTGAGTGTTGCCTCCTCACGGTCAGTCATTTTTTCTTCTACTTCAGATGTATCGATATCAGGTAACTTTGAAACATCGGCCTCCTCTGTGATGGAATGACCGTTATCTGACTCTGACTCAATCAGATCCCTTTTCTGATTCTGTATTATCCGTTGTTTCTCTTTTGTTTTATCTTTCTTGAATTTTAACAATGGGGAAACTTTCATCTTAATAGCATTGCTTCCCCCGAATATATCGTCGTCATCGTCGTCATCATCATAACTAATTTTCACTTTGGATGCAGATTTAACTTTCTTCTTGGATGGAGTTATAATATTATCTATTTTGGTATCAGCCGCTCTTTTTCCTGGCAAATTAATATCAAAATAAGGAACGGTAACAGTTACTCGTTCTATTGTTGTAGGATAGAGGAATCTGGTCCCGTCCTTGTCTGGGTCCAGTTCGCTTCGTATGATGTCCCTTAATGTGTAGATTGAACCCCCGACAACTTTTCCAACTATATTTACATCGCTATCGTAATGATTCCCCCAGTCATTCGTTGTAATAAACCATGTGGCAGTCTTTCTATTCCAGCCAAGGATTCCATCCTGTGAGAATTTCAATCTTGAATTGTGTTCCGATGGTACTTGCTCAGGTTGCTCTGATGCACTGTCATCTTCAGATCGGGCTTGTACAATACCAACAAGCCTGTCTTTAATGTAATTATCAAAAGAATATCCAACAAGTGTCTCCGATGAGCAGCAATTGATGAAGTGGAGACTAGTCTTTGGACATTCCTTTGCCCATAGTTCCACATCTAATTCTCCCTTGGAGGTGGAAATAACACATTTGGCGGTTGTCTTAGGTTGTGACATTATCCCTGTAGTGAGTAGCAGTACTCTAGTACCATGAACATTGTATCCTGGAGCATATGCACTGGTTCTTCATCAGCCTGATATCTTATACTCACATGCTTTCCAATTTCAAAACAGTACGAATTCAATATCCGGGTAAAATGGCAAACAACCACATTGAAATATTTTCTTGAGTTCGGCGACCAAACAGCCCATGGGAAATTGAAACAACAGGAAAATAACACAGGATAGAGAGGACAGTAGTTCGATCCATGTGTTCAACAATTGATTGCACTTGTGGGAGTTGAATTTAACAAGCTATTAACATTTCTAGAAATATAATAATTGAAAGCAAAGATACCAAACATGTTAAGCATACTAAGAAGCACCAGTAGGAGGCCATTGTGGACTGCTACCAGAGCCTTAACCACTAGAAGCTATCTTTTACAAAAACAAGCAAATGACAAGGCATCCAAGCCACAATCGATCTTAACAGATGATATGCTTGCCAAGGCCGGTATGGATATGGATGAGATGACCTCTAAAGATGCTCCAAAGCAGGAGCAGGAACAGGAGAAAGGCGGCGATCCAACGGCCAAGAAGACCAGAAAGCATAGAAAGAGCTCTACAGAGCTTAAAAGAGAAAGATATGCCAACTGGTTCTATATCTTTTCCTTTTCTGCATTAACGGGGAGTGCTCTGTACTTGACCAGAAATTGGGAGGCGGACGAGCCTGAAGAGATGACATCAGAGGTAGAAAACGGATATGCCCCAAGTTTAATGTACAAGAGATTCAGACTTAGATTCAATTCTTATTTCACTTATTTCCAAGAACCTCCATTCCCAGACTTATTGCCACCTTCCCCTCCACCACCTTATCAAAGACCATTGACCCTGGTTTTGAATTTAGAAGACCTGTTAGTGCACTCTGAATGGTCCCAGAAGAATGGTTGGAGAACCGCCAAGAGACCTGGTGCTGATTACTTCCTAGCATACTTATCCCAATACTATGAAATTGTCCTATTCTCTTCGAACTATATGATGTACTCCGAAAGAATTGTTGAAAAGCTGGACCCTCTACACGCTTTCATTTCCTACAACCTATACAAGGAGCACTGTGTGTACAAGGATGGTGTGCACATCAAGGATTTATCCAAGTTAAATAGAGATGTCAAGAAGGTTCTTATCATCGATACCGATCCAAACTTTTACAAGCTACAACCTGAAAATGCTATTCCTATGAAGCCATGGGATGGTAAGCCAGACGACGAGTTGATTAAATTGATTCCATTCTTGGAATACTTGGCCACTACACAACCAAGTGATGTCAGACCAATTCTAGAAGGTTTCAAGGATAAATACGAGATACCTGCTGAGTTCAATGTCCGTGCTTCCAAGTTAAAGGAGACGTTCCTTGAGGAACAAAAGGCCAAGGCTGAAGGTAACTGGGCTTTGAAGTTGTTGGGTGTTGTCAGCAATGCGGGCTCATCTGCAAACAAGTTCCCACTGGACATGATCCGTGAAGAAGGTGAAAAGAACTATGTTCGTTTCATGAAGATGATCGAAGAAGAGAAGGAAAAGTTGAAGCTTCAACAGGAGCAAATGAGTGGTCAAACATTCACCTTGAAGGACTATGTCGAAGGTAACATTCCAACTCCAGAAGAGCAAATGAAGTCTCAATTGGAGAAGCAAAAGGAAATCGATGAGATGTTTGAACAAAAGAAGAAGGAACAAGAGGGTGCTGCTAAGAAGTAAATGTGGACTGGTTAGTTGAATAATCCTGTTTTTATATGTAATTAAATCATTCTGTCAATAACTGTATATAACCATAACGTTATCACAACTGTGCAAATACAATCTTTTCAAGAAGATGTATTTTAGTTTAATAAAGTGTTGATGTATATACACTGCGGGAAGTGTCTTTTAATGGCATTTCCAAATGCCAATATAGGAAACGGCCGAAGCGGGACCACGTTCTATTGAAGTTGGCAAAGCCAAGAAATATGCCGTCTCTCGAGGACAGCTGCTAGAAGTGGCTACCCCACCAATCAGGCTGATTTTGGGAACACCAACAAGGTTTACGTGCTCATCTCTGCGCCAGATAAATGCTCTGTGTGTCAAAATATGGGCCAAAAAAGAGGGTCGCTTTAGAGGCACACCAGAGGATGCCCGTGGAAAGCGATGGAAACCCGAAGAAACTGCACCAACAAAGCGGGGCACAAAAACTGCCGAAACCGCTCGCGTTGGAGGGATACGTCATTGCACAGACGAGCATATGGAATCCCGTTTCCGTGGAAATCTATGGAGCCTATAGAGTGCAGACAATGCCTGATAAGCAATCGACGGCCCACTCTGAAGAAAAAGAAAAAAAGGTTCTATGGTTTTCCTTTCGAGTGCTGATTTCCTCTCAGATGCACACGCCTCTTACGTTATCTGTAACTGTAGTTGTCTGTGGTGGGTGCAACACCGGCGCAGCTTGCGGCCGGTTCATGAACGAGCAGCGTTTCCCGCCGTTAGATGGGGCCAGATATGCAGTTGGCCCAAGCCTTGCCCCACCCGAAACCGTTAAACGGTGAAGTTGTGTGCAATTCATGCAATTCATGCAATTCATGCAATAACGGTGTTACAAGCATGGCCAAGTTCCCAAATACCAATTGCCAATTGCCAAATACCAAATTGTAGTTGTTGAGTATTGGGAAACAGCTGGGCCAACGGCACACCCCAACAAAACAGATGCCGTTAATTTGCTCCCTTGTACTCTCCCTTGGATATTCCCTTGGAAACGCCCTTAGACTTGCCTTCCCTTCCCCTCGAGCAGAGATGCATCATTTGTTTCTCAGGGACACAAGGCCCGCAGGCGGATTTGCCTTTTTCTGCTTTCCCGTGCGGTTTCGGGGACCCTCGAGGGCGGTTTGTTCCGTTAACCCGCTTTATTTCCAGTGTTCCGGTTTGTATGCGAACTGAGTGGGCGGTTCCCGCTATTAGGTAATACACTACAGCACTGCCTTCGCAGATCTGTAGTACTGCGCAAGAGGGAACTTGATTACCAAATGGCTTACTTATGGACGGTTGCCATGTTTGTCATCACACAGTACTTCCGTTGGCCTAATCTAGTGCTGCCGTTTGCCGTTCACGGCGGGAATAAGGGCAGTAGGCTGTTGGTTACGCATGATTGCTGACCTTGCTTCATTCGTAAGCATCACTAAGCTCAATTGTCGAGTGCAGTCTTGTAAAACAAGGATATATAAACGAGGATATTTTTTGTACTTGTTCAATTGAGTACACTCCATATTTCTTGCATTCACTTTATTTGCTAATTACATACAATCATACAAGTTATTATATTTCAATATATATACACTTACAAACACTTACAAACACATACAAACACATAAAAACAAACAAACATGTCTACTACAGGTCACCAGTTAGCCGACCCAATCGCAATTACTCTGCCAAACGGTATAAAGTACGAACAACCAACTGGTCTGTACATCAACAATGAATTCATCAGATCCAGCCACGGCAAGACAATCGCAGTCGAAAACCCTTCTACCGAAGAAATTGCAGCACACGTATACTCTGGTTCCAAGGATGATGTCGAATACGCCGTCAAGGTAGCAGAAAAGGCATTTTTCGAATCAGATTGGGCTACACAAGACCCAAAGGTCAGAGCCAAGTACCTGAACAAGGTTGCCGATATCATGGAAGAAGAAATAGAGATAATTGCATCCATCGAGTCGTTAAACAACGGTAAGACCCTAGAATTGGCCCGTGGTGATGTCGGTTTATCTATCAATTGTCTAAGAGACTCAGCCGCCTACGCTGATAAGATCGATGGTAGAACCATCAACAGTGGTGACGGCTACATGAACTTCACCTTCAAAGAACCAATCGGTGTCTGTGGCCAGATCATCCCATGGAACTTCCCACTGATGATGCTGTCCTGGAAGATTGGTCCTGCATTGTCCATGGGTAACGTCATGATCCTAAAGCCAGCCTCAGCCACCCCAATGAGTGCATTGTACTTTGCCCAGATCTGTCAAAGAGCCGGTATCCCACCTGGTGTTGTCAGCATCCTTCCAGGTTCCGGTAGAGAAGTCGGTACCACTATCACCGAACACCCAAATATCAGAAAGGTTGCATTCACTGGTTCCACTGATATCGGTAAGGATATTGCCGTCAGAGCTTCCCACTCTAACTTAAAGAAGATCACCTTGGAATTAGGTGGTAAGTCAGCACATTTGGTCTTCGATGATGCTATCCTTGAAAAGACCATTCCAAACTTGGTTGCTGGTATTTTCAAGAATGCAGGCCAAATCTGTTCCTCAGGTTCCAGAATCTACGTCCAAGAAGGTATTTACGATAAGCTAATGCCTGCTTTCAAGGAGTACGTCGACAATCTAAAGGTTGGTTCTCCATTCGACGAATCCAACTTCCAAGGTGCTATCACCAACAAAGACCAGTTCGACACCATTATGAGATACATCGAAATCGGTAAGAGTGAAGGTGCTAAGATCTTAACTGGTGGTGTCAGAGTTGGCGACAAGGGTTTCTTCATCAGACCAACCATTTTCTACGATGTCGAAGAAGATATGAAGATTGTCAAGGAGGAAATTTTCGGTCCTGTCGTCACTGTCTCCAAGTTCAAGACTGTCGAAGAAGCCGTCGCCATGGCTAACGACTCTGAATTCGGTCTAGGTGCAGGTATCGAGACTGAGAACATCAGCACTGCATTGAAGGTCGCCAAGATGTTAAAGACTGGTACTGTCTGGATCAACACATACAACGATTTCGATTCCAGAGTCCCATTCGGCGGTGTTAAGCAATCAGGTTACGGCAGAGAAATGGGCCGTGAAGTCTTTGAATGCTACACTGAAGTCAAGGCTGTCAGAATCAAGTTATAGTCTTGCTTCTGTTTTTAATGATTTTATTTATTCTATCCGGGACATATATATAGGGAATTCGGCATTCATCATTTTAATAGTTTTCAGTATATACATCTAACTATTTCATAATCGTATTATTATTATTGTAATGCTATGCTTAGCTTTTTTGCTTTTAGGTGTTTGAGAATGGTGTTCTGCATGTATTGAGTATCTATTCTGTTTAGGTGGCAGAATGTGGGAATGGGATTCGTTAATGCTTGTATTGATTATTGTATGGGATTTTGCATTTTTTTTGCTCACTAATTTTTCATTTACTGTACGCATCAAAATTATATTGCAGATCCAACCGATGGTTGAAACAAACCTCACCAGTTGATTAAAACCTCTTCCCAGTGTCAGATTTAGCTTATTTCTTGGTTGGATTAAAGTCGAGATCCTGAAATGCTAGAAGAGTACCATGAATCTTTGCTCCAGGGTACCGGCAAATCCATTAGTACGGTGCTGTCACCGAACTATTTTCAACACAACGACTAGATGGTCAATAATATCACCATCAAGAGGTCTAAGTATGACGTGCCCTCGGACTACACCTACCAATCCGAATAACACTGCTTCATTACTACTACAAAAGAATCTAATCCAAAGAAATAACACATTATATGGGTACGGTTCTGGCAAGATACGATGCACTGTGTTTGATTTACAAGGGAACACAGGGACGCCTGCTATTGAAATGAAACGAGAAGACCTTGTCACCCATCATGGGCTACTTCCGAGAGATTTAAGAAAGATTGAGAAGTCGAAGAAAAACGATCTGGTTCCAAGTCTATTGGTGAGAAAAAACGGGATACTGATCAGTCTGCTTACTATCAAGGCATTGATCAAGTCGGACATGGTGATAATTTTTGATTCGTTGGGGACTGGAAACTCCTTGAATTCTACCACACAAAAGAGTTTCATCCGAGATTTGAAACTAAGGTTGAAGAACGAGAGCACGAACGAAGACAGTGTCGACACGCTACCGTACGAATTCCGGGCGCTAGAGGCTATATTTATATCTGCGCTGTCTAATCTTTCGAGCGAGATGGAGGTGTTATTAGCATTTTCCAAGGGTGTGTTGAACGACTTGGAATACAGCATAACGAGGGAAAAGTTACGGTTCCTGCTGGTGCAGAACAAGAAGCTGAGTATATTTTACAAGAAGGCAATTCTGGTGCGAGACATGCTGGACGATATGCTTGAGCAGGACGATGTGTTGTGTGCGATGTATCTTACGGACTTCCAGCATGGGAAATGCCGGGTTGATGATGACCATACTGAGATCGAGATGCTGTTGGAAACATATCATAATCATGTGGACGAGATTGTGCAAAAGACTGAGAATTCGATTACCAATGTCAAGATGACGGAGGAAGTGATCAATATTATTCTGGATTCAAACAGAAACCAGCTGATGCTGCTGGGGATACGGTTCAGTATTGGGATGCTGTCGTTAGGCGGGGCCTTGTTTATAGGGTCTATTTATGGGATGAATCTGGAGAATTTCATAGAGGAGACTAACTATGCGTATGTTCTGGTGGTGGGCATTGGAATGGTATCTACCGTGTGGCTGTATGCGTTGAGTATACGGCAGTTGCACAGTTTGCAAAGGATGTCACTGATGAACAATTTGAAGAATCCGCGGAATGGCTGAGGCAACTGTGTATATTACGTACAGTTTATAGAAAGGGATGATGATATTTGGAAAAGGATATTGGGTTTGAACACATGGGGGTGTACGTGTAGGTGTGTTGATGTGGTGAGATTTGTTTATGTAAAGTGGTTCAGAATATAAAAAAAGGAAGCTCGCACTCAGATTTGAACTAAGGACCAACAGATTTGCAATCTGCTGCGCTACCACTGCGCCATACGAGCTGTTAAACTTTAAATTTTAAATTTTTGAGTGATTGCCTTTAATTATGGGGTCTTTTAAACTTTTTGTAATGATTTGACTATTTGATCATGGTCATAGTGATCAGCATATTTGGAACGAGTACCATTAGAGATATGAGATTGATATCTGGTAAGATATGTCATGTGAATATCACGTGATATGAATGTGATATAAGCATGTGGGTAACTTCGGTAACCCCGGAGTACGAAAGAATACAGATGATCGACAAGAGAAGAGTTATTTATAAATACATAGGGCCTTGGTAAGATGTTGCTTGTTTTATAACCACTTTTTTTGTACATTATAGTTTACAATATAGAGGAATATATACAATATATAAACAGCAGTTTTAACATAGTAGTTAATAATATTATTTATTAACTCTATTATAACAAAGGACATTATTGACGATGATAAACCAATCCTTCCAAGTAAGATCTTTTCAAATCTCTTATTTTACGTTTGTAATATAATAGCATAATATCCTAATTTGCATTGATTTGACTATGAGGGTGGTGTTTTGCAGGAATAGTATATAAATAGAGCATGGTTCAGGGTCAGTATGGTTATTCATATAGGGCCTAGTTGTGCAATGCAAAGAGTGGAAAGTGATGAAGGTATGGATGCTGAATAAAGGGATTAATCAGCATGTATATTGGAAATATGTTGGAATGGCAATCACACAGTGTATTGTGCAAGTGACGACATGGAATTCAGGAATGATACCGGAGAGAGATGGGTAAGGAATCTATAATGACACAGACTCAGGTGCATGCATGTGAAAAAGGGAACGATTACATACATTCTATATATTTTGTAACTATTGTATATTATATTTAGATCCTGGAGTAGAGGTGAGAGTTCAGATAGGCCCTGAATGATGTTTAAATATCTTGATTATTCAACTATTCAACGGAACAAGTATAACCGAGTCCCAACCTGCCAGTGTTTTCCGATGGCGAAGAATGGTGATACATACTTCTACATATGTTTCAATCGGAATACTCAATAATATAGCATGACGATGCAATTCAGTAGCTGGAGAATGGTATGGTATAGTATATCACTAATCCCGAGTGTTCGGTTTATACTTATGCACCTGTGCTTCTATACATACTGTGTACACTGGCAATAACCACCCTGACCGGGTAAGTATCACCACACCGTTTCATGGAGACAATTCACCGGTGGAGTGTATAAAAACAGTTCGTTAAGATTGGAGGGTGTCATCATGAGGGGTGGGGAACACAACAAGACAACTACAACAGTAGACCAAACTGATTCCTATACACTATCATAATGTTTCTTTCCAATATATCCAGAGCCAGCCGTGGAGTTGGCCAGACCTTATTCCGTTCGAGTGTGCTGCGGCCGATAAGCAAAGGCTGGATGAGCACTGAGATCAAGAAGGCGATAGAGGAGGCGATTGGGTCTGCGCCCGTGGTGCTTTTCATGAAGGGCACTCCTGAGTTCCCGCAATGCGGTTTCTCTAGGGCTACGATTGGTATGCTGGGGCAGCAAGGTGTTGATCCGATGAAGTTTGCTGCGTACAACGTGTTGGAGGACCCTGAGCTGCGTGAGGGTATCAAGGAGTATTCCGAGTGGCCTACCATTCCACAGTTGTATGTTAAGAATGAGTTTGTGGGTGGGTGTGATATCATCAAGAGCATGGCTAGTTCAGGGGAGTTGACGGAGCTGCTGGAGGAAGCAGATGTGCTTGTGCCGGAGGAGTAGGTGCAAGGGTGTAAGTATAAATTGTGTACAGTGGGTATATATATATATATATATATATATATATATATATGGATGTGTTCTCATGCCTTTAGTCTTGTAAATAATGGATACTCTATTCACAAACTCCGCTCTCTATGTCTATTTCAGTGCAAATGTATGTTGTTCGAATGTAAGACGGATAGAGAGGTAAGAACAATTGATGGCGCCGGATCCTGATTACAGGATGGGACAAAAGCAGCGTATGAGGCCAATACCACACCTTAAGGATCCGTGCTGTGTGTGTGTATACACATACGCAAGTATATGTAAGTATATACAAGCATGTATGTATAAGATAGGGTGGTATTTTTTCATGTGTTACTTGTGTGAAAACAAGCGGGTAAAATCCGGCCGGATGATTACAATGCATATACGCCCAAACACGCATTTGTATAAGCACAGATTTGTATTGTCCATTGCAAGTATAAACATATATATATATGTGTGTGTGTATTTACATATGTATAAAAGTGCAGAGCAGTACAGAGCAGTACGATATTTCATAGGATGATAATGCAGGGTGTGTGAATGAATGCTGATGGTTTGTAGAAATACAGGAGGATGTGCGTATTTCTAGAGGTGTATGCTCTTCTCCAGGTCGATGTCGATGTCGTATTCCACGAGGGGAAGTGCATTTGAGTCTCTTCTGAAGAGGCGTTTCTTTTGTTTGTGCAGCTGCATCTGTATCTGTTTTGCGCGCTGGGCGTGGCTCTGCTTGCTGGGGGAGGGAGCCGCCGAGGCCGCTGCAGACGAAGCCGCGGAGGGTGCCAGAGAGGAGGAAGACGAAGAGGAAGACGAAGACGAAGACGAAGCCGAAGACGAAGACGAGGAAAGTGCAAGTTCGCTGCGGAGGAACAGTGCACGTAGTTTCGGAGCGATCTTCCGCAGACGGATCGTGGAGAACTGCTGGCGGGAGTTGCAGAGCCAGTGGTAGAAGGTGTACTCGCCGTAGAGGATGAAGAATCCGAGGACGAAGCCTGCGACGACGCAGGAGAGAATGTGTGTGAGGAACGAGGTGACGAAGTCTGCGTCGTCGAGGTGCCAGGAGGAGCCCTTGGAGATGGCGAAGAACGAGGTCGGGTGCAGCTTGTAGTCATCCGGCTGCAGCACGCGGATGTTGTTGTCCAGGGTGATCTTGGTCCAGCGCTTGTACTGCTTCCACACGATGCTGATGAACAAGGGCCCCGTGGAGGACATGATCGTCATGTACGGGTTGTACCAGTTCTTGTTGTAGTGATGCAGCGATGAGATCACCTTGAGCAGGAACGGGTGTCTAGGCACAAAGCCCATGACGTCGTTGGAGACACCCAGCGGGGAGGTCTTTCTGAGGAACGCCGCGTGACCGAGCAGCGGGTCCAGTTTGCGCTGGCAGCCGTCGTCCAGGTCGATGTACACGCCGCCGTACGTCAGCAGCACGAAGTAGCGCATCGCGTCAGCACGCTGGATCGGGTACTTGTAGTTCTGGTACGTGTCCAGGAACCACGGGAACTCTTCCTTGATGAAGTCCAGGGCCATTGTGTCGGTCCAAAGGATGTACTTGTATTCCGGGTGCAGGGTGATGCAGCGCTGCTGTCCCTCCTTCCAGTGCTCCGGGATGTTCTCTGTTTTGTACGTCTGGTGGATGATCTTGGGTATGAGGTGTTGGTGTTGTTGTGCAGTGCCGCTTGAGTTTGCTTGGGGGTTGATGTCATGGTACGTCAATGCCTCCTTGGAGGTGTCGTCGAGGATCAGCGAGATCAGGTCGAACGTGTAGTACACGATCGAGACCACCAGCAGGAGATTGGCAAATATTAGGTATTTTAGTTCTCGTTTCATTGTGAGGTGCGGTGTGGAACGGGTACAATTAGCATATACAAAAGACTGTTGGGCTGTGCTTGGGGGGTATATGTATAGAGGGTTGCAATATGGCGATGGGCTGATTTATTTCTTTTGTTGTGATGTTTGCTTTGTTTACCTATTTCCGTTGCAAAGAGACAGAGGAAATAGCGTCTAGAAAACGGGACGGTATATATACATACACATACACATACACATATACATACACAGACACATATACATGTACAAATGCAAACACATAAACAAATGTGCAGGGGGCATATATACAGAGAGCCCAGGGCGAGTCAACGCACACGATGGGCAACACGAAAAAAAAAAGCATGGGTAAGGCAAACGGAGCGGGCCCTAGTCAGCCCCAACCGGGACACGGACCGTGTGGTGTGTGGGTCACGAGGCGTGGACGGTGTGTGGGTCACAGATACCCGGTTGGCCACCAGCCGGCGGGGCGGGCCAGCACCGCATAGTTCATAGCAGCCGCGGTGGCATGCGGTACAGTGCTATGCTCTTGGGGTGGATGGATGGATGTGTTCAGATTGCCAAGAGAAACGAGTCCAGGATTTCTTGCGTCAGCTGCACATTGAGCGAGTTTTTTGAAGCCTGCATTTGCAGCATCAGCAGCTCTGTCTCTGTGGTCTGCTGTCTGAGTCGCTCGGCACGAAGCTGGCTGTCCAGCTGTCCGCTCTCGGTGACGCCAGCGGTGACCGCGTCGATGTCATCGCTGTTCAGGCACTGCAATGGGTGCAGGCCCTGCTTCGCCTTCGTCTTAGTCATCGCCTTCACAGACGCGCCCACAGCGGCACTGGGACTCCCTGTGGCGGCAACGTCCGGGCTGCTGTGCTCACCTGTCACTGTGGCGCTGGGGTCGATGGCTCCCGTGCTCGTTCCGGGTTCCGCCTCGTACCGCTGGCTGTGATAGCGGTTATTGCTGTTGTATCTGTAGGGTGTGCTACTTGCCGGCGGGTACGGATTGCTGGGACGGCGGGCGTATGGGTATGGGTATGCGTGTGGGTGTGGGTGTGGGTGTGGGTGTGATTGTTGCTGTTGTTGTTGTTGTGGGTGTGAGTGTGTGTTGGTGCTGGGATATGGATGGTGGTAGTTGCTAGATCCACCACTGTAGTACCTATTGTTGTATCCTCCACGGTAGTTCATATTGCTGCCACCACGTCCACCACGTCCACCACGGTCCCCACGCCCACGACTGCTCTGGTAGTACGACGTGTTGTTGTATCTGGAAGGGTTGTTATCACTCATGCTGTAGTCTATATGTCTTGTTGTGCTGTCTATCGCTTGGTCTCTCTCCACCTCCATCTCCATGTGTGTGTATTTCATCACATATTCTTCTTTATGCTGGTCCAGTTCGCTTTTTCTCATGGCGTTTTTCGTTCTCTCTGCCGCATCGCATCGATGTGTCACTTGCCACGGACCCTGGTTTAAGGGTACCCTTCGTATTACTTTTCTGGGCCACTCTATGGTTCCTGCACTGGAGCATCACATAATGATAATTGGAGAACCATACCCTCCTGTGTCTCCTGCGGCCTCTGCCCTTCTTATCCTTCTGGTGCAGATTATATAACAGTTGCGCATGCAGCCATGCATGTAATGACATATCTTTTGACTTCGCATGCACCTGTGTATATATACACCCATATATGCACACATATATACATATACATATACATATACATATATTCATGCACTCGTGTACTACACAACACATCTTGATATACCACTGCCCTGCCCACAGCCCATCTTAGCCAACAAAACATGGACAACTTCATCACCACCACCACCACCACTCAAGACTTTTCCCCTGAACAGAAAAGAATCATATCCGAACACCAACTAATAACTAAACACTCCTCAACTATGACAAAGAACTATTCCCACGTCCCATGCAAATTCTTCAAGAACGGCAACTGCCAAGCAGGCAACTCCTGCCCTTTTAGCCACTCCCTCAACTACCTACAAGCAAATAAGACCCCCTGTAAGTACTTCCAACAGGGAAACTGTAAATTTGGAACAAAGTGTGCCAATTCACACGGTAATTCCACCACCCCATTGTCTGCAACCCCCATGGCTAGATCAGCACCCGCAATAAACTTCTCCCCTCCAAAATTTAAGAATTATTTTGAAAATGACTTCAACCAAACTAATGGTGAAATTAAAAATAAAAATAATATCAACAACTTCGATATATGGTCTTTCGACCCAGACATAGACTCTAACTACATGCAACAACACACAAGAAACTTATCCCTATCATCAAACACATCCTCAATAAACTCACAGTTCTCCTCTAACCCATCACCACCTCTAACACACGCTTCGTTCGACACTTTCAACAACATCTCCCCAACTACAACAATCCCCCTCTCATCAAACTTCATAAACTACAAATTGAACGAACAACCAACAGACTACTTCTACACACAGAACACATCCTTCCAACAGCACCTCCAAAATAACTACTTCAACCAATCAACACAGTTCATGTTTGATGACATGCCACATTCACAGTAGTACTTTATATGCACATACATACATATATACAAATACCCACCCTCCCCCTCTGTAATGATTCATTACTTTATCGATCTATTGAATTACATAGTTTACACCGTCAATAAATATATTATACATAATGCCCGCTAATCCTCTGGCTTCTTCAACTTCAACAGCTCAAAGTACTTGTTACTGCACGAATCCCTATGACGCGTGAAATCACGGCCCTGGTCACAGTCGCACCGGAACTCACGGTACACATTGTCGTTCACGGGACAATAGTACCGGTAGTTGATATGCGGCTCACGCCCCTCAGACGTATCTACCCTCTGGTACCCCATGTACTCGAAAAAGTTGAACTGCTTCTTGTCCAACAGGATAGGAAATATCACACTATCCACCAGTGACTTGGCCCACGCGTCGTAAAAGAACCCACCGTGCCTGTCCAGCTCCCGGAAGAACAGTTTGAACGGTTTCGACCGCAGCAGGTTCACATTCAGCACCTGGAAACTCGAATCGATCAGACAGTTCTTGAAATTGAACGAGTCCAGATTATCCAGATTCTTCCCGTCCTCAGTTATGAAATCGATAAAGTTTTTCCTGTTGTCCACGAACTCAGGGAACGTCTTCATGTACTTCTTCGCAAGGTTCCACAGCCCACCCAGGTAGTCCCTGTTGCTCACTTTGTACGCAAGGTTGAAACCAACAGTCTTGTTCGTGTCCTGCATGTATCTAAACACATCCAGGTCCACATTGCACGTTAGTTCCATACCGGCCTCCACATTCCACACCCAGTCAACGCCCTTCATGAACTGCTCCAGCACAAGGAACCCCGTGAAATAACGGTTGTAGTGTCTGAACACCATCGAGTCCGCATACCTCATGTAGTGGTTCAGCTTCACCTTCGACTCGTACACCTTGTTCATATCGATCCACTTCGGAATGTGCCAGAACCATTCCTCGTTCACTATCTCGAACTGCACAGCACTGTTATCCCCAACAACATCCTCGATGCTCTTGAGAAACTCGGAGTCCTTGTACTCCTCCCCGTCTATACTCAACACAATCCAGTCATACCCGAAGTACTTGTTGAACTTATCCTGCACGGATGCAATACTGTCCAGGATCATCTTCGGATCAATACGTTCCCCAATCGGCGTCGACAGGAACATCATAAACTTGGCCCGGGGACGGTACCCTTTGTTAGCGTACGACGCAGCAAGCGTGTACTGTGTTGAGTTAGGCGAGAACTTCCCCAGCTCGATCGCCTTGATAGTCCGCATTCTGATCTTCTTTATCCTCTCTTCTTCGGTCTCCTCCATACTGCTGGCACTAGAGTTTGACGATGCAGAGGCCAGATCAACTGTGGCGTGTGGCTGAGACAACTCCGCTGATTTCCCTGCACCACCAAGACGATGCAGGTTCAAAAACACCGCTACGAGGACCACAATCACCAGGATGAACCGGAAATTACGCGTCAGGCCGTTGCGCAGTAGTCTGTACGACGACGAGCGTGAGCCCTTCTTCACCTTCTTCTTCTTTGTCTTGTTTGCACCTTTTCTGACTGCCATTCTTCAATATATCTGTGTATATCTGTGTATAAATATGCTATACTATGCTATGCAATGCTAATATGTGTATATATGTCTTCCTAAGAGTGTAGCAACATGCCAAGACATGCACCCACTGCATGTATAAACAGCAACCGTGTCTTAAATAAGTTTTCAAATTTTTCAATTCATTCTGGGGCCTGAAACGACGTCGCGGGGCACTGAGACGCGTGCACGGGAAAGCCGCTGTGGGGTGTGGGTGACAGAGATGGACATCGAATTCAGAAGCCACTGGAAGATCTCAATAGCAACAGATATGAGACGGATGGGCTGTGGAATGCTCTGGTTGAGGGGAGCCGTATATCACTAGCAGGGGCACACACAGAAGCATGCAACAGGCACACGGCACGCTAGTTAGGAAGCAGGGAACCATCGTCGAGTTCCTGCAGAAGGAAACAGCCATCCAGAAGTCTCTCATCAACACTCAAACCAAGGCGATAGCCGTGTCTTTCCCGATCACGAACTTGATCAAGAGGAGTAGCAGCCCACACAGGATATACTCCTTGTTCAACTACTCCATGACGCCGAATGGCTTCAGCGATTGGTATGCGTGACAATGCAGACGTGCCTTTTGAGTCTGTCACAGCACCAGCACAGAATAACAAGGTGTTTACCGAGCTGTACTGGGACATTATACTGCTGACAGAGGCGAAGTTCCTGATTGATACAGACACAAACCTGAGACGATATAGAAAACTGCTGGTGGACAAGGTCAGCAAGAGGCTGAACAGCCTGAATTCTAAGCCCAGCAACAACAACAACAAAAGCACATCGGAACAGAACGACAGACCACTGTGGCGGAGCATTGGGGATCAGTACTTGATAGTGTATCTGCCATTCCACTTCAACGATATAATATACTGCAAGATAAACGACCAGTGCCTGCACTTCTTCCTACCAGGCAGTTTTAAACTCTTCTTCAACGACAAGAATGAGAACCATACAAATTTCAAAGAACTTCTGCTGATATTTCTGGAACTGGGGAACCTTAGGGAGTGTGCTTCCATACGACTGTATTTCGAGAAGTTCTTTAATGACAGCATACTAGACTTCAAGATCATGCTGAAAAACCTCAGCTGGATCGGAGGTAAGATAATCAAAAACGAGGACAGGATGGGCCATGATAATGACGACTCCTTGGATATAGATGACATGCTCCTAACAGACGAGAACCATCTGATCCTAGAATTCGAATGCTAGTGCATCTTACGACATACACATACACATACACATACACATACATAAATATATAGATGCGGATATTCCAGTTTCGGAAATCCCGAGGCCCCAATTGAAAACAATAAAGCCAAAAGAGAAAACAACAATATAAGCCTATGAATACGTGTATCTCAAGACTTGACTTCGCATCATACAGGAAGCCACAAAGCACCAATTATCACCTGGAATGTTTCATCTAGTACAAGGTATATACAACAACTGGAACCGGAAGGAACAGTACTCGGTCCTGATCCTAGGTTTGGACAATGCAGGAAAGACTACGTTCCTGGAAACACTCAAGAAGAACTTCAATCTTCATTCGAAACCCCTGGAGAAGATCACACCCACAGTTGGACAGAACGTGGCACTGATACCTATTCCACCCTCACCGTCAATTAATAATAAAAAGAATATACTGCTGAAGTTGTGGGACGTAGGTGGACAAGAGGCGTTGAGATCGATGTGGTCTGAATACTACTCCCAGTGCCACGGCATTATATTCGTGGTGGACAGCACGGACAGAGACAGAATCGACGAATGTAAGGACACACTGTTGTCAATTGTGATGGATGACGAGGTCGAGGGCATCCCGATCCTGATGCTAGCCAACAAGCAGGATAGACCAGACAGGATAGAAATCCAAGACATCAAAGAAATATTCAACCAAATTGCAGAACATCTAAGTGCCAGAGATAGTAGGGTACTACCCGTGAGTGCATTGACTGGCGAAGGCATTACCGATTCCATGGACTGGTTAACTGTGAGGTTGGACAGGAATAAGAAAAACAGACCACCAGTATATCGTAAATAACAAATACATATAAAAAATATTCATAATATAATTATTAACTTTTGCATTTACTAGAAGAATCTTTTCCATGTTCTCTCTTGCAAACTAAGGCAAAAGAACGATAATCTAATAGTTGAATCGATAGCTTATTACTAATCCCAGATATAATATCGAATATATATATCGATGCCAACCATATATTGTTTATAGTTATATTTTCACTTATATATATACGTATAACATCTTGGTCTATCCCCGGAGTGAGTTTTGATGCTTATGATGCCGATCCTTTATATACTAACTTAAGCATTATGTTCTTCAATGTGGTAAACCAGATAATTTGGTAGACCGTAAATCTCATAACCCAATCTCTTTGCCATCTTAGCAAACCCTTCGGTTTCGATTAGATTGTAGAATGAGAAGTTTGGGAACATAGCACCGTCCCTATGGACTTCAGCTTTGACCAAGGTGCATCCACCTCCCACACCATCCAATGCCATCTCTTCAATGATCGCACCTTCAGAATCGTAGAAATGGGCCATCAGCGGCCTGTATGTGGCGATGTCAGCGTAACCTTCCACAATGATATCGTCGTCGTTCATGGCAGCGGCAATTTCCAGACCTGTGTCACTTTCTTGCCAATTGTTGAAGTCATATGGCCTGATAGCATTTTCCTTTTTGTCATCATCGTAGAAGCGCTGGTAGACGTTTGCAGCGAGGACTGCCTTGTTATGACCGGTCATATCCTGGATCAGCGTGCTTGGTGTTTCAATAATATCCGCATCTAACCAGAGGACCCAACATGTATGTGGGCCGATAGTCGAGAATAGCAGTTCATTTCTAGCCAGTGCCATTGCAGAACGTCTTTCCTTCTGAACATGCAATGCATGTCTCTCCTTTTCGTTCAGTTTGTCGAAACTTTTGGAGTCTTGCTTTAGGATAGAGATCTTCGCGAATCTGTGATCCTTTGGACCGCTCTGCACTACCTTAATGGCTGCTTCTAATTGTCTCAGAGCATCCTCACCAGTCTTGGTTCTTGGCAATATAAATCCGAGCTCCATCAGACCTCGAGGATACGTTAGTTGTAGCAAGTTGTCCCAATATCCCTTGTTGAAGGTTTGCATAGGGGTTAGGATCAGTATGTTTTCCTTGTTGCCAGCTGAGTCTGCAGTTGAGTGCAGCTTGTTCAAGTCGAAATGGGCAATGTGTCCCTCTGGAATGATATCATCGACATGGTCATTGTATAGCCAGTTGTGCTGCTCCTTGTAGGCGTACCTTGGCATTTTGAATGAGTTTGTGAAGGGAAAGTACCATGTGTTTTCCTTCTCATGGGCCCATTTGTGATTTTCGAGGTAGTCCCTCTGAATGCCCAGGAACGAGTCATTACTTCTGAAGAGCAGGAAGTAACACGAGATTAGTGTTACTGCGGGTAGAATGACCGTTAGAACCGGGTTCTTTCTAATCTTATAGGATATTAATGCAAAATTTACCATACTGGGTGGAGGGGGCTGTTCCTTGATAATACAGACCTTTAAGTTAGCAAGGGTCTCTGTTCTGGGTTGCGCTCTGCTCTGCTTGTGAGTGGATCAGGTGTTTATTTCAGTGTAAATATAGATTTTCTTGTTGTTTTGGTGATTCTAAAATTTTGTCGCGAGTCAAGAATTTTTCAGCGCATCGAATCGAGAAACTAAAAGAGAGAGAGAGAGAGGAAGTATGAAGAGTCCACCATACAGTGTGTGTGCTGATACTTGTACCAGTGTATGGTTCATTTATTTTGTGTGTGTATATACGCCGATGTGAATATTTATATATAAGGTGTATGTTAGCTGGGGCGGTGGGGGTGTGCGTCCCTTGGCTGTGGATGGGTTTGTTCGATTTCGTTTGCCTCGTTCCAGATCTTGTTGCAGATGCTGAGAAACATCTTCTTGTCCATTAGTTCGTCGTGCATTCCAAACTCGAATGAGAACCGGTTGTCCAAGATACGAACCTCTCCCTGGACAGATGAAGGCATCTTGCTGGTTACTGGTGTGCTTTTGTCCCTGTAATCTTGTTTGTGCTGGAATGTGGTGAAGATTGGCGTTGGCAGCGCACCTTCCTCGATCGCCAACTCTGAGTTTTCGTCTTCTTCTTCGTCGTTGTTATTGTTGTCATCTTCATCCTCCTCTTCTGAGATGTCTTCCCAAGGGGGATTGGCACCAGCGGAAGGAGCTGGTCTGTCCCCGTAAACTGCAGGGTCCTTTATGAGCCTGGCATACGGATTCGTGAATTGGGTGAAGTATGGATTTGGGAAATGTGGAGTTATTGCGGATCTCGCATTCATCATCATAATCTGGTGGTGGTGGTGCTGTTGCTGCTGTTGTAAGAGCTCATATGGATGTGCGACCATCATTTGCTGCGGATAGCACGGGTTCGAGTTCGAGTTCGGCGTCTGCATTGTTACTGCGGGTAGTTTCCCTATGTACTTGACAACAGGCTTGCTTACTGCAGTGGGATCTGTTGCCGCTGATGCATTGGGGAGGGTGATGCGGAGCGGTGGTGGCAATTTCTTTCTCTTGAGCGTTCGTTGTTTGGTTATCACCGGCGAGTCTCTTGCAGAGGGTGCTGCTGGGCTGATGATGTCTTCGATCTTGTCCCGACTTCTCTTGATGCGCTGTTCTGTGGTGTAATGTGAGAGTGATGGTGAATGCTCGACTTTCACATCTATGATTGCCTGCTGGTCATGTGTTTCTTGTGTGGATTGTCCAAGATCGTCGTCCTGAACTTCTGGCTTCTGATCACCGTCGATCGGTGGCTTCTCGCCAATGACATTCTCTTGTGTAGAAATATCGGGTTCCTGTCGAGCAACTGGGGATGACATATACTCTACTGTCTCTTGTGCTTATGCTATATTCCAACGTGTGGGGGGTACTATGTCTTGTGAACTGGTGCAAATACTGTTCTATACTGTGTGTGTGTGCTTTATTACAATTGAGAAAATAAAAACAGCTGCTTGGACTGACTACAACAGAACAGAGACCCACAGGACAGAAATGAATGAGCAAGAGAATGTACAAACAAACTGGACGTCTCCCATTCAGTTATATACACAAACCTACATTGATAAACTATCCCCTGCGGGAGTGTCCCTCTTCATGGGGCCCTTGAACTGACGCACACAGACACACACCCAATCAGCAAACTATCGATCATCAACACTCGACCACAACAGAACAGCCCGCGTACCTGATGGTCTACCTTCCCCTTATACACTGTGTGAGAATGTAGCCATAGCTGGCAGTTGAAACATGTCCACTCCCAGAAATGTTTCATACCTGCCACTCCTCAAGACAACTGTCCCCATACGGCCACCTCACGTCCGTGTTTCAGCTGCGACGCTCACGGCCCACCTCAAGAATGGAGTCGCTACAGAGCCCTCACACTGCGGGATGCACAGGGCTCGGCTACCCTCTTATACCAGGCCACCCTGTACCCTATATACACATGCACTATATCATGCTGTTATACACTGCTTGGCTATACTCTACCACATCCTCTAGTGCTGTAGCCTCCACAGCTTCAGTCTCCCCTTTGTCCTGCGACATTTGTTACTCGTCCAACGCGACTTCGCTTTCTCGCTGCGACGTTTCTTCGCTTCTCGAGAAGGAATCCAAATTGTCCCAGTTGCTTATCTAAACCTTCTGTGGGTTCTATTGCAAGACACGCTTGTTGAGAGGCTGGATAGAAGCAACGAGCAACTTACTGCCTACCCTACCACCTACCATGTCTCAGATCACCCTATACGCCAACTTTAGAATCAGAACTCTGTTGCCAAGAGCCTTGGTTAACACCCTGAACCTCGATGTCAAGATCGTCGAGCCAGAGAAGAACGAGCAACAGTTCGCCAAGGACTTCCCGTTGAAAAAAGTGCCTGCACTAGTCGGACCAAAGGGTTACAAGCTGACTGAGAACCTTGCCATCTGCTACTACTTGACTAACTTGTCCAAGGACGAGAAGGTCAAGAAACAACTGCTTGGTGCAGACCTCAACACCCAGGCTCAGATCATCAGATGGCAATCATTGGCTAACAGCGACCTGTGCATTCAGCTTGCCGCTGCATTCCAGCCCCTAAGAGGAGACATTCCTTACAACAAGAAGAACGTTGACACCGCGTTGGACAACATCGCAAAGATCACCGCTCAGTACGAGGCAAGACTAAAGACACACACCTACTTGGCCTCCGAGAGAATCTCTCTAGCTGACTTGCTTTCCGCAGCAATCTTCACCAGAGGTTTCAACTACCTGTTTGGCAAGCAATGGAGAGCTGACCACCCGGCTATAGTCAGATGGTTCAACACCGTCACCGCCTCGCACTTCCTAAAGGCTGAGTTCACCGACTTCAAGTTCATCGATGAACCACTGGCCCCACCTCAAAAGAAGCCAAAGGCTGAGAAGAAACCAGAACAGAAGCCAAAGGCCGAAAAGAAGGTCGAAGAAGTCGCCCCACCAGCTGAAAAGAAGGCAAAGCACCCTCTAGAAGCCTTAGGTAAGCCAACCTTCGTCCTGGACGAATGGAAGAGAAAGTACTCGAACGAGGATACCAGACCAGTCGCTCTACCATGGTTCTGGGAACACTACAACCCTGAGGAATTCTCCCTCTGGAGAGTCGACTACAAGTACAACGACGAACTAACCCAAACATTCATGTCCAACAACTTGATCGGTGGTTTCTTCAACAGACTATCTGCTTCCACCAAGTACATGTTCGGTTCCCTAGTTGTCTACGGTGAAAACAACAACAACGGTATCATTGGTGCATGTCTAGTCAGAGGCCAGGACAATGTCCCAGCATTTGACGTCGCTCCAGACTGGGAGTCCTACTCCTACACCAAGCTGGACCCAACCAAGGAAGAGGACAAGGAGTTCATCAACAACATGTGGGCTTGGGACAAGCCAGTCGTTGTCGAAGGTGAAAAGAAGGAAATCGCCGACGGTAAGGTCTTGAAATAGATACACCCCATACATACTTCTTTTATAGTTTCGTTACAATTATCTGTTTCCCTTTAATAAATATATATATGCGGGAGCTTCTTCAGCAAAGGCTTTCACTGTGAAGCAAAACAGCGACACCATTGAAAAAAATATATATTAGAAGCTGATCCTGCCAAGAAGACCACAACTGCTACGCAAAGGGAGAGGACATCGGTCTACACTGCACATGACGTTGAACCCTCATACACACATACCACGGCCCTAATATATACACAACTACGAACATGTCTGTGACGGGAACCATTACAACAGAATCCGTCTCCAACGACATCTATCACGGCCTGCTTACCACACTGATCCAGGACATCGTTGCCAGGGAAGTCACGAGACAGCACACTCTGACAGACAACTACCCAAGTCTGAAACCATACCACCATGACAATACAGGAATACTGGATATTAATGGGATCCCTAAACAACAAGAGTCATCCAAGTACTTCTGCTGCAACAACTGCGGCAGAGAAATATCAGGAAACAGGTTTGCTGCCCATCTACAGCGGTGCTTGAATAGAGGCGGCAGACGGTGATAAAGGAGATGGTAATACGATCTACTGCAGGTTAAGAGAAAACCACACTGCTTAATCTAGCAATCACATCCATACAACGAAGCATAGGTAACCTCGTTTTAGATGAGGTGCACACACACGTATATACTACATATAATGCAAATGCAGAAAGACTAGTTTTATAATGTTTATATATTGAATATATAATAACGAAATACACGAATGGACCTGGATACAACCTATCTTATATAATAACCTCACTCAGCTAACAACATAGGTCTCCTGGACTATATGTTCAAATAGTCAGCTGCGATCAGCAACTCCAACGAAAGCTCGGTGGGAATCGCAAATACAGGGATCTCATCACCCTCAGCTTCGTCAGCACCCTTATACTTGAAGTTATATTCCAAGTACTCACAAATTTTGGCGAGGATTAGCCCATCCATATCTGGAAGGTCGATCTCACCATCATGTTCCTTGAACGGACTCTCTAGCATAGCCTTCAATATCGGCGAAAGCAACGCAGCCTCTCGCGACACCTCGTGCCTGCTCTTATCCGAGGCCACTAGGTATATTGTATCTCGTTTAATATCTTCCTCCATATCACCGTTCTCACACTTGCCAATCTCACAAGTCTCGAGTGTTTTCTGTCATGAAGGTCATCCAAGGCATTAAATCGCTTATATATTGTGTTGAAGATGCAATTCTGCAATAGAAAAAAAAAGGACCCTGGCATTAAAGACATACACATAAGGACAATCGCAACACCACACACACATACAAGCACAATCATCCAGATGATACCAAACCCTAGTCTCAATTGGGAAAAGCTCAAAGACACTTTCTACAGATCCAGACTTGTCACGAAGCTTGAATGGCCCAGAAACCAGCATCTCCACTATGCCATTTCAGCAGCTCTTCTGGCTATCGAAACAGAATGGCACATACAAATATACAGTTACTTAGGCGAGATATTGACAGAACTTGACAAGAAATCATTTGGCACATTGGTCAAGCTTGAGTTTGATGAGACGGATCACACTCGATTGATTGTCGTCACGCTTGAGTCAATCAAAATCGTGCAGAATTGGGCACCCCTCGAGATAACGACAGTCCCATTGCCTACTGAAATACAGGATACTATATGGGATTACCATGATGGTATTGTGATTTTGAAAGAGAGTCATGACATATGGCGTTTGAGAGTCGAGGACAGCTTGTTCGAACTCATTCATAAGAATACAAATAATTACAGTATCCTGACCAAAAACCATTGGAGCTGCAACAATGAACAGGTAGTGCTATTGGATATCCACAACGTATATAAAGTGGACATAAATAGCGGTGATATATCAACAATGTTCCAAAATAGCGAATGGCACAGAGTCGCTGTATCGCCAGACGGATTCATTTGCCTGTTCAATTCCAGATTCAGCAAATTACAAATTCTGAAAAGCACTTCTGAAATTCTATCAGAGCACTCTCTAGATCAGATACCACTAGAAATCAAATGGTGTGGCAACGATTCTGTGGCCTGTAGCTTCGAAGATGAAGTTAACCTGTATGGGCCAGATAGCCAATACGTAGGCTTTTGGTATCCAGATAGTATATTTGCAATGAGATCTGAGATAGACGGACTGAAGGTATTCACAGATAAGCAAATATATTTTGTATCGAAGGTTCGCAATTACACATCAGATGTATTCCGTATTGGTTCCACAATGGATGGTGCAATGTTGCTGGATGCATGGCACCTTTTAGCAACCCATGCCCCAAGAGCTATTGATTATCTGAAGCATTTTGATGTGAAGAGGGGTATTATGGATTGCATTCAATCTGCTGAAGACGAATTCGAGCCTCGACTACAGAAGGACCTATTAAGCGCCGCGTCGTTTGGTAAGAGCTCTATGTCATATAAAGAATTTGATTCTGACATATTTGTAAATGCATGCGATACTGTTAAACTACTGAATATCTTGAGGAATTTAGGTATCTTTCTAACAATAGATGAGTATAGGAATATAGGGTTGAAGAAAATTATCAGAATACTTCTAATTTGCCACAGGTATTATGAAGCTGTTGAAATTAGTAATTCATTTGGTAAACTAGACCTGATACCAGATATAATGGCAGACTGGGCAAAGACCAAGATTAGAACATCGTCTGATATGGAAGACGCTGAGTTGTTTCTGGCCATACAGAACCGCATAAATTCAATTAAGGTAAAATTCAGCGCGCCTATGGCAGAAATTGCGGATACTGCCTTCTTGGAAGGTCGTTTTGCTTTGGCTAGAAACCTAACCTTGGTTGAAAGATCTCCAGAACTGAAAATAGTCTCTTTAATCAAAATAGACGATATTAGTTTAGCACTTCGAGAAAGTATGAAGATGGAGTCCCCTGAAATGACTTTATCATTAATATTGAAACTAAAGGAGCAGATAACGACTTCACAATTGACAAAGTTATTAATAATGGATATGGCTGATGATCAAATATATCTGTACTTCCAAAGACATAATTATGAATTTTTGTTTGATTTCTATAGGCAGACCGACAGTCACATAAACCTGGCACACTGCATAGTCTCAAATTGCGAACAAAAGCAGGATTCCCTATCAGCATATTTACCTCAAGTTAAGGATTTATATGATAGTGTGCGCACAGATCCAATAGCAAAGCAAGACTCAGGATTGATAGAGAGAAACGAGTCGCTGTCAGAATACCAAGAGAAGCTGTTCAATACCTTCGGGATAGACTTTACACATCTAACACTCAACAATACACTAGAAACATTAATCGAGATTGGTCAACAGAAACATGTAAAGGAGTTTACAAAGAAATTTAAAGTAAACGACAAAAAGTATTATCATGCAATGTGCCATGCACTCATCAAGAAGAAGAGATTAAACGAGCTGTACAGTTTTGCAACATCCAAAAAGTCTCCTATAGGTTACCTGCCTTTTTACCACTATTTAAGGCGAGCTAAACTAAATAAAGAAGCAGCAAGGTATGTGCAGATGATCCACAATATACCATACGAGGAAAAGAAACGGCTGCTTTATGCCTGTAGCGGTTATTCTGAACTTATCCAACTTCTAGCCAAAGAGAAGGATATCCCTGCGCTGAAGGAGCTGTACAAGGCAATCCCACCAAACGAGCCGCAACTCAAGAGCATGATTAACGAGTCGATTGCCAACCTGTAGTTCCCTGAAACACCGCAATTCAGATTAGGTACGTATTTAGAATAGTCATTAGTGTGTATTACCCGCACATTTTAATTATCACGGAATATGCATATTTTATTTTTTTCATTTGAAAAATTTTCTGAAGCTCATCTCTAAAATTTCAGTACTGAGAAAAGCTTGCATAATAGAAACCTGGCAGTGATCATTGTGTGTTATACTTGAGTACAGAAGTATTTTAGCATACGTAACATCATACCAAGAAATGTCTGATAATATCAAAGCTGAATCCAAGCATACTACGAGGAACGACAATGGGTTGGATTTACAAACATTGTTCGTGAGATCTATCCCAGAATCAGTTACCGATGAGGAACTAACAAATTTCTTTTCAAACTTTGCACCAACAAAACATGCTGTTGTTGTTAAGGATGTAAACAAGAAGTCAAGAGGTTTTGGTTTCGTGAGTTTTGGGTCCGAAGAAGATACCAAGGATGCTCTACAAAAGGCCAGAAAGACAAAGCTAAACAATAGATTACTAAGAGTTGATATAGCAAAGAGAAGAGAACGTAATAAGAAAGATGCTCCAAAGGATGATTCTGAGAGATCTAGTCAACCAGCAACTGTTGTTGAACAAGATAAAGACGAGAAGGAAGATGACGATGAGGCTTTAAAAGGTAAGCCAAAATTGATCATTAGAAATATGCCATGGAGTTGTCGTGATCCTGAGAAGCTGAAAAAGATCTTTGGAAAGTACGGTACTGTTGTTGAAGCAACAATTCCAAGAAAGCGTGATGGTAAGTTATGCGGTTTTGCTTTTGTTACAATGAAAAAGATTAGTAATTGTAAGATTGCGCTTGAAAACTCTAAGGGCCTCAAAATCGATGGTAGAGCTGTGGCTGTTGATTTCGCAGTTCAGAAGAACAGATGGGAAGATTACAGAAAAAAACAAGAAGAGCCAAGCCATGCTGATGAAGAAGTGGATGATACAGTTGAGGACAAGAAAGAGAACGAATCTTCAGATGATAAAGATGACGATGTCAAATTAGATTCTGACGAAGAATTGAGTGGAGAAGAAGACGAAGAAGAAGTTGAAGAGAAGCCAAAGAAACAGCAAAAAAACAGAAGAGATCAGTTCTCCATTTTTGTCAGAAATGTTCCGTACGATGCCACTGAAGAAACACTTGTTGATCATTTCAGCAAGTTTGGTGCTGTTCAATATGCTTTACCAGTCATCGACAAAGAAACTGGTTTGGCAAAGGGTACTGCATTTGTTGCTTTTAAAGATGAAATGACTTATAACTTCTGTGTCGAAAATGCCCCAGCAGCAGGTACAACTTCGCTTCTGATCGGTGATGATGTTTTGCCTGAGTATGTTTATGAAGGTCGTGTTCTGTCTGTTACACCAACTCTTGTTAGAGAAGAGGCTAACAGTAGAGCAGAGAGAAATGCCGAGAAAAGAAAGGAAGTATTGGGTAAGGCACCAGGTGAGCGTGATAAGCGTAATTTATACTTACTAAATGAAGGTAAAATTGTTGAGGGATCAAAGATGGCAGAACTACTATCAACAAAGGACATGGAAATTAGAGAAAAGTCCTATCAATTAAGAGTTGAACAATTGAAGAAGAACCCAGCCTTGCATCTATCTATGACAAGATTAGCCATTAGAAATCTTCCAAGAGCAATGACTGACAAAACCTTGAAAGCATTAGCACGTAAGGGTGTCGTGGAGTTTGCTACCGAAGTTAAAGATAACAAGAGACATCCATTAAGTCAAGAAGAAATTGTAAGGTCTACCAAGGAAAAGTACAAGTTCATGTCACCAGAAGAAATCGAGCGTCAAAAGAAGAAGGACAAGAAGCATGGTATTGTTAAGCAGGCCAAGGTTATCATGGAAGTCAAAGGGTCCACCCAAGGTAGAAGTAGAGGTTATGGTTTCGTTGAATTCAAGGACCATAAGCATGCACTAATGGGCCTAAGATGGCTGAATGTACACGCAGTTACTCCTGAAGAAGTATTTGAAGGTTTAACGGAAGAAGAAAAGAAGATGATTGACTATGACGAAACAAAGTCTAGACGTCTTTGTGTTGAGTTTGCAATTGAAAACACAAATGTTGTCAAGAGAAGAAGAGACAATATTCAAAATGCCAGAGATCAATCAAAGAGAAAGAGAGACGACGATGAATCAGCTTCAGGAGATAGAAAAAGATCAAAGCATTCCAAGGACCAGACTGATTCTAAGTCTGAAAACAAGGGAAAAGAAGGTGGTATGAGTGAGGATATCAAGAGAATTATTGGATTCAAAAGAAAGAGAAGACATGGTAACAAATAGGTTCTCTCATGCCAGTAGGAACAATTACCTTTATATAACCTCTTTTATAATAAATGTAAAATAGATAGTTTGTACAAAACTGAATAGTATCAGCATGGTCAAATTTACGAATAGCAGTATGGAAGAGTCTTAAATAATATCAATGTAAAAGTCATTTGTATAGAAGTCCAAATATTTACCTGTATCTATTTTTTAAATAAAAATTGATATCAAATGCTGAAAATTATGCATATTATATATCACCTCCTCTTCTTCCGTGAAGGTTCGTTGTTCCTTGAACCTGATTGAATTCCATTTCCTGACACTGCTGCCGCTGCCGCTGCTGCCGCCGCAAGAATCCTTCTATTAACCCCTATACCTCCTAGTGTGCTAGCAGCTGAATTATTGCCAACAACTTGATGTTGTGAGCTTAAATTTTTGTTTTTATGAATGCCTAAGTTCATTATATCATTATCATTTGTATGGATCCTTCTTGCAGGGTACTTGTAATTCAACCCTTCGAATACATTATCGCGCACTGGAAATTCACCGTTTGTAAAGTATTTGTGGTCTAACGCATCGATAGCGTCTATTCTTCGAATTGGATCATATGCCAATAATTTGTACATTAAGTCCAGAGCATGTTTATCCCTTCCCCCGGTAGAGTGGTACCACGCTGGTAGATTATCTCTATATTTTGGAAATTTTAAAAATTGTTCATATTCCGGGTATTTATGCAGATTAGGCCATGCTTTAGCAGATGGAGAACCAAGCACTTCCAATATTCTCTGTAATTGATTGGATTGGAATGGAACAGTCTTTTTTGAGTCCATTTTGGCTTCTTCCCCCTTGAATATCGGTTGGAGACCAACTAGTTCAGCAAAAATGCAGCCGACAGCCCAAATGTCTATAGATGGGGTGTAATGTCTAGCCCCTAACAATAGTTCTGGAGCTCTGTACCAAATGGTGACAACAACTTTATCACCAGTATATAATGTTTGTAGCATATTGGAAAATTTTCTTGCTAAACCCAAGTCACCAATCTTAACACACCCATCTACTGTGACCATGATATTTGCCGGCTTTAGATCTCTGTGTAGAATCCAGTTTTGGTGCAAATATGAAACACCGTCTAATATCTGCCACATTATTGATCTAATCATTCTGGAAGGGATCATCTTTTTTTCTGGGTGTGAATGGTAGTGGATTATCTGTAATAAATCATGCTCTGCATATTCATAAACCATGTAAATACTCTTTCTTTCCAAAAATATCTCTACCAGTCTGGTAAGATGATTATTGCTTAGTTCTCTGCACAGTGCCATCTCCCTACACGCACTTTGAGAAATTCCTGTATAGTGTAGTTGCTCTACTCCTTCCTTCTCAGCTTTGAACTTCTTGATTGCATAATACATTAGCGGTTTATTCATCTTCGCAGGAGACCCATTACAGCTTTGGATAGACGCTATCCCAGAACTAGAATTATCATTTGTATTGATGTTGCTATCACTGTTATTCTTAGAGTTTTGGCAAACAGAACTATTGTTATTAAGAGTACCGTTATTATTGCCCTTGCTATCTAGGTCATTGCTCATCCCATTATTATTTCCGCTGTTTACCCCTGTTAAATCATTAGATGGTCGTATTCTGTCCGTTTTGTTATATTCTTTGGGTTTTGATGTATTGTTGCTTCCAGTAGCTATGCTACGATTACCTTCATTTCCTGTTTTTGATGCATTATTGCTATTCAGCCTGCCACTAATTGACACACTATCTGCCGCAGATATCATATTTATATCGGTGGAATTAATGTCTGAGTCTTGCGAGCAATCACCCCTGGAGCTACTCACTCTACTTTTAGCTTTATAAACCTTACCATACGTTCCTGCAGCAATATATCCCATAATTTCATATTTTTCTAGTACTGAAACCCGTATACTATCCTTTCTGCTTCTGTAGGGGCCTATCGAAAACACATCATTGTTAGCCATTAGTATTGGAGCCTTTCCATGGACTGTCCCTGTTGTTTGTTTCTTAGATAAAAGCTGTTGTCGATGGCTCTGTTGCTGTGATTGCGATTGCCATGACTCGATATTGTTTCCACTTTGCTGCTGTGATTGCGGGTACCCTTGCATTGGCATCGATCTCTGATTATATTGTTGATAAGGGTTAGACGCGCCATTTCCACTTCCTCTGTCGTTACGTGCACGCATATTGTAATGTGGGTGGTGATGGTTTCCTATGTGTGACTGAAAATTTTATAAAATTTGCTCACTATTGAACAATTCTAAATTTTGTCTTTTTGAAACTTGAGTATTCAAGATATCAATAAAAGACTATGAGTTTTGTTGTTTCTTCTTGATAATGCTTGGCTCATGTCCTTGTGGCTGAATCATCCTTAGAAATTTCAACAGTTTTCAATATCTTAGTTCAATTTCAAACTGAATTTTCAAGGTTAAAATCTGATCAGGTGAACAAAAATCAAAAATGTACACAACAAGGAGCGTGATATCATAACCAAGGATTAAATAGGAGAGATCGTGTAATAGCTGTGATGGTATTTGAGTATAATATTCACTCAGTGATAAAAGCTTAATATTGCTTTAATAAATAAATAAATAAATAATAAATATATATATATAAATAAATAAATAATGTTTGTATGTACAAGGTTTGTAGCTTTGCAGTAACAAGCGATGGATAAATTCATTACTGCGTATAATGATCATATATCGTTCAACGAGCAGCTCTCAATACCAATCTTAATTTGCCAAACATTGAGACCAAAAATCTCCCACAGTAAGGGGCACCCCAAAGACTGAAGAGGATCCGTACCGGTCCTAGAAACTTAACCACGGCATACGAGACGGCACCAGTTAGGACTAGTCTATCCTTGTCAAATTGGTTATACTTGTCACTTAAAATTCTTTCCATAGCGCTGTGACACTGTGATAATAGATCATTGGATAGATCGATGCTTTCTAGCATGTTCAAGTTGTACAGAATGTACCATAATGAAAACAGTGGGACTATTGCTGTTAGTTCATGAAGGAGGAAAAATGACGATATTGTAGATATAGCTCCTGCCTCTGAAACCTTCTCAAAGTATTGTTTGTATTTTGGGTTGGATTGCAGTTTCGTTAGACATTTCGACTTGGCTATGATCCGTTGTAGCCTTGCTTGACTCTTGTCTTCATATTTACACTGGGTGGTAGCATCAAGGGGCATAGTCTTTCCCACTGAATCATATATGCATGTTTTCACCTTTGGGATACTTCTTGTTGTTAAAGGCCTTGCCAATAACGATATGGCACTTGTATTTAAAGAAATACGGCAGTATGGAAGCATCGAACAAGCCGAATTTAATGGTAAAAGCATGCCTAATGGGACACAGTAAAACTCCACACCTACTGACCTATTAAATCTGATACAGTTAGTAAACCGATGACTACCAGTATCTATATTTCTGTGCTTGGCTGATGCTGCAGTCTCCGTTCTGCTTATATAAGCAATTCGTATAAATAATTCTTCAGAAGAACGAAAGGCGGGAAAAATTACGGAGAAAATCAAAAAAAAAAAGTGAACGTAAACGATTCTGCTTAGTAAAAAAAAACTCCAGCGCATCTGGTTGGTTAAATATCGACAAGGTTGTTTTATAAATATATATAGGCTAATAATGATTAATTACATGTTCTGTTGTTTGGAGTAGACTTCGTTGCATCTTTGGCATAGCTGATCTTCTGTATCTGAGGTATGCTTCCAACATCTTGGGCATTTGTGCAATGGTGATAGCTGGACTAGTACGTTTAGTTGCTTATCAGAGCCGATATCAATCTGTTCACCCTCACCAGTCTTAATCGCTTTATCACTAGTGGTGATAATATCGCATTTTGCAACCTGTAGAATATCCTCAATTTCTTCACTTGTGAAGGGTAAGCTTGGCTGATTGGTATACAGTTTCACAACTGTTTGGCTAGATTTTGTTATTGTTTCATTTGTCAGTTTTTTAAATTGTTTCTTGAATGAGTCTAGTAGCCCTAATTCAAGTTTCCCAAAGGACTTGATATTTTCTGTATTTCCAACTCTGTGCTCGTTGAATTGGGGCCATGATATTGTCATTGGAGATTTATTTATATCTAGGTTCTGAGCTGTTAGCCATTCCTTTGGGAGGTAATTCCATGATTCCTGGACCAGAGTTGGAAGAATAGGAGCGAGAATTGCTGTATACGTTCTGAAAATGTGATATAGCGTTGTTTGGATTTGCCTTCTTTTTAAAGAATCAAGAGAATCAGAATATAACGAATCTTTCGATATGTCAAAGTAAAAAGCGGAGAGATCATTATTAAGATGATATTGTAATAATGTCAGGACTTTTGCAAAATTGTAGTCTAGGTAATGTTGTCTGGATTCGAGTAACAACGTCTCAAGCTTAGAAATGGCATATGTATCAACTGGGCGTAACATATCCAATGGTAGCAGCGTAAAATCTTCACTTTTGCTTAGGTTGCTTAGTAAGAATTTAAACATTAATCTGATTTTCTTTAATGCATCAGAAGAATGCTTCATGACCGTGGAACCTGCGGCTATATCACTTGTGAAATCTGTTTGCGCTACTAAGTATCTCAGCCCGTCCACTCCGAGTGCCGGTAAGTTCAATTCTTTATTACCTTCAATAATATCGCTTGGTGAAATTGTATTACCAATAGACTTGGACATTTTAATCCCGTTTTCATCCAGTGTGAATCCATGGGTTATTACAGTGCCATATGGAGCATTAGGTGTCTCCGAATACGCTACCTTACATAACAAAGAGCTCTGGAACCAGCCTCTATGCTGATCGGACCCTTCTAAAGAAACATCAGTCAGTGGGTTTGGTAAGTTCTTCTCTTCTATTTGTAAAGAATCGGTGTAAAAATCTTTTATCACTGACCAGGAAGATCCACTGTCGAACCAAACATCCATCGTGTCCTTACCTTTTCTATATTGATGTGCTACGGAATGGTATTTTTCTGGGAGCCATTTTTTTAGATCCTCGTCTTTATCGTCGAACCAGGACTCTATACCATTTTTTTCAATATTTTCAATAGCCAACGTTATGGTATCATTGTCCATCAAGATTAAATCAGGGCTTTCATGGTGTTGGAAATATGGAATGGGAACACCCCACGACCGTTGTCTTGATATGCACCATTCGTTTCTGTTTTCAACAAATGTCGATAATCTGGTCTTTCCACGTTTTGGATAGAAATTCACTCTTTCAAGACTTTCGGTGGCTAATTTTTTCAAGTTTTCTAAATTAGTAAACCATTGTGGGGTAGATCTAATGATAATAGGTTTCTTAGATCTCCAATCATATGGATATGAGTGTGTGTATATGTTAGATTTATGGAGCATGTGCTGTTTTGATAATTCATTTATTATAATATCAGTTGTTTCGGGGTGTAGAACGTTTCTTCCTTCGTTAGGATTTTCATCTTTCTTTAAAATTGATTGAGCAGCAGAGTTTTTGCTAAACTGCGATAAATCGTACTCTCCTTTATGATTTACTGGAGAAAATATAGGCAGTTTGTTTAGAACACCAATATGATAATCCTCGGGACCATGCCCAGGCGCTGTGTGAACTAGGCCAGTACCCGAGGAGTTTGTAACATGAGATGCATTTATCATAGGATATTCTTTCTCTATATTTCCTAGCAGTGGATTTGTGTATTTCAGGTCTTGTAAAGTTGAACCTCTAAAATTTGAAATAATATAGAATGGTTCAGACAGTTGTAGATCTTCAATCAAATCCGTTGCAATGACAAAATGTTCATTGGAATCGTTTAGTCTAATTAGTGAGTAATCATATAATTCATTATAGCAAATAGCCTGGTTTGAAAATAAGGTCCATGGTGTACTTGTCCATATCAGAAAGCTCACCTTAGTTATGTCATCAGTAGCTGACAAATTTAGATTCTTCTTGAAGTTGGATATTGAATCAGTTGATAATGGAAATTTGACATATGCAGAAGTTGATTTGTGATGCTCATTGTATTCTAGTTCGCTCTCTGCAAGGGCAGTACGAGTCTCAGTCCCCCAAAACACAGGTTTGTTCTGTCTCTTGATCAGATTTAAACTAAACAATTTCTGGAATATTTTTAATTGGTTTATTTCAAACTTCTTATCCATGGTAATATAAGGATCGTCCCAGTTGGTCAAAATTGCGAATCGTTCAAATTGTTTTCTTTGCTTGGTCTGTGTCGTCATTGCATGTTTCTTGGCTATTGATCTTACTTTTAGTGGTGAAATCTGATCTATTTGATCATTCGACAACTTTTTCAATGCTTTCATTTCGATTGGGAGTCCATGGCAATCCCAACCAGGCTTGTAGTATATATGCTTACCTTGTGATAATTGGAATCTATTGATGATATCCTTTAACACTTTATTTAGAGCATGTCCTAAGTGGAGATCACCGTTGGCATAAGGCGGGCCATCGTGTAGAATAAATAGGTTTTCTTTGATGAATTGAACCTTTTCTGACTGCTTTTTATTATCCATCATCTTATATTTCTCGAAGAAAGCCGCCAATTGGTCTCTATAAACATGTTGCGAAGACTGCGGGATCAGCTCATTGAGGGTCTTTTGCAAATTCGAACGTGTTGGAAACTTTGTCTTGGGCAGATTCAAACTCTTTTGATAGGTGTGAGATGAATACGTTCTAAGGAATCCATGACAAGCTGAGGTAAAAGGTTTGTGATGACGATAGCGTAGCATTCTTATTGTTGTTATAGCAGGGCACTAGACGTGTTGCTATTGTAAATCCAGAGTATATCTAGGAGGGATGTCCAAATTCACACGATCGATGTTACCTTGGGCTACTTTGCCAATCATGGCAACCAAGCACATTGGCACCTTGTTGATCAAGCAGCTTCACCATATCCTTGTTCATTGTTCCCGCATTCAATTGTTTAGATTTCACCTTGTTTATTACAACCGGGTAATAAATGTATGAGTCAAACAATCTTAAAATCTTTTCTGTTCCGAATATCGATGTGAAAATAAACATGCTCTGCTGTTTCTCTAGAGACGATGGATGGCTCAAAGGGTTGGAGATCTGTACAGCTAGGTGACTAGTTCATGGTATTGTGTATATTTGAAGGGTGACCATTTACTGTACTATATTTAAACTCAATAATATCACATAACCATAATATCACAAATCTATAATATCACAAGTCACAGAATAAAAACAATAACGCAACATACACAAACCATTAACAATACATTACCACATCATATTTTTAATTCACCATCTTTATTTATAAGCTAATAGCACAGCTTGGACTGACATATATTGGCAAAGCCAGCATACTTCTGCGGATAGTAACGAACCCGTGTACTCTACTGATTATAATACAATGAACTCTACAAATAACAAACTAAATTCCAAGACAGCACACTCTCTTCATAAAGCAATAGGAACACAAAATGTTGCGTTAAGTCGGTTTATGGTACAGAGTTTTACCAAAGGAATATATTTACAGCATGTTAACCTACTGGTACGGGATGTGAAAAATAGCGAATCTTTCGAACAGAATTTGTCATTATTAAGTTCTAAATTTTGTCCCAAAAAAACATCTATTTTGTTTGAAACCATCCTGAAGAGAGCCAAATCAACATCTCAGCAATTTAAAAAAGTTTGCTGCATCATTATTAAGTTCTTGGATTGTTGTCAGAATGAGGCAAACTATATGAAATTTCTAAAGTACGATATCCATAAACTGATTGTAGCCTCGTTTATCCTGAGTGTTCCAAATGCCATGGGCAATGATAACGATAAAATATTAAAAAGAGAAAACACATATAAATTATATTCCAGTATTACTGGTTTGCCGATTTTTGAACTGACTAATTGCTGTTCAATAATTAGGCCTGTTCTTATTCGACGGAGCAGAATGCAATACGATCTACTTCGTTCTCGTGGTAAGTCAAATATAAGTAATGGAGGTAGTACTGAAGGAGTAGATAGACATGTTCATGATGTTGATAATGACGGCAATGGCCACAACTCCCAGGGGAGTAATGTAGATGATGAGCCAGTACTCAGCGTTAACCTCAATATATCACACCCTGCTGCATCTTCGATGCCCATGCATGATCCATACTATCAGCATTTCACTGCACGAAATCCAGCCTCATTAGGCAATTCCCCACAATACAGCACGTACAATGAATCATTCGCATCGCCTCCACAAACTGCATTATTACACTCAGACAATAGTGCTATGGAATATAGTGCTAGCAATCATATCACGGCAAGTAACGGATATATTCTGGGTTCGGAAATTGAGCAGTTCGATATTATGGGCAAAAAACTAGTTCTGGAAAACTTCAAAATAGTCTAATCATACATAGCCACACATTATCGTTATTTAATCATAAACAGCGTACGTATAAATTAGTAAACTATTATTCAAAATGTGCAACAGTCAACCTCATCTCTCTTTGCATCGGAGACACAGCCTCATGATGTGGATATTTCTATGCGGAAGCAAAGCCGGTCCAAGAAAAAGGCAAATTTGAGAATGGGCTGAAAACAAAAAATTGCATTTAGTCATACATAGAACAACAGTTTAATTTTTGAGATATTTAAAGAGAAGGTTAAGCAGAGTTAGTAGTGTGTTTACCTAGACCGAAAGTGTCAGTCCAATTTAATCTTTTGTTAATATTCCAAAAATGAACGAGGAATCCGTATTCTTCAGACAAGCTGCAGAGGCAATAGTTGCGACATCATTAAACATCTCAAACGTCGATCCAGCTATAAAAGAGTTGCTAAAGAGGATCAAGTACAACGATGTAGATTTTAGTAAACTTGAGCAAAACCAGGCGCAGACTGATGTTCAGGCATCAAATTCAGTTCCTACGACAGTCAGCTCGGTTAATTCTAATGTGACTAAGATTGATAGCACCAAATCTGAAACATCATTGCCAATAAATAGCCATCCTATGTTAGTACCCCATACTTCGGACACTGTGTCTCTAATCCCAAATTCTTCAGGAACTTCGACGACAATACGACAAGAAGATATCATCTCAACAGAATCCATTTTCTCATCATTCATGGATATTCAAGCAAATAAGCAACACAAGTCTCTCTCCAACATGGATTTTGAAGTTTCGAAACTGTCCAGCTCGAATGTCAGCTCCCAAGAGGAAACTCCAGGTAATTATAAGTCTAGTACAGAAAGACAGTTCCCTTGCTCCAAATGTGACCTGGTATTCGCAAGATCTTTAGACTTGAAAAAACATGAAAAGGCACATTCTTTGGTTTTACCAAATATTTGTTCAAATTGTGGTAAAGGATTTGTAAGAAAGGACGCACTTAAAAGGCATTTCAGCACACTGACTTGTAAAAGGAATAGAATTAAGCTAATGGAGATTGCAGGTGACAAATTTGATGAGTATTTAGAAAAGGCACAGAGAGATGGTGTGGGCCTCTAACTTATGATAAGAGGTTTGTATATGTTTTAATTATATATTATGGATTGATCGTTTGAATGATTATTTAATATAAAGTTTACTGTAGTATAATCCGCTTAGTGCCGATGGAAATGGGAACTATCTATTTCTCTTCTTCCTTAGCTTCAGCTGCCTTTTTGCTCTCGAACTCCTTCATTTGGGCATCCAATTGGGAGAGTGCTTGCATGGCTTCGGCACCTAGTTGTGGTAGGACTTGTGGAAATAAGTCATCCAATTTCTTTTGTTGAGGAATACCATAGACAACACTTGTGTTGTATTCTTCAGAAATTTGAAGGCCAGCCTTGTTGAAATGCATAACGGTACCGTCTTCGTTGAAAAAGTTGACTTCAGCGACATTATCAATGG